>VZTE01002688.1:107725-229878 GCA_013397775.1 Eulacestoma nigropectus
AAGTGCGGGGGGCGGCGGGGCACGGGGAGGGCTGCCCGGAGCGTCCCAGCCTCCCGGAGCGTCCCCGCATCCCGGAGCGTCCCAGCTCCCGGAGCATCCCCGCATCCCGGAGCGTCCCCGCATCCCGGGGCATCCCCGCATCCCGGAGCATCCCCGCATCCCGGAGCGTCCCCGCATCCCGGGGCATCCCCGCATCCCCGAGCTTCCCAGCTCCCGGAGCATCCCTGCGGCTACTCCCCGCTGCCGCCGCGTCCCTCCCCGCCTGGGTGTCCCCCGGGCTGTCACATCTCTCCTTGCCCAGGTGTCCCCGTGCGGGTCCCTCCCTGCAGGATCCGCAGCCCCGGGGAGGGGCAGGATCGCCGCCCCTCGGGGACATCGCCGCGAAGTGTCCCCCGCGGGGGTGCCGGAGCGCGGATGGGGCCGTGAGGGGCCGGGGGGTGCTGGCAGGAGATGGGGCGGCGGTGCAGGGAGCATCTCTCCCTCTCCCCTCCTCTCCTCTGGTTCAGCCGTCCCTCGTTCGTGGCTGGGGGCGACCCGGCTGCCCCCCCTCACCCCCTCATCGTCCCTGCAGCTAAAGGGATGCAAAGTTTCCCTCGTCGCCGCTGCGAAAGCCGCCGGGACAGCGGGTGCGAGTCCCGGGAGGCTCCTCCGCCTGCCTCCCTCCCTCTCCGGTCCGTCCTCGCTGGGATGGAGATGCAGCCGGGACGTGGCCGTGTGTGGCGGTGGGGCTGTGCGTTCCCTGCCCCTGCTCTGCTGGAGGGCTGGGGCTGTGCCCGAGCTTCCCACTTTGGGAATGGCTGGGAAAACCATTCCTGTCTGTCTGTCTGTCTTCCCTGAGCGGGGAAATCGGGCACCTTCCTCCTGCAGGCAGCTCGTGCCTTCTGACGGAGCTCCGCTATTGCAGCTCTGCTGTTCCCGGAGTATTCCGTGTGGTGGTTGTGCTGCCGAGTGAATGAAGCTGGGAATTTCTTTTTTCCCCCACGTTATCAGGGTTTATGAGATCCATTTATTATTTTTATTTTTTTCCCCCCCCCCGCGGTTGTCTTAAGCCAGGGAATCCAACTGTGCAGCTGCCCGGGCATGTCTGTCACCGGGGGCATTTGCGGGGTGATTTGTTCTGTAGTGAAACGGTGCCGAGAACATTTCCCCTCTGGCTGGGGACACGGTGACACCTCCAAAGTGCTCCGGGGCTGGGTTGGGATTAAGTCATGGGTTGTGCCGCGAGATCAAAGGAAAATTAGGATCGGAGAGGTTCTGGGGGGCACGAGGGGCTGGGAATGCGCCGTGTTTGGGGCTGGGCTCCCTTCCCTGGCGCGTCCTGGAAGCTCAGGCACTGCTGGTTCCTCCGAACTGCGTCCCATCCCTGCTGGAATTCTGCACAGGGCACGGCTCCGGGCTTTCCCTGCCTGGAATGGAGGGAAGTGTTGTCTGCTGAAGCTCCTCGTCCCCGGGGGAGTCTGGCAGGGAAAAGGGGGGCACGGAGCTCGCCGTGCCCGTGCCCTCGGGAGAGCTGATCCCCGGCTGCCGGACCCGGGAGGGCTCTGCAGAGGAGCCAGCAGTGCTCAGCCCTCAGCAGGACACTGTGCCCTCCCTGGGGGCTCGGGCACGTCCCTCTCCCGGTGTTAAGGACACGCCGAGTGCTCCGTCACCCCAGCGGGGCAGGGGGTCCCCACCCCGATGTGCTCAGCCGTGTCCAGCTCCCGGAATTCTCGCTGCTGGGTGCCTTTCCGCCTGTCCACGCCTTCCCACTTGGTGTTTCAGCTCTTGCTCTCCTCTCCAGCCCCTTCTTTGATTTGTCCCCAATCCATATTTTTGCATTCCAAGTGAATTTTGCCGGCTGGGCCCTCGGAGGAGCCTCCAGCACAGCTCCTCTCTCTGCCGCGTCCGTCCTGCTCCCTCCTCCCATTCCCCTTCACCTCCCACAGCCCTGCCAGGCCTCCCCTGCTTAATTAACCCATCTTTCCCTGTGTTAATTAGGTGTTGCCTACCAACCCAGAGGAAAGCTGGCAGGTGTACAGCTCTGCCCAGGACAGCGAGGGACGTTGTATATGCACAGTGGTGGCACCTCAGCAGACGATGTGCTCGCGTGACGCCAGGACAAAGCAGCTGAGACAACTCCTAGAAAAGGTAATGCTTGGCCCCTTCTGGCGAAAGTGGTTTGGTTTGGTGGGGTAAAAACCTGAGCTGAGCCTTGGTTTCCAGGGAAAAGCCCTTGGGATGGCTTTTCCCTGCTGGAGTTGTCCCTGTGCGTGGAGTGGGGAATAATCAGCTGCAGGCAAGGAGGAGAAATCTCTTAAGTGTTTTCTGAGAGGAAAGCCTGGCCTAAGGTCAAGGGAAAACTGCTGAGATCAAAGCGCCAATATTGAACTCTATCTCTAAAAAAAACCCTAAAAAATAACAAATATCCCCTTTTCTCATTCCCTTGGCACGAGCGGTTTCAAAGCAGCCTCAACAACAGGAGAGGAGAGAGAATTAAAAGCCCAAAGCCAAGCTTTGCTAGGCAAGGTGGTGGTTAAAAGGTCAAGTAAAACCCTGCAAGCTGTTGCCGTCAGGTAGCACAGGGATGACACTCAGTGGTTTTCTCCCTAATGCTGACATCCTCTTGATTAGTTTTTAATAGTCTGCCGTCCAAAAAGATCAAGGAATCTCATTAGGGAAACATCCCCAATAACAAGAAATTTTCCAGATAATGGATTTCAGCGAGGAAATGCTGTTTCATGTGAAATTGTGCTCTTCTCTTGCAAATATGAGCTGGCTCCTGTGCTGGGTATATAATTAAACCCCATGCCCCAATGCTATATTGGCCTGTGCCGTGCATGACAAAAGAATTTCCATCCTGCTGCTTTGGGGGAAGCTGCTGTATTAATTCCCTCTAACGATATTAAACCTCCACTTAACTGATTTCCCCGTGTGCTGAGGACAATAAAGCCAGCCAGGAAACATTCAGCCCTAAAACAATCCTTTGGGTTGTCAGAGGCTGCTAAAAATAATCCCACTCAAGCTTTTCTTTCTCGCAGCAATAACGCCCCGGGTGCATCTGCCTGAGAGGCAGCAGGATCTGTGAACAGCTCCCAGGGGTGTCCAAGAGGCACTGTGCTCCTCTAAACGAGCAGGATTTGACCCAGTGCCCTCTGCTGATGGGCAGGAGTTGGGAATGGGAGGCCTGGGATAACATCAGGAGGGTGGAAGTGCTCGGTGGGGCTTTTTTTAATGCAGCTCTGCGGCTGCCAATGGATAAAAAGTGAGGGAGGAGCAGGGTTTCTGGGCATGTGTTCTGGGATATGTTACCTGCCTGCTAATCTGGCTGCATCTCACTCCCACGCTAACCTACATGAAAAACCCCAAAAGAAGGAATAGGCTCTCAGTGCCAGACAGCTGATCTTGGTGGAGGCTGAACTGATAATCCCTGTAGGAAAAAACAACTGCAGAGCAGAGCTTCCAGCTTCCCAGGAAGGATTTCAATCCTGGAAAGTCCTTCCCTCAGCTGACATTCTAACCCTAGCTTTGTGATGGGGAAGAATTGCAGCTCCTGGCTCCTCCCTGGCAGCACGATGTGCCAAGGAGGTAATTGTGCTTGGATTTTCCGAGGAGCAGACCTGGAAGTCACCTGTGGAAACGATGAGGTGTCGCAAGGAACCAGCTGCGTTTGTGTGTGTGCACAAAGCAATTACAGCATCTTCAGGGGAAACCTCCGTGCAGAATCTTTTGGAATTCTGAGGTTCAGAGCTGCCATCCATCCATGCTCGGTTCATGGGGACGAGGATCTGCGTAGGAACCGCAGTTCCTGTGGCTGGGAACGAGTCCTGGGCATCCTGGCAGGTTGAAGAGGGGAGGGGAGGGCAGCCAGGGCTGCTCACGCTGCACAGGGTGTTCAGCCCATGGTTTGACACTCGAGGTGTCTGAGCTGAGCTCATCCTTGGCTGGAGTACACGGAGTCCTTCCAGCCTTACGTGTGTCAGGTGCTGAGCCCAGGCCTTGGACTGCGCCCAAACCGAGATATCACCTCAGTCCTGCTCATCAACAGATTATGTCTGAGCTCCAAATGGAGATTTGTTTATTTATTTATTTATTATTTATTTGTTCTGGCCCTCTTTTCGGGCAGGACTTCCTCCCCTGACGGTGAAACCATTTCTGGTTTCCTGCCAATCCTTCTCCCTCTTTTGCCAGCGCTGATTCCCAGATTTAACAGTTCTCTTTTGTTCCTCTGGTGGTCACTCCCAGGTGGGTACAGGGGGACAGTGACATCTCGGCCAGCGCTCTGCCTTCTACAGACCTTGTAAGATGAACTTGTCATATCCTGGGCCATCAGCTGGGTCCATTTCTCTGCTGATTTTTCCCCTAGACCATGAAAATCTCCCTCGAGATTCCTCGTGCTGTTGCTCCACCAGTTTGTGCAGCTCTCCCCAAGGCTAAAGGCTCATCCCAGCCGAAACCCCAAAGCTGGGCTCAGAACAGCCCTTGTGGAGCTGGCAGGAAAGGCTGATCCACAGGGAAGCTTGAGCAGGGTTTAAACCATGGATTTGACCTTACAAGCCTCACTGAGGTCATCAGGCCAATACTGACTCTCTGTTACTCTGGTTTAATTGTGAAACAGCTCCTTGTCAAACAGGATGACACGAGCAGCACTGGAAGCTTCATTTGTATTAATTTCCTATTTCAACTGCTAAAAATAACTCTTTCCCCCCAGACAGCCACAGGTATCTTTCTCACATTATCGTGGTGAGAATGAGGTTTCAGGCTGAGAGAGGAGGCAAAAAGCATTTCAGGCGATGCTTGAGGACTGCAGCTGATGGGTGGAGCTGAGGGAATTTAAGAGGCAGCATCCTTGGGCCTGAGTTCATTAGAGCACTTCTGTGCATGCCTCAGCCTGAGCTCCAGCGGGCTCATTGAAACCCAATCATGTGCCAAAGCACTTTGCTGGATCAAGGGCATAATATGCTAATGAGGGGAAACAAGCAGCTCCTCAGCTGCCAGAGCACACGGGGCTGTCAGGGATCAGGAGTGAGGGAGACTCGTTCCCTACAAATCTGGCCTGGATCTTGCCCGATGGAAAACAACACGGGCAACAAATACCCGCTCTGGGCTTGTAAAATCCACCCCAGAATAGCAGAGCAGCTGATTTTAGGCATCTCTGCCTGGAAGCACGTGAGGAGGTTGTTTTCCTCTGCTTCAGGGAGGAGCAGAAACATTCCAGAGGTGTTTGAGGGCAGCAGCTTGAGCGAGATGCTCTGAGAGCAGAGTCTCTCTCCCTTCGCACCACCTGACAAAAAGCATAAGGAGCCCCCCAAAATGTTACTCAGCAGACTCAGACATTGGTCTGTCATTAGAGAAATGCTCTTTTCAGATTGTTTGCAGCTGGGGTTTAGGCACTGGTGGAATAAATGAGATTAATTTTGTATGAGCCCTACCAGTCATCCCTGTCTCTGCTCCTTGGAACAATTCTGCTGCTTGACTCACGGAGGGATAGGCTGGATAACCCGAATAAAAGTAGCTTGGCAGCCCAGCCACGCTTGTCTGAGGCTTCCCTTCTCCTGCCTCAGGGCACAGAGAGGTCTTCAAACTCCTCCACATCCAGCCCGGGTGAATTAACACCCACTGAGAGCTCACGTTCCCTGAGGGAGGCACAGCTTAATGGGAGCCGACCAGGCTGGGGCTGAGCTCAGGTTTGCTCTTTTCTCCTCCAAACCTGCCTTGCTCTGCTCTTCCCTGTTCCTCACAGCTCCCTGAGCAGGTCCTGGAGGGAGTCAGGATGGTGCTGGTTCATCTCTGAGCCTCAGAGACTGAAAATAGCTTCACCTTTACTGAGGAACACTCTGGTCCCCTGGAGCAGCCGTACAGAACACTCCAAATGCTGCTGCCCTTTGCCACACGGGTCGTCCATACATTTTTAATAGATCCCTGTAATAGTTTTGGTGTCATCCTGCATGAGCAACGGGCGTTTTGATGGGTTCTTCCCAAGCTGGAGGTACCACAGCTGGCGTTTGCCCTGTGCGGGTGGCAGCGCATCCCCGGCTGCCGCGGGTGTCCTGCCGTGCCCTCGCTCTGCCACTCGAGATGAGTCCCAGCCCCCCGCAGCGGGGTTTGCCAGAGGAAACGTTGCACTTGCACCTCTCCTTCCTTCCCCATGCCCGCCCAAACGCGCTTGGCGGTGGCGAGGAGCGGGATGTGGCACGCGGGGAGCGGATCCGCGGGGACGGGGCTGGCTCCCGTTCGGGTTTGGCTCAGCCACCCGCAGCTGAGCAGGCTGGAAGCAGGCTGGCTCTAAAGCCAGGCCCTGACGCAGCAGCAGCAGCAGGAGCAGCAGGAGCAGGAGCAGGCCGGGTGCCTGATTCACTTTGCCCGCGGACGTCATCGCGGCGCTGGCACTGCTGGGGGTGACGTGGCGGTGGCAGGAGCAGCGCCCGTGGGCTGAGCCCCGTCACGTCCCCGCCGTGGGACAAACGCATCCGGCCCCGCCGCAGAGCCCTTAAATATGGCTCGATGCTCGATGCTAAATAGGCGCTGACGTCAGAGCTCCGTTCCCCCTCTTCCAGCCTGGAAAACAGGAGGGAATATCTTCATAAATCAGATGGCAGCCAACCTTCAAAATCAGGTCAGCCTCGCTGGCGTTTCCCTCCCCTCCTCACACCTCCAGCTCGTTTTCTCACAGGGAGCCCAGCCAAGCTCCTTGCATCATCCCCTCGGCGAGGCCAGATGGGCTCCGAGCGGGAGCCGCGGGAATGCGGCACCGCGCGGCTCCGGAAGCCGAACCTCCCGAGCGGGAGGGCACCGGTGGGGTACCGACCATGCCCTGGTGCTTCCCGGCCTCAGGATGCTCTCCCTGCCACTGGATTTGTTGTGGCAGATGCCGTGTGAACAGGCTGGTCGGGTGATGAAGTTCTGCTGGCGGGCGGTGAGGTTTGCGCTCACGAGGAGATGGAAATGTGCACCCGGGCAGGAGCTTCTCCTCGCAGCCGGGCGTGCTGCTGTCACCTCCCGGCTCTCCTCGTGCCACTGCAGGTGCCCCTCAGAGAGGCCAGCCTGAGTAACTCATTTTAACCTCAACTACACCCCGCGTTCCCGTGTGGGATTGCCGAATTCTTCTCTGCAGGAAAAAAAAAAAAAAAAAAAACCGTTTATGAAACAGGTTTTGCTGTGTTTTGGAGCACGGGGTCGTAATCTGGGAGCTGCCGTTGATGAAGCAGTAAATAATGCATGGGCTGATTGCCCTTTAGCTGCGCTGAGAGCGTGGAAAAGGTCAGCCCTGGGATGCAAGGGGGGCTGCCTCGCTGCTGGCAGCACCTTCCTAATGAGTCCCTTCTCGTCTGACAGGTGCAAAACATGTCCCAGTCGATAGAGGTGTTGGACAGGAGGACTCAAAGAGACCTACAGTACGTGGAGAAGATGGAAAACCAGATGAGGGGACTGGAATCCAAATTTAAGCAAGTGGAAGAAAGCCACAAGCAGCACCTGGCAAGGCAGTTTAAGGTAGGTCTGATTTCCAAACTGCTCCCGGAGCTGTGGCCAGGGAATTGTCGGGATGGGCACGGGACTGTGGCCCTGGTTCCCATCAGGGGACCAGCTGTGGGGTCCTTCCTGTCCAAAGCGTAGCCAGATCCAGGTTGTGGCATCACATCCTCAGCCCTGCACGTTCCTGCAGGGTAAAAGCACAAATCTCCATGTTCCCACACCCACAAACTGCCTGGGTGCCCCAAATAGGGCAGCGCGGGGCGATTCCATCAGGGGGATCTGCAGGGAGACACCCGAGCTCTGGGTGAGGTGGGTTCCCCTCTCTGGCCATGCCCAGCACCCATTTCTTGGGAAAAGCCAGGAACTGGGGCTCCCTTTCCATCCCTGCAGCACGTGGCAAACCGCAGCGGGCTGTCACCAACCCACGTCTCCCCTCGGGGTGGCTGGGGAAATGAGTTCATCAATCAAACATCACCCTCCCCTCAAAAAAAAACCCCAAAAATACAATTATTACAGCTGTCCTTAGGCTGGCAAGCTGCACATCTCCAGGAGTTTGTCCAATTTTGAGCTGATGGTGTTGGCAGCAGAGGCAGCACCTTCTGATGGGTTCTGTGTGGTGTCCTGGTGCTGGGCAGAGGGGGAGTGGAGCTGCCAGCCTCTGGAATGCAGCTGGCACTGGGAGCAGTGGCCAAACCCTCAGGAAGTTGCTTGGGAACGAATGAAATTGCCAAAAAGATGTCCTGGGCGATATTGGAGTCTTAAGTTTTAGCAGTGCTGTGGGTTAATAGATATAAAAAATCAAACTGAGGAGATTTCTGGTGGAATGTGGGGACTTTTCTGATCAGCCACCCAGCTGATTCCCACCCTCGCTTGCAGGCAGCTGGCTGGTATTTTAAAGCAGACTTTTTTTTAATGCTAAATACTGAAATACCACGATTACCTCATAAAAAGCTGGGAAGATGGTTCTTAAAACTTTTCACCAACTCCACCTCCTCCGCTCCCCATCTCCAGTTACTGCAGGACCCTAAATTTAGCTCTGCAGTCTGGATGGAAAGACTCGAGCATGAGTTTCTTTTATTTAATTATTTCTTTATTTCAGTTATTATTGTTTTTTCCCCCCCCCAACCATCCTGATGAGTTTAACCCTCCCCGTTGCCTGCCAGGAAACCTGAAATGAAATCAAATTAAAGCATTCCCCACACGCAAAGCGCAGGAGGGAAAAACCTCCTGGCTTCAGTAGGAGGGGATGGATGGGAAGGAAGGGAAGGAGGCTGAGGAGCAATTCCTGATCCTGTTCAGCCCCAAAAAGCTTCAGGACACAGGCAGATGTCACAGCCCTGGGTGCTGGGAGCTTGGCCACTGTAATTTGAGCAGCACCAGGGATTTTGGGTGTTCTAACACGCTTCATTAACGGGTAGGTGCATGCATATTAATGTCTACTCATTAGCTGCTGGAGCAAAGCATCTGCAACAAAATGCTGCATTCTGAGCCTTTAAATGAGGAAAAAACCAAAAAAAAAAAAAGGCAAAAAAAAAAAGGCAAAAAAATTCATTTCTGCAAAATCAAAATAAAATGACTTTTATTTTTCCATTCCCCGCTTGAAACCAGCGAGGAATTTTTGTCTAATTTGCTGCCAAAGCAGCATTCGAAAGAACAGCCACAGCATTTTGTTCCTGCTAGTGCCAGCATTAAACTGTGAGTGCTTTGGAGCTCTTGTGTTGGTTTTTTTTTCTCTTTTTAGTGCCGTAAGAGTATTTGTCTATGAATGGCTATCTATATAAGGCAGGTTAGTGAGCTAGATCCTCAACAGTATTTCATTTTCTTGCTTACAGGGCTAACTAAAAAGCAAGTTTTTTCAATGCTGCAGTGACTGAAGAAGCAGTTCACTCCCATGTAACCATGAAAAGAGGGCCACAGAGCATTTTGCACCATGCATTGATTTTTTTTTTTTGGTTATTTTCCAAATTAGCACCATATCTCACTAAGGAACCTTGAACCACACAACCGAGATCTTCCTTTGCATGCAATTGTAGATGCATTTCATGAATAGTTTGAAACCCTTGTCAATGCATATATATCTTATTTTCTTTTATTTTTTTCGGAAAGAAAAAAAAGAAAAAAAAAACAACAAAACAAAAACAACAACTCTTTGTGTATGTGATCTGAAGCATGTAACCCTAAGATGTTGCATTCTAAAAATGACAAATAAAGGCCTTTCCCAAATATTTTGGTGTTCTGCAGCCTGTTTAATATGTTCTTGCCAAGACATCATTCGGACCAAAAGTAATAATTGAGCTAATTTTAATGCTAATAATTGTGGGATATGTGAACATTTCGCTCCCATAGGAAGCACCCAGGTCAAGGCAGAGTGTTGCAGATTTTTGCACGCATAGCACTGAACCGAGCTTATTTTAACCTTGCAGGCAATAAAAGCGAAAATGGAGGAACTTAGGCCTTTGATACCAGTGTTGGAAGAGTACAAAGCCGATGCCAAATTGGTATTGCAGTTTAAAGAGGAGGTCCAGAATCTGACGTCAGTTCTAAACGAACTCCAGGAGGAGATTGGCGCCTATGACTACGAAGAGCTTCAGAACAGAGTGTCAAATCTTGAAGAAAGGCTTCGTGCATGCATGCAAAAATTAGGTAGGCTCAGAACCACCATGGTGGCCCTGGCTCCAACACCGCCGGTGCCAACGCACGCATCCCGGCCGGAGGCAGAGATGCCCCGCTGGACATCTGGTGCCGTGCCCGGCCGCGAGGGATGAGCTCCACACAGCCAGGGGCGATCCTGCCAAGAGTTACGCCACCAGGAGCATTCCTCCTGGGAGTAGTCCTGGCCAGGATTACTGGCAGGAGCAATGCTGCTCGCGGTGTAAGCGCTTCAGGATCCTCCCCCGGGAGCGGGCGTGTGGGCGGCGCTTGCATAAGTGGCAGCTCACGCTTATGCGAAGCCAACACTTGCACCCCTTTTGCTTCTGCATCCCTGGACCCGGCCCGTCAGCCAAGGGCTCTGCTCGTGGTGGGGGGTGTGGGGCTGTGCAGGCTGTGCCTCGGTTTCCCTCGTTTCCCTTTCTTGTTTTTGCATCTTGGCGATCCCCCCGGAGCAGAGCATGACGGAGCTGGCGCGGGGGCGCGGTGTGGCCCTGTGCGGGCTGTGAATCCTCCCGCTCCTGTTCCCTGAGGGAGCAGGGAGCCATTTCCATCAGGCTAAACCACCAGGGATTCATCTCCAACCTCATTCAGAGGCTTGTAATTGACTGAAACCCGTGGGTCTGTCGTGGGGAGGCTCCGCTGTCGCCAAACCCAGCGTGTGACCCCAAACACAGGGGGAAGGAGGAGGGCACCGCCTGCCACAGCTGCAAGGACTCTCTGCACCTTTTGCTGGGCCAGCTCTGACTTGATTTAATTTCTCCTTCCATTATTGACTTTCTTGCTAGGCCATTTAGATAATCCAAACACATTAACTGCTCCGCAGTCTATTTTGGTAGCACATACAAAATTACACTCCCAGGTAACTTCATGGAAGATCCCATCTCTTCTGAGCACTTTATATCCTTGGCAAGGTAACGCTTTGTTTCTCTCTCGGCTCTGCTGCTGGGGTTGCTTTTGCTTGTTTCTAGATGCCTCCACACCTCTGTGAGCAGCCACCTCCCCTCTGTTCCCCCTGCACTTCCATCCTCTGGTTCCTTGTACATCCCTTGTAGGCTCCGTTTCACCCAGAGAGTAAAATTCCCGCTTAAATCTGGATGCTCAGGGTATTTGAACAAGTCAGGCACCAAAGGTAAAACCCCCCCTAGCCAAGAGAGAGATCAGAGTTTGATTTTTCATTAATTAACGAGCACTGGGGCCCCAGGTTTGGGTTGAGAGCAGGACAGGCTGGGCCTTTCTGCCCCACGATGGTCACAGGGAGGGCAGCAGGGCTGGGGATGGAGGGAAATTCTGACCTTGCCCTCACCCCCTTGAATTTCCCCCTGAAAGCTCGACAGGGACAGGACTGAGCAGGGCTGCCATGACTTGGTCCCTCATTCCTGGAGCTTTATCAGGTGGGCACCGTGCAGGCACGAGAGAGCTGCAGTGGGGAAGATAAGGAAGGATGAAGAGATAAGGAAGAAAGATAAGAAAGGAGAAGAGGCCCGGGAGGGTGGGGTGCACCAAGGGCACGCAGAGACCTCCTGGCAGCCCCACACCCCCAGCAAGGGCAGCTCTGCCCTGCAAATGGATGCTCTCATCCCGCCCCTGCTGAAGGCAGAGGTGCAGGAGGAGAAGCTGCCCGAGGAGGGATCCCCTTGCTGCACCCGGAGCCTTCAGCCCATCTCGTGAAGATGAGGAGGAGCTTTGGGTCATAGGGAGAGGGAGCAGCAGCAGGAGCAGGGACTTGAGGCTTTAAACTCAGGGACAGCTCTTCAAACCAAACCATCCTGGCTCCCACAGCCCCTCTGCAGCCAGGGAAGCTGGGACAATCCCCCCACTGACCCTGGGCAGGCTTTGAGGAGTAGCTCCCAAACCATTCAGGGCTCCAAAACCACAGAATTTGCTCTTGGACCATTAACCCTTTCTGCTCCAGGCCATGTCCTGGCTCATCCCATCCCTCTCATGCTCAGGTCCAGCTGGGACCAGCAGCCCAGGTACGAATGAGGCAGGTAGGGATGCTGAGCTCTTGCAGGCAGCCTTGTCTAGAAACTTTTGGGTGTTTTTTTTCAATTTTTTTGAGCCTTAACCTGAGGTTTTTGGTTTCTGCCTGTCCTTGCTCTCTCTCTGTGACCGTGGGGTCAGGGCAGCTGTTTTGCAGCAGCCCTGGGTGCTCACAGAGATGGATTCTGTGCCTCCCAAAGGTTCATCCCAGAGGATTTGCTGCTCGCTCAGGAGGCTGATTTATTTGGTCACTTAAAAGCAACAGCACGGATTGAATTTCCAATGCTGTTTATCTCCGTGGCGTGTAAACCACTGGAAATGGTTGTTAATTGAGTTAAATTCAGATAACAGCCTTACAAATGCTTTGCTGCCACACAATGAGGCCCTGGTTGCTGAGGATCTCGCTCTGCTGCAGGTTTTCTGCTCAGCTGGGCTCACTGGTGTCTCAAGGAGCACGTTTTAGCTGGGATTTGCTGCTCCCCTGGAGGGTGTGTGCCCCAAACAGGGTCAGGGAGCTGCTGCAACAAGCGCAGGCCAAGGGGAGGGGAGGGATGTGCCACGTTCCCATCCAGTTCACCCCTCCCAGGAAGCTCTGACAGGGCAGGAGCCTTTTCCTTAGCCAAGGTCCTGTTTTGCATTTTGGGTTTCCTAAGCATTATTGATGGATCAATAGTGAAAACACTTCCTGACCCTGGCATGTGTGTGGAGGGGAAAAAAAGATCAATAATGGCAGCTTCAATCTGTGTTTCTGTTTACACTCCCAAAGATCCCTATTTACACAGGGATTTTAGCCTTTCCATTAATGTTCCTAAGAGGAAGTGCAGGGGTTGTCACTCCTTGGATCAAGGGGGAATTTGACTCAGGCAGCACAAGTTTCCCTGAGTCTTGGGAAAAATCCTGGTGTGGGAATGGGGGTAGAGCCCCATCCCTGATGGTTTTGGGATGGGGATGGAGCCCCATCCCTGACGGTTTTGGGTTGGGGATGGAGCCCCATCCCTGACGGTTTTGGGTTGGGGATGGAGCCCCATCCCTGATGGTTTTGGGATGGAGTGCTCCTGGCCCGGCAACAGAGGCAAGACCCAGGCCCAGCTCAGCTGCCACAGCCCCATCCCTGCTGTGGAGGGATTGGGATGGAATGGGAGGATCAGTCCTTGGCTTCCTGGGAAGCCAGAGCAGGGAAAGATCCCGGCTGTAGCAGCAGAGCCACGGAGCCCAGAAGGAGCTGGTGCTGGTGTCTGTGCGTTGGTGGAGGAGTTGCTGTGAGCTGCCAAGCGGGACTTGTGGGCAGGATCCGAGATCTGGAGCGGAGGTGTTGGCATCCTGGGAGGAGGGGAGCGCCGGGATTAGCCGGCGGGAGGGCGCCCGCTCCTGCTGGAAAATTCCTGGTGCAGCTGAAGGAAGGGGCTGTGTGGGGATGCATTTCATGGCAGGGCTGCAGGGGGGGCAGGGCAGGGGGGGCAGGTGGCCAGAGGGACACTTGGGAAGAGGCTGAGTGGTGTCCTGCTAAAAGGACCGGAATAGCGCTGGGCAAAAGGCAGGAGGGAAAGCCAGGAGTGAAAGCAGCTCCTCTGTGAGGCCCTAAAAGTGGCTGCTCCCAGGTTTGCCCTGCCCTGGACTCCTGGGTGAGCACCAGCACGTGCTTTTCTGTGGCACGTTTGTCCCTGAGTGACCTGGAATGCCCGTAGCATCCCGTACTCCTGGATCCCACCAGGAGGGTGGGTGTGCAAAAGGCCCAGCTGCTGATATGCCGAGGGTGGTGTGGAGCTGATATTCTGAGGGTGGTGTGGATCTCCTCGGGTGGGCGAGGATCCCAGGGGCTGGAGATGGCCATGCCAGTAAAGCTAAGCAGGGATCTTGAATCCATGTGAAATCCCCCCCGGCAGCTGAGTGCCTGGGATAGGTTTACACCAGGACAGGGAACGCGCTGCCCTGTGTGAGAACAACCCTCCTGCATCGCTGAGGAGCTGGGGTGTGTGTGCCTCCAGCTAAACGTGTAGGAGATGTTGCAAACAGCACTGCCGTCCCCTTATCAGCTGCTGCTGGGGGTTTTTTTTAACTATTTTTCTTTTTAAATCAATGAGCTTTTATACAACGCTCCTCTCCAGGGAACTGGGAGGAAGAGATAAAGTGACAGCGATGTAGGGCTGTGATAATGGAAGGCAGCGCTGAGCAGATCTGGGATTAGGGGAAGGCTGGACCCCTGCAAGTCATTAAAATTGGTTATTTTAACCCATTGCATCCCTTTTCTAATTCTTCGCTCTCCCTCTGAGCTGCGAGGTTTGCAGTGCAGCAGGCAGGAGGGCAAATTCCTGTGCCTTGTGTGCCAGGGAAAGCTCTGCTTTTTGGTGGCATCTCTCTTCATCTGCCTGAAGGGTCTGGAGGCTGTGGGAACACTGATGGTCCCCTTGGTCACGTCCTGCTGGTGCACATCAGGAGTATCTTCATCTGTTTTTACCCCGGGCTAAGGGGATCCCTTTGGCCACAGTTCAGAGCTGGGGCAGGTGGATGTGTCTGATGAGGAATTAAGATATAGGTGAGAACAGGATGCAGCTGAGAGAGATTGCAGAGTTCTGGAAACGCTCAAGGTCTCAAATCTATGATTCTATGAAGCTCGGGTTGGACGGAGCTCTGAGCAACCTGATCTGGTTGAAGACATCCCTGCTCATCGCAGGGGGCTGGACTAAACGACCTTTAGTGGTCCCTCATAACAATCCATCCTATGATTTGACTTGGTAATTTGGAGCAGGATGACCTTGTCCTGAGCTGGCAGAGCTCTCCCTGTGTTCCAGCAGCACCTGCAGGCGATCCCACCTGCAGCCCAGCCCCGGGTACCGCTGGGCAGGTACCGCAGTGCAGCTCAGCCAGGTGCTCCAACCCAGCACCCAGAGCAGCCTCTCCACCCCAGCACTGCCACCTTCCCCTTCCCCGCCCTGCCAGAGGCTCCCACATCAAAAAGGAGAAGCCAGGAAACACCTCCTGAACTTCAGGTGGTGGCTGTCCCCCCACTGCCTCTGCCCTGAGCTCGTCTCGCTCAGGACCAGCTCTGCCCTGGGTGTGTCTGGGTTTTAAATGAGCTCTCCTGTAGCAACAGGACTTCCCCCACCACCCCCAGTCCCTCCCGAGGCATCTTCATCTCCTCACCCGTCCCTCCTCACTGCACACACGTTAAAATGTTGGTGAGGCAGGGAACCGGAGTGGCAGCTTTGCCGAAACTTGGGGATGTTGTTGGGAAAAGGAACTTGGATGTGGCTGCACCTTCCGTGCTGAGGCTGCAGCGTTCCGGAGCAGGCTCCTATCCATGGGCAGCCCCAGAGGGGTGCTGGGGACAGAGCCAGGGGTGGGAAACGAGCTGGAGGAGAGGTGCTGCTGCTTCCCCTCATATTTAGAGCTGGAAGACCAGCGAGGCGCTGAGCTGAGCTGGCTCACTGAATTCAGCAGAGGTGGAGCACCTGAGCATGCCTCAAACCCGGCTCGCAGCGCTCTGCGGGTGCCCGTCCCTGTGGCAGTGACGCTGAGCTGGGCAGGATTCCCGGGGCAGCTCCTGAGGGATCCTCAGGATCTTCATCCTGCTGAGTTTGGGTTCCTGTCCCAGAGCTGGCTGGTGGATCCCTCAGCGTTCCCTAAGTGTGCAACACGAGAGGGAGCAGGGAAAGCGGCTGGTAAATGACCTTTGCAGGGAGGAGATTTATATTGCGTGCTGTTTTCCACCTTCCTCTCTCTTCTCCCCTGCATAACCTGTAACACACGCACGTTTCCAGCAGGGCTGGGATAGACACGGCTGCCTTTTTATCTTGGCTGCAGCCGCTGGATCAGAGCGGCGACGAGCAGCTCTCAGCTCCTTCCTCCACCTGGCTGCTCGGCCCTGGCTCGCTGCTCTCATCCTCGGTTCTGTGGCATTCGCAGCTCGGCTGCTTCAGCAAAGCTCCTTTTCTCGGGGACAGCGATAAGGACAACTGTCAGCAAGAGCAGTGAGACAAACAAAAGCACCCGACACTTGTCCCTGACCTAATTCCCTGTAATTAAACCAAGCCTCAGCAGGGCAGAGCCGTGGGCAGAGCGGGGTGGGTGGGACTGGCTCCGGTGCCCCTCGCGGGGGCTGTCGTGGTGCTCACCAGACTTCCCCTCTTTTCCAGCCTGTGGGAAGCTGACGGGAATAAGTGACCCGATCACAATTAAAACCTCGGGCTCCCGGTTTGGATCGTGGATGACGGATCCTCTGGCTCCCGAGGGAGAGAACAAGGTAAGAGTGTGGCAGCATCATCCCTGTGTCCCAGCTGTGTGGCTGAGGACAGCGAACATTCACCACAGCCCAGACTGTGCCCAGGGAAACCTGGGGAATGTCCTCATTCATCCCACAGGGCTCTGCTGGCAGCGGGAGGGGGCTGAGCATCCCCCAGGGAGGAAGGGAGGGAGGATGAGGAGAAGTTGAGCAGCCCCTGCAGCGGTCCCATTCCTGGGCAGGTGAAACTCATTGCAGTGATGAGAGTTCATGGGCTCAGAATTGTCACCACGAGGTCTGTGCGGGGAAAAAAAATCAAGTATTGGGTTTCTAACCTTTGTTTGGCAGCCAGGAGGGAGCTGGGGCTGAGCAGAGGGACCCATGGTCCTGATTTCTGCTGCTCTTCTGCTGCCAGCACCTCTGATAATGTCATCTGCCTGCATTTACCCTCCATCCTCCACCCTCATTGTTGTGAGGAATTAACTGACTGCAGCCAGGGAGAGAGAGATTGGTTTTGCTTTGTTTTGGTCTTTTTTTTTTTTTCCCATTCAGACCATTCAATTTTGATCCCAAGGAGGTAGGAGGCCAATAACTGGCTGAAAATCAATCCCGGCTCCCCATGACTGATGGAATGGAAAATATCTCGAGTGTTTGCCGAGGATTTGCAGGCAGCAAAACAAAACAAAGAGCACAGAGCTTGGCTGCCTGTAATTCCCTCCTGCACGCAGCATCCTTCAATAAAGGATAAAGGCACCAGCAAGGGCTGGATCAGGGCACCTATTTTGGGAGCTGTGTCCTGGCATCAGCTCTGTAGCTAAGACAGGACGAGGGATGCTCTGGAGAAGTCACCCCCGGGCGGTTTCTTTGAAGGTGACTTGAGTTGTCCCCTCCAGCAGCCAACTGGTTGGCACTGGTTCCCCAATTCAACACCTCCATCTTTTGCAGTTATTAAGCAAAATTTTACCTCCAGCCCAAATAAAACCCTGCTTGGAGGTGAGACGGGAAGGTTTTACCCACATCACGTCTTGTTTTGCTCGAGGGAGGGGACAGAATTGTCCCCTTCAGGCTGTGTTTGCTGCTTCCCTTGGCACTAAGATAATTTTCAGCTGAAGCTGGTGGTTCAGATGCTGAAGATCCCCCCGTGTCTTCAGAGAGTTTTGTCTCAAACTGCTGGGTTTTGGTATTTTTTTAGCCATGCCTTTTCCTGCAGTGCATTTTTGTTGTCCGAGTAGGCTGCAAACTGGAGCTGAAGCTTCCCAAGTGTCTCTGTGTATTTAATGTATAAAACCTGCTGGGAATTTCATTAGGAACACGTCGTTAAGGGAACTTCATTGGCTGCTCAGCAGAGTGGGAAAGTGGGGATGGGCAGAGATGGGCAGTTTATCATCCCCAGCTCCTGTCCCCGAGCCCCAGGACGTGTTTGGTGATCATTTGTTCGTGTCATGAAACCACGGAACACAACTGAGGGAGGTTTGTGAGTCCCATGGGAGCAGCAGGTGGATGCTGAGGGCTGGGATTGCTGTGTGTGGACAGGAGGAGGTTGCTCAGAGCCAGCTGCTGTGATGGGGCATGGCTCATCCATCAATCTCTGCTTTTCCAGAGCTTGGCATGCTGTTGGTGACACAGGGCTCTGCTGGGCTTTTAAAACAGAGCACAACATGTTTGCCTGTTGGATTCTTAACACCAGATAATGAAACGGGAGCAGCAAAGAGACAGTCTGGTTTGGGATATTTTTCCCTTATCATTTCCCAAGCTGGTTCAGCTGAAGCTGAAGTTTCATTTCCAGCTCTGGGTGTTCTCTGGTGCTTTTGCAGCCACCCCCAAGCCCACCAAGGTTTGGGGCTCAGGGTCAGAGCCATTTGCCACACATTCATTCCCTACCTCTGCAGGTTTTCCAGGGAGGTAACGCTGGAAGGCTGAAATTCCCTCCAAAGTTTTTGGAGACCCCAGTTGACTTCCCAAAGGCAGCAGCCAAATGTTGGGCTGCCCTTCTCAGAGACTGCTGATCACACTCCAGACACGGAGCTGTCACATTTTGCAAGGAGTTTGCAGAAGGAATCTGCACTACATCACCCAAATCTGCAGCCTTAAAGGCTTCCCTCTTGCTAAATTTACCTTTTCTCCTTCCTAAATTTACCTTTTCTCCTTCCTAAATTTACTTTTTCTCCTTCCTAAATTTACCTTTTCTCCTTCCTAAATGGGTCTTAGAGAAAGCAGCTCTCTCATTTTCAGGCAGCAACTGCAGCCAGAATGTCAGTGGCTGGCTGGATATTTCTCGTGGATATTAACTGCACAGCTTGGTCATTTGCCTCGGAATTGGTTTCATATAACAAAAGCCTTTTTTTTTTTTAAGGAGTCTAGACAGTGTCCCCAGTGAACTGGCACTTAAATGATGATCTAAAATCTCTCCCCAATCTACCCAGAGCAAGATTTAGATGTCTTTGCCTCTTATATTTCAGCAGCCTCGCTTTAAGCTTTTTGATGCAGCAGTGTATGATTTTTTTAAACCAATATGGACTTTTTTGCCGGAATTTGCCTGACAATGAGTGATTGCATCCCTCGCTCCCGCATTCCAAATTAATGGAGTTGTGCACAGCAGCTGCTGTAGTTTACTGAGTGCTACCGAGGGAAACAAAAGCAGCACCGACAGAAAATGCTGGGTTTAGCCAGGGAAAAGCTGCTAATTGCCCTTGGGAAGGGAGGGTGGTGCCGGTCACACAGCATTCCCAGGGGAGCCCTTAAGCCGAGGAGATACCAGGTTATCCCCCAGGGAAAAGCTTTGCTGTTTGGTTGATTTCTTGGCTGATTTGGGGGTCCAGAAATTGGGGTTATTTCTGGATGGAGGTGACAGATGTTGGCTGGATTCAAGGCCAGATTGGACGGGATTTGGAGCAGCCTGGGCTGGTGGAAGGTGGCCCAGGCAAGGGCAGGACTGGATGAGTTTTAAGCTCCCTTCCAAACCATTTTATGACGACTCCATGATTCCCGGCCGCGGATTTCTCTCCCAGCCCAGTTTTTGAGGTGATCCCTAACCCACCGTGTTTTGTGTTGTCCAGGTGTGGTACATGGACAGCTACCACAACAACCGCTTCGTCCGGGAGTACAAATCCATGGCGGATTTCATGAACACCGACAACTTCACCTCCCACCGCCTCCCCCACCCGTGGTCGGGCACGGGGCAGGTGGTCTACAACGGCTCCATTTACTTCAACAAATACCAAAGCCACATCATCATCAGGTTCGACTTGAAAACAGAGACCATCCTCAAGACGCGCAGCCTGGACTACGCCGGCTACAACAACATGTACCACTACGCCTGGGGCGGCCACTCGGACATCGACCTCATGGTGGACGAGAACGGGCTCTGGGCCGTCTACGCCACCAACCAGAACGCCGGGAACATCGTCATCAGCAAGTTGGACCCCAACACCCTGCAGAGCCTGCAGACCTGGAACACCAGCTACCCGAAACGCAGCGCCGGCGAGGCCTTCATCATCTGCGGCACGCTCTACGTCACCAACGGCTACTCCGGCGGCACCAAGGTGCACTACGCCTACCAGACCAACGCCTCCACCTACGAGTACATCGACATCCCCTTCCAGAACAAGTATTCCCACATCTCCATGTTGGACTACAACCCCAAGGATCGGGCTCTCTACGCCTGGAACAACGGGCACCAAATCCTGTACAACGTCACCCTCTTCCACGTCATCCGCTCCGACGAGTTGTAGCCCGGCCTTGGTTAGAAACTGGGTTTAGGGGGGGGAAAAAAAAAGTAAATACAAGAAAAGTGAAAATTGAAAAAAATAAATAAATAAAAAGGAAAAAAAAGGGGAGAAACTAATTTAAAAAAAAAAAAAGCTCATAAGGAAACATACTTTAAATAAGTAAATATATAAACAGCTGCCAAAATTAAGACCAACATCATGGAGGATTATTCAGCATAAACCTGACAGATCAGCATTACCTCTACATTTCTAGAAGTCTGGCCCTGTGTTATAGACTCACGAGTAGCCATGTACTTGCAGCTGGAACTGCACTCAGAGAACCACTTCAGTTTGGGGTTTTGTTTTGTTTCTGTTCCGATAGCAAACCTAGAGTACATCCTCAAGCAGTAAGGCAATGACTGTTGGAAGTTCACCCTCGGGAGCCTCGCTCTCCTCCGTGTGTGGGTTGCATGGACATTCCCCCGGCGTCGCGGACAGCTGTGATGGATGTGTGGAAAGGAAAAGCAGGAAAAGCTGACCCGTGAGGAGCTCTGGCTGTCTCAACAAGACCTGCCACAGGTTAGTTTTCTTCGCCTTCCATTGCAGCTACTGTCTCTCTCAACTGTGTTCTTGTCACTTAGATTAACTGTGCTGAGACCCGAAGTAGCTCATGGATCTGTGTCTTAGTAACTTATTAAACACGATGGTTTAAGTATGTATTATGAACAAGTTGTTGTACCCATATTGTTTGAACTTATGTATTCAGCAACTATATTGTATAATGTATGTCTGTTATTTACCAGAGGTGGCGAAACTTTGTATGTCCAGTTTATGCAATGAATGTTGTAAATGCAATGATGTAGTTTGGATTTAAAAAATGATGGTTCTTTCGTTTCTAAAAAGGCAAAAAAAAAAAAAAAAACCAACAACAGAAAAAAAAAAAGATCAGTGTTCACCCTTATACACAGGTAACCAATTTCATGTTGATAATTACAGGAATATTCTCTTACTGTTAGACTATCTGCATAGCATTATGGTGGTTGGAAATCGCTCCCCTGGAGATTCTGTGGCAGCAGATTCCCATGGGAAGCTTTGTTTATGGAAGTGTGAAGGTAATTAATTTTTTTTTAAGAGGAAAACTTTGTACTATCCACAGTTATCTAAGGAACAATAAAACTATTAGGAGACTTCCCTGCTTTGTGTGTTGTCTTCTCTGTGTGAGTGAGCGAGGGAGGGAGAACAGGAATTTTTGTGGGGGTTTTTTTGGGTAAATGCTGAGCAGCCATCCCGAGTTTCCTTCCAGGGAATATTTCCTGATGTGTAGCTGGGTCTGGGGGCTGGGAGGACGGAGGGTTGGCTCTCTGCTCTGTAGGGATTCCCTTCCCATTTTCATCTGGAGCAAGCCCTGCTTCAAGGAGATAAAATCCTGTGGCTGCTCCTGCTGTGGGCAGGGTCCGGCCACCCCCTCAGGGACTGACAGTGTCTGGTGTTGGTGCCACAACAGGAGGAAATCTCGTCATCCATCACCCTCATTGGAGCTGCAGACACTGCTTTGGACCTCCGAGTGCAATGGGATCCCATTTCTTCTTGGATTCTTGGAGTGCTCCCCACCCTGAGTTTGCTACAGGCTTGTGCAGGTAAAATTCTCCTTTATTTAACTTGTTCTAAAGAGTGACCGTCACTGCTGGGGGCTGGGCACCCAGCACGATCAGCCCTCCTGGCTCTGCCAAAGCAGGGCCCTCACAGGGTTGCCTCACAGGGCTCATCTCTCTCTGGTGTGAGATTTGGGGTTCCATCTCTCTCTGCTGTGAGATGTGGGCTCCTCTCTCTCTCTGCTGTGAGATTTGGGGTCCCATCTCTCCCCTGCACCCCCAGAAGAACAATATTTAGCAATTCCCACTCCAGCCAGCTCCAGGTGAAGGGACAGCACCTTTCCTGCCCATCCAGGGAGCCCCCTGAGCTGGATCTTGAGGGCAGCTGGGGCACTGATCCCTGTGCAAGCTGCAAAGGGCTCGCTGGGGTGGTGTGAGATCTTTGTTGCCTCTTCCCCCACAGAAGTGACCATGTTTAGCACCACCAGGAATGACAGTCTTTTGGCCAAGTGGCTTTGGGCTCAGCAGATGGATGGTTTAGGGCCCTGGGAAGGAGCAGGGATCACCCTGGAAGGTCAGGAAATTGAATATCAGCCATCAGCGTTCGCTGCAAGCTGCACATACGGATTTCAACCTCTCGGCCCTCGCGGCAGCGCCCCGCTGGGCTCTTCAACAGGAGGAGGGAAAGGGAAAAAAAACCCAGTGTGGTGTGGCTTCTCAGAGCTGGATTAAACCACAAGCACGGAGCAATCCCCCCCGTGAAGGTGTTCCAGGCAGTTCCGCGGGGCTGAGAGGCTGCCCTGTGTCAGCACCGCTGCTCTCACTGAGGCCTTGGCTGGATGCAGAATGGGGACAGCTCTCTGAGGACTCATTCCTCTGCTGCACTCTGTAATTCCAGCGCTCTGGACTGCCAGGTTTGTGGAGAACTTTGCTGTTCAGCAGTGGTTTTTCCTCCAAGACGCTCAAGAAGAGGGGCTGGAGACCCATTGTGTAATTGGCAGCAGTATCGATCCTTGACGCGCAGGAGAAATCTGTTAAGCCAAACAGCAGGAAGGCGCCTGCAGTCGTTTCTATTTAATGAATGTATTTCTTCAGTGCAAACTCATGTGAGGGCAGCACACTGGTGCTGTAAGGGTTAGAGCTGGATCCAGGGGTGCTGCAATCGATGGGACAGAGGCTGATGATGGCACCAGGGCTGGGCATCGCACTGGAGCTGCTCCTGCCCAGTTCCTTGAAGGCTTCAGGGTGGAAAAGCGGTGGGAATCCTGGCTGTACCACGTGCTGGATTTGATGCCTGAGGTTCCAGCTTTTATATTTTTAAATCCTGCACTGCCCGGTGTGGAACTCTGGAGTTTCTTGGAGCCTGTTGGCTGCTGCTCTCTTGTGCCAGACAGACACAACAAAGCCTCTCCCAGCTCGTTGTTCAAGGACACTCAGGCTGTCCTAGGCCCAAAAAGTGTCAACCAGAGCCTCTGGAGAGGTGGGGAAATTGAAGAAATGACATCACCAGCTAAAGTTTGAATTGGCAAATTTATGCTGATCTGCAAATGAACCAAACCTATCAAAGTGTGAAGAACTCGGGACTCGGGGTCCATCTTGGGGCCCATTTTGGATGTGGCCTTTGGCTCCCCAGGGTGCACCTTTGAAGGCCTTTCAGATAAATATCCACCTTTATTCCCTCACTGCTGTCTGGTCTCTGTTTCTAGGTAGCCCCTCCAGGCATCAGATTGCTTTTTGCTGTGGTTTATTGTCCCAGCAGCCAGGCTTTGTGTCCTCCATCCTGGCTAGGAGATGTTCTAATGAGGAGGTGGTTCCTCTCCAAGACCTCTGCGGGTGCTCACAGAGTTTGTCCCGCCAATGTGTCCAGTTCTGGGGAGAGGTTTCAGGCAGAGCACCACTGAAAGCTGCACCGCCCACCCAGGCACCCACACCAACACCACCCCGTGCCAAATTCCCCACGGTCAGCGTGGTCATTAGACAGGAGCCGAGGACAAAAGAACACGCCTGCTTCGGAACATCGATCTGCAGCAGTAAATCGAGTTACAGAAAGGCAAAATAATGCTGTTTGCTTTAGGGCACGGCTACATCTAGATTCTAATTTTCCGAGTGCAACTCATTTAAGACAAAGGCTCCTCAGCACAAAATGTCCTTGAACGCGCCAGAGCCACAGCAGCTCCTGTGTAACACGCACCCGAAATTAATGAGATGAGAGAAGTGCTTTGAGGGGTGCACCTTTGTCCTGTTTGCCTGCAGTGCAACATTCTATAAATGGCTGCCATATGGCCGTGCACTTAATGGTATGGATTAGACTGGGAGTGGATGAGCCACTCAAAGGCAAGAACGTCCCAGAGGATTGCTTTCTATAGCCTGTGACTTAATTATTTGGTGCACGAGGCTTGCTGGTCCCGATTTAGTCCTGGGAGTCAGCGAGCTGCTTCAGAGGAACATCTGACCACAGTTCTGTGTTCGTGTGTTGTTAATGTTTGCCGAGGTATTCCTTGGGAAGCCCTGCTCCAGGGGTTTGGGAGGCCTTGCTGCAGAACCCAAGCTGCTCCCAGCCTCACCAGCCGGGTCCCAGCTCCGCAGCTGGGGTGGATTTGATGGAGAGGGAATTTTTGTGAATGGCAAGACAAGGGGGAATGGCTTTAAACTGAAATAGGGGAGATTTACATGAGATATCAGGGAGAAACTTTTCCTGTGAGGATGGGGAGGCCCTGGCATAGGTTGTCCAGAGAAGCTGTGGCTGCTCCTGGATCCCTGGCAGTGTCCAAGGCCAGGTTGGACACTGGGGTAGTGGAAGGTGTCCCTGCCCATGGTAGAGGGTGGAACTGGATGATCTTTGTGGTCCCTTCCAACCCAAACCATTCCATGATTTAATTTGGCCTTCATCCTGAGTCAGAGGGACCAGTGCCCTCCAGCTGGGTCACACCTGCCTTGGGATGAAGGAGGCACCTGATGGGATTTGCTCTCGTTCCTGCACTTCACCAAGCCATGGTCCTTCCCTACCCTTGGCTCTGATCTGTTGCCCTTCCCTGGAGCCCTCAGCCCATCCCAGGTGAACCTGCCCAGCTCTGGGCTGTGAAATGCAGGTTTGGGCCATGAAATACAGGTTTGGGGCTCGTAATGTAGCTTGGGGTTGTAAAATGCAGCTCTGGGCCTTAAAATGCAGTTTGGGGCTGTAAAATGCAGGTCTGGGCTGTGAAATGCAGGTTTGGGCCTTGAAATGCAGGTTTGGGTCACGAAATGCATGGTCTGGGCTGTGAAATGCAGCTCAGAGCTGCAGGAACACTTCCCCAGCCTGTCCCAGGAATTAAATGAAGCTCACTGAGCACCTGGCCTGGAAGCCAGGCACAAACCCTGGCTGTTGCTTAGCATCACCACAACTCTGAGAGCTGAAAATTTCCCTTTCTTCCTTTACTGTTGCTTCCCTGACCTTCATTAGTTCTGCAAGCACCGAGTGCTGAGCCCATATGGAGACAGCTATCATAAAACACTGAATCCTGGCCCCTTAATTAGCTCCTCATTATCGGAGAGCTCCATATTGAAGCGCTAAGAACTCGCGAAGCAATTTGTTGGAGCTTCCAATTAAAACTTTTTCGAATTGTTGAGCCTTTTAATACTTTGTGTTTACAAATTGCCTTGGACCCACACCAACACACACATTTCCTTCACTGGGGAAATGTAACTGAGGAGCTGATGGTTATTAAATATAAAACCCCGGGTTTTAATAAAGCCATAAACCATGTCAGCGAGGCTGCTCTTTCTATACCTGATACAATAGAGATGGCTCTGAACGAGTGCAGAGCTGTTAGAACCATTAAGAGGGCAATTAGAGGCTGATTTCCTAATAACTCCACTCTTACAGCACTGTAAAAACAAATGTGCACATCCCTCTTTATATTCATTTACCTTGGGTGTGCTCCTGCCTGTGGACAGGTCCTGGGACCCTCTGTTCCAGCACATCGCAGGCTCAGGCCCGTCAGGAATAAATAAAAGCCAGATGGGCATGGATTATATTCAGTGGGTCACTCAAGCTGGGAGCTGGAGGAGTGCAGCTACAAACACAGGAGGAAAACTGGGTCTTCTGTGAAGCACAGATGGGTCCGTG
The DNA here is from genome assembly GCA_013397775.1 of Eulacestoma nigropectus. Taxonomy (NCBI): domain Eukaryota; kingdom Metazoa; phylum Chordata; class Aves; order Passeriformes; genus Eulacestoma; species Eulacestoma nigropectus. Next base: position 133,433 of record VZTE01002688.1, read on the forward strand.
GCCAGATTTACCGCGGTGGCCAAAAATCTGGGGAGGTGAGTGACCACTTGACAAGCCCAGGGATGAGCTGCTCCTAAAATCTGCAGAGAAGGGGAGCAGCAGTGGCTCTGCTCATCTGGAGAGGGATTAAGGGATGTGCTGAAAACCTCTTAAACGTGGTTCCCAAGCCTTTTGGGAGGGATGGCCACGTTCCCGTCACGTCCACGAGGATAAAGGAGGGGTGCAGCAGAACAGGCACCAGCCCTCAGGGTTTCACTCACCCCCAAACTGCTTCTTCGTCCTGAAAAACAGTGCCAGGAAGAAGAAATTCATGGCTGGTAGGAGCCTGTTGTGTAACCACCACGGGAGGACAGGAGAAAAGTGGCTTTGGAGTGTGACAAACAGCCCCAGGAGCCACAACCTGAGCTGGGCTTTTGTTTTCAACCTGAGCCCAGCACTTGTGATAACACAGTACTGATCTTCTCTGGGATGCTGTAAAGCCAGGAGCTGATCTGGATTGAACATGTCATTTGTATTCCCACGCTGGTTTCGAAGCAAATCTGTCAAATCAGACCAAAAAAAGGAAGGAAAAGAGGAGTGGTTGCATAAGGAACTGGCTGGGCCGGCAGCCGTGGTCACCGACTGCTCCGTGGCTTTGGTGTCCTCTGAGAGGAGGCAGAAGTGACCCCCAGGAACAGGTCTGGGACAGGGAGCAGCATCCCAGAGCAGCAGCTGGGACCTCTCCATAGGTTTGTCCAGAGCCTGCTGCTTCCCTGCTGCTTCCCTGCTGCTTCCCTGCTGCTCCTCAGCATCCTCCCAGCTTCAGGAGTGAATCAGCTCCCTCTTGCCAGACAAGGGCCGAGCTTTTTCTCACCTTCCTTCTGCCTTTTTGATCTGGCTTTTAAAGAACCTCCTCACGCTGAGGAGAATTTTTCCATTTATCGCGTTTTGGCACTTTCTGAGCTACCAGAAAAGGCGCCTGCAGGCAGGGCAGCGCCGTGGGCCCTTCCTCAAACGCTCTCAGCGAGCCCCCAGCACCAGAGGCGAGGGGCCTTGGGGAGAGGAAACACAAATCTGCCATCTGTGGCAATTTAGCCTTTACCAGCCCTACTGCACCGGGGCACTGTCACACCGCATGAGCGTTGCTTCCTCCCCGTGGCCTGAGCACTCTCCAGTTCCCATCACATCGGCCCTGGCATTCCCTAATGGAACAGACACCCCGTGGCTGTGCAGGGTCACTCCGAGGGGCTGGCACCGGCCCGGGGAGGTCCCCTCTGGAGGGAGGCATCCGATTAAAGCTTCACTGCGGTTCTGCAGTGCGGAGGAGGCTCGGTGGCTGCGCTGGGGCTTTAAATGAACAGCTGGGCAGGAATTTGCCAGTGATCCTGGCCGGGAGGAGCAGGCAGGCAGCTGTGCTCTGCTGAGGGAGCAAAATCCAGGGAAATACAAGGATGAGCAAGGAACAGCATAGGATCACCTGGCAGCAGACACTGGAGGAGGAAAGGACAGATCTGCCGTGGTGAGAGGGACACGGGGTGGCTCTGGGCGCTTTGGGAAGTGAGATTTGGGTGAGTTCCGCAATCCAGGAGGAGTTTTCCTGGAGAAAAGATGTTAGGTGAGGCCCACTGTCTTTGAGCACACATATTTGTGCTCTCAAATAAAATTTCCTCTTGCAAAGCCCACCTGAGGGCTGGCAGCAGCAGACAAACGCTCCCAGACATCCACATTTCTTCTTTCCTGTCATTTCTGTCATTTCCCCTGAAACACCTGGAAAAGTGAACACAGATCACGGATTCAGCAGTGGCCAGAGGTACTTGGGATTTGCAGGGGATGGAACCAAACAGGGCTGGGATCCTCTGAGACCGCTGTGGTGGCAGCGGTGATGATGATGATGGTGACAATGATGATGATGATGACACCAGGCCAGGTGTGCACCCCTGTCTCCTCACTGGGCACATGAGGATGGTGGCTCTCCTCTGGAGATTTTGGCATCTCTTATCCCTGGGAAGAAAACCAGCCCCAGGAAACAGAGGATGTTGTGCAGGAGGAGATCCTGAATTCCTGTTGAACATCCCCCAGTCCGTGGCAAGGCCCAGGTGCAGGTGTTTGCAGGTGTTTGGTGTGTTTGGGGTGTTTTAGCAGGTGTTTGCAGGTGTTTGGTGTGTTTGGGGTGTTTTAGCAGGTGTTTGCAGGTGTTTGTAGGTGTTTGGGGTATTTGGGGTGTGTTTGGGATCTGTTTGGGGTGTGTTTGGAGGTGTTTGCAGGTGGTTGGTGTGTTTCGGGTGTGTTTGGGCTGTGTTTGGGCTGTGTTTCGGTTGTGTTTGGGGTGTGTTTGGGCTGTGTTTGGGGTGTGTTTGGAGGCGTTTGCAGGTGTTTATGGTGTGTTTGCAGGCGTGTGGTGTCTTTGGGGTGTGTTTGGTGTGTGTTTGCAGATGCGTGGTGTGTTTGGGGGTGTTTTTGCAGGTGTTTGCAGGTGTTTGCAGGTGTTTGGGCTGTATTTGGGCTGTGTTTGGAGGTGTTTGCAGGTGTGTGGTATCTTTGGAGTGTGTTTGGGCTGTGTTTGGAGGTGTTTGCAGGTATTTCCTGCGTTCCCAGCACAGCCCTCACTGCAGCAGCAGCAGCAGCAGCAGCAGCAGAGGAAGGTGAAACGCTGTAAACCAGCAGGGCTCCGTGACCAGACTCCAGCCACAACACTCGCCTCGGGAAAGCTCGATAAACCGGAGGGTTTTTTTTACACACGAGAAACCCGCCGGCCGCTCAATTACCAGCCCTCACTACCGCGTTTCCGTCACGGGAGCGAATCACGCCGCTCTGCCGCTGCCAGGTGTTCCCATCCCCGCTCCTTCCAGCAGCCACGGGCTCGCCGCTGCCCGGTGCCACCCCGGGCACGCACAAAACCGGGATGAAGAGCTGGAAAACGTCCCAGCCCTCGGCGTAAAGGTGCGGCTCGAGCAGGTGGGAGAAAGCGCGCGGCAGGGCAACCGGCGAAGGGTCAGCAGGAAGTTTGTCCTGGGGGTGGTGGTGTCTAATGGGCTGTGTGAGGAGCTGAAATGCTCTGCTGCAAGCTGGAGAGAGGCCACCAGAGCTGGCAGCCCACAGCGATGCTCTGATGCGGTTTATTTAAATGAGAAATCAGGCGTTCACGCCGGGGTCGCCGGCTGTTAAGGCAGGAATTTTGGGGGTGCTGCGGGAGGAGTAGGAGGGAGGTGTGGTGGGTGCTCTACACCCACCTCGAGCCTCACAGGAGCGCTCGAGCACTGCAGGAAGTTCTGCTTTGGGTTGGGTTTGGGTTCGTGGACTCCCAGATTGGTTTGGGTTGGAAGGCAGCTTAAATCTCATCTCCTTCCACCCCGGAGATTCTCCCTAGCCCAGGTTGCTCCAAGCGCCGTCCAACCCGGCCCTCAGCCCAGCTGCACCTGAAACTCCGTGAGGGCATCAAATTGTGGTGGGTCATTAATTCCCTGGAAGCATTAATGAGGGGAAGGAGGGACGCTCCATGGGAATGCCCCCAAAAATGTCCTTCCACGAGGAACAAGAATTGCCTGTAAGTGGAAAAAAGTGCAAAGCCGAGGAACTCGGAGCGCTTCATCCCATAGCAACAAGCCCGTTCAACAGGAGGAGCGTGTTCACAGCAGAGCCCTAAAAAAAGGAGCTGCTAAAATAAACATTGGCATATCTCACACCTCCCTCTTCCCCGAAGGATGCTCCCTGGAAACACGTGTGGACAAACCAGGGAAGGGAAGGGAAGGAAAACAGGGATGAAGGGGGAGATGAGAGGGATTCTAACTAAGTGCTGAAATTAATCTCTGTTGTCTTTCAGTGTCTAATAAGTTGAATCATTCGGTGTCTCTGTTGTTCACTGATGAATCCAGAGTCTCTTTCAGAGCATCTGGTCACGTTCTCCCTTTGCTTTTTATATCCTAAAATGCTCCATGAGTTTCTGTGGAGTTTTTGCCCTACATATCCCATTTTAGGCAGGTGACAGAGGCCCCATAACCTCTCTGTGAGCACCCTTCGAGCGCCAAGTTCCAGGGGGTTTTCCCTGCTTTATGTGTGGTGCTGTGCTATGCGGAGGGATAAAAAAATCCCGTTTTTGTCTCATGAACTGGAATAAAACTCCTGGAGCTTTTACAGTCCTGTACTGGGCCTGTATAGGATGTGCTGGAGTAGATGATTTGAGCAGCAAAGTTCTCTGCTCTGGGAAATCCGTCTCCCCTCACTCTGGGAAATCCATCTCCCCTCACTCTGGGAAATCCATCTCCCCTTACTCCGGGCACACAGCCCCTCACAGGCACAGCTGGGAGGTCACAGATGCTTTTTGGAAATCCCCAAATTTCCCACTCGCAAGCAGGCATCCCACATTGTGTCCAGCGACACCCCAGACAAGCAGAGTCACGTTTGCACGTGCTGATCTCCCAGGAAAAGCCAGGATGATGGGATTCTGGAGAGAGCATCGCACTTGAACTTCCATCCCTTCCTCTTTCTACTCTTTGTGTTTCTGTATTTGGATCAGGGCAGGCCCAAACGCCAGCATGTCACCGTCACCGTGGAGCGGCTGGAAGCGCGACGTGATCAGAGAGCACGGCAGGAATGAGGCAGTTCATCTTCCCTCCGCACACAGCACTGGGGGAACCACTGGGAAATAAAAAAAAGCTCCAATAAATCAAATTTTCCCTGCTGCGGAAGCAATAAGAGCAGCAGGTGGAGGGGGAAGTTTGCTCTGACGCCCGTCCTGGGAAAATTCCATGCGCAGTTCCAACAGCTGGGCTTGGGAATGTGGGAGACACCCAGAGCTGTGCAAAGCCTCGTGTGGGAAGCCTCATTCCTGCTGAATTCGCTCCTATGCTGAAGTTATCCACACTTTCAGGACTTATCCACACTCTCAGGGTATTTCCCTTTCACCCTGGCAATAGGTTTAACTCCGTAATGGGGCTGTTGAGGAAGGCTCATTGAGGGGAATTCAGCAGGCAGCAAGAACAGCCGGGTTTTCCTTGCTGATCCACCTTTTCTGATGGAAAACACGGGTGCAAAGATACTTTCTCCAAGCCCTCAACCCAAGTGCTTCTGGAGGAGCACCGAGCTGGGCTTGAACGAGGAGACGGGAGCAGGGTGGGTTGTCACCTCCTCCCTGCGCTAGGGAAAAGTCTCCGGGGTGGGAGGGGATGAGATTTAAGATCCCTTCCAACCCAAACCAGCCTGGGATTCCACGAACCCAAAAGCAGCCCAAACCAGGACTTCCTGCAGCTCCAGCCCCAAGGCTGCAGGTCGGACACTCCACCTCCTCTTGCATAATCGCTGGGCTGAGGGAAAAAGCGCCTGATAACGGCTTCCCACTCCCACATCCAAACCCCACAAAGGGAACAGAAGATTGTGAGACTGCCAGGAATAGGTGGCGATCAAATAATGATTGCGGCAGCCCACTCCCATCTGCCAGAGACAAACCGTGCCCGAGCGAAAGCCGGCGGGAATCGCCTCAGCCCGCATCCTCCCCTGGGCGTCGGCACCTGCTCTGTTCTCTGCCTTCCAGTATTCCGGCAGGGTGGGCAGCGCTTTTCCCGAGCCGGGAGGAATTGCTGGTTGCAAGTGGAAGTGCTGGAACGCAGACATCTGGCCGACACAGCCACGCGTTCGCTTCGCAATGCGATGTTGGCAACGTGGTATGAAAACATTGATGAAAAACGAAGCCAGACACCGGGAGAGGGGGGGGAAAAACAAATGTGTAAAACTTTGGAATTCAGTCTTGCGTTGCTTTGAACGTGACTGAGTGGGTTTGGAGGATAAAACAGCAAGGGACCGGGTCTGCTGGTGGAAAAAATCAGCAAAAATCAATGTATAAATCAGGGCCCCTTCGCGGCAGCTGCACTGACACAGCTGTGGCTGCTCCGGTGGGTGTGGGACCACCCTCGGGCCCTGTTTTGGGGCAGATCAACACCTCTCAGGACTCAAATGTCCCCAGGCTGCCTCATGCCCAGGTCCTTTGGGTGACGCTGCTGTGACCTGGGTGGGGTTGGGCTCAGCAAGGTGGTGATGCCCCCACCAAACCCCAGGTTTGCTTGTGCTCGTGTGGGTCTGTTAATTGGATAAATTACTTCAGCTCTGCAGCTTTTCCACAGCCTTCTCAGAGGACACCTGGCTCGGGCTGGAAGGTGAGAGCGCTCCCGTGGGATCTGGGAGGGTGTGCAGGACTGGGGGGCACTGCTCTCCTCCGGGATAACCCCCAAAGGCAGGAAAAAAGCAAAATCACAAAAATCCTTCTTATCAGCTGGTTTTTTTTGTCTCCTGTGCCTGATAAGTTGGAGCAACACAAGCTCCAGGTGATTTACGGCGGGAGAGAGGGAGAGGCAGGAGCAGCTCTGCTCATGCTGCCACTCTGCCCTGACTGAGCCCATCATTCCTGGGAATGGGATCATTCCTGGGGATTTCTTTACCCCTTAAAGTGCTGCCTTTGCTTTTAACCTCTGTGGTTGTGTTATCAAAGCCACGCTGGAGAAACGCAGCGCCGGGAGCTTTGGGTCAGGGCAAACACAGCCCCTTTTCCTTGCCAGGGTTTTTTGGAAGGCTGGGAATGTGAGTTTCCGAGGAGCTGGTCCTGAGCAGAGACCTTGCATGTGTACAGAGAGTGCTGATTCATCTCGCTGCCGCCGGAGACAAAAGAACACCTAATTAAGTCACTTGTGTATAAATAAATGTACAAGGTACAACCTCGGGAGCACAGAACAGCACTGGAAAATCTCAGAAATGCACAATATGCTTTTCCTCTCTCTGGCAGGGCTGGAGCCCACCTCTGGGACCACCCTTTTGTTTAGAAATATCAAAGAATGGGATTTTTTATTTATTTTTCTGTTGCAGTATTAGTTTTTGACATCGAAATTCAGTAACTTCCTCTGTCCCTGCAGTTCAGCTGAGTCTCAGGTACACCGAGGCTTTGATAACCCTCCAAATACTCAGAGCAGGGTCCACTTCCCAGCTCCATCCAAGGGTGTGTGGGGTTTGCATCCCTTTTTTGGAAGAGAGGGGAAAAACAACAGCAAAACCAAGGAAAATAGAGAGCGATTAATTACTGGTGCTGCTCTAATTGCTCGCACCCTCTGCACTGATGGCCAGGCTGATGTGCCGGCTCTGTGTGTTAATTAACCTCATTAAAGGACTTTGCATCTGACTCGGAAATAGGGGAGACCCTGCTTAGTCCGGAGTGGGAGTTGGGAATTATTTGGCTTTTTCCATAAAATCCCCAGCTTTGCGGTGTGGCTGTGGGGGTTCCCCCTGCACAATGCCCCTCTGTTCCCAGGATTTTCGAGCTGCTGGTGGTTCCCTGACGTTTTCCCATTCTGAGCTGAGTGTTCCTGGCCTCTGGACGTGCACAGCCATCAACTCTTCCCCTCGGAAGTCTTTCCCATAAAACCCTTCATCATTATTTTTACGGCCCTTTTCCCTCCTCCTGTGAACACGCCGGGAGAGGCCTTTGTTGTGTTTTGAGGCAATTAGTTTTGACGGCATAACGAGGCTGATAAATCACCACCTTGGCCAGGAGCTTCGGCTGTTTGTGAGGAAAGAAATCCCTCGGTGTCTTCCTTCTGCCACACTCGTGAGGGTTTTTTATGGCGCCTTCAGGGTGACAGCGGGGAAAAATCATGGGAGGTGTCCTGGGAGTGGAATGAGATGGTCCTTAAGGTCCTTTCCACCCCAAACCAGTCTGGGATAATGGGAAGAAGCCTTGGCCACCCTGGTGCCACCCTGCTGCCCTCGGTGGCCGTGCCCAGGAGGAGGTGACCGTCCCTTGCTGGCGGCAGTGAATTAAAGCAGGATGGCTTTCACCAAGGACTTTTTTTTTTTTTTTTGAGGCAGCAAAGCACAAATCATCTCCAGGAGTTTGACTGATGAAAAGCGAGAAGATCTGAAAGTTCTTGCAAGTGAGTAATAATAGTAATAATAATATTAATAGTAATAATAATAACCTCTCCCTCTGGCTGCTCCAAATGGTGGGCTGCGAGATGATAATTAAATCCATAATCTATGCACGCCCCCCACTGCTTCCCGGTGCCTGCTGCTTTCCGGGGGTGATGCTGCTCCAGCCCACGTCCCACTCTGGCTGTGCAGGAATTGTCACTGTCCCAGGCTCTGAGGCAGCTGCTTAATTGCACCAGCAATGTTTTTATAATGCGCTTTCCTGCATCGCCTCCATCTGATAAGGTCAAGCCCACCTTGAGGACAGCTGCTCCGCTGTCTTTTCCTCTTCGGGATCCACGGAGGACGCGGCCGCTCTGACCTTTCACATAAACCTCGTTAAAGGTGACCAAGGAGCACACAGAATACACCTCCCAGAGCAGTCTGGAGGAAGTGGTTCGGGTGTGTTTTATTTGTCGTGCCAGGTGTCCCAAAGAATCACTCAGGGGGGCAGGGCTCCCGACTGCTTTCCATGGAAAGTTAAAGTAAGTAGGGATAGGCAAACCTGCAGGAAGAACATCCCTGGCTAAAATTGGACTTTTATGGCTAGAAAACGAAAGATGGAAACAAACAGCAACCAGCCTGCTCTGGGTTCTTCAGCAAGGCTGGGGTTTTTAATTCTATTTATTTCTTTTCAAGTTGGGACTGGCTCTGCTGAAGGAAGGAAAAATTAAGGCGGATTTTCCAACGTGTCCTTGCAAGGCCATTTCTGTGACCTGGTGGAGACTTCCAAGGGCTTGGCCATGGTTCAGGTGTGAGGGTGGGAGCTACAAAATGCCCCTGGGAGGTCGTGGCTCAGCATCACCTGGCTGCAGGTGCAAACCTTGGCCACCTCCACCAACACCACGAGCTCAGAGCCCGTTCCGCTAGGGAGGAACCAGATTTGGGACCTGGTGACTGCAGAGAGGTACCCTGACCCATTTTCCTCTGGCTGATGGATACAGGCACTGGGAAAAGCTCCATAGCAACTGGATGTGCACAGTTTAATTATGAAATCCCCACGGTGCTCCCTCGCAAAGATAAATGGATCCAGGATATTTCCCCCCCCTTGCAGCCATCAGGAAAGCTCTATATTTAGAAGGTCCTGTCCCACTTTGCCGTGTGCCAAACAGCAGCACAGCCTGGGGAAGGGCAATGGGTAGGGTGAGCACATCCAGGTCAACACAAGCAACATCCTTCCAGGAAGCCTTGGGAGCCTGAGGAACCTGGTTGTTATCCCATGGCGTCTTGGGTGGCAAAACCAGCGCCAGGCACTCCTGATGGTGGCGGTGGCATTCCACACCTTTTGAGCAGTGCAAACAACGCCAGGGTAACAGGGAGCCCAACAACCCCATCCCAGGAGTTAATCCCAAAAGGAGGGACAGATCCAGCAGTGTTGGATCAGTATCACCCCTGGAAGATCTCAGAAAAACACGGCAGCAGCAGCAGAACCAGATTAGTGAGGCTGTTTGGGGTTCTTTCCTGGTTCTCTTCTGTTTAAGCTCTCCACAACAGCTCAGGTCAGCTCTTGTTACCTTCGGCTGTCCCTCCTGTCCCCTGGCACGGAGCGCGGAGACGCAGACAGCGAGAACTTTGAGATGGCATGATAAATAAAAGAGCTGCTATTATTGCAGCCCTCTCCTGTTTTCTGCTGCCACGGTATCTCTTCTCTTGCCTGACTTATTGCTGATGTCTTCTGTCAGCCCGGCTTGCCTCTCCCGGTGATGTGATTTATGGGCCGGGGAGGCAGAGCAGAAACACGGCAAAATTGCAAATGAGGGAGCTGGGAGGAGCAGGGGGGAGAGGCAAGGAGTGACTGTGATGAGGATGTGCAAATGGGTCCTTGTCCCACCGCTCGGTGACAGGGGATGGGGCTGGGGACGGTGTGCTCAGACAACCGAGCAGCCTCGCTCCAGGGCTCCAGCTCGGCTCCTGCGAGCTGGGAGAAGCAAAACCTGGAGCAGGGACACAATCGCTGTCACTTCCCAAGGTGAGCTCCCCATTCTGTGTGTGAATGGGCTGGCACCCCGTCCTAAAGGTCCAGGCAGCGGCCAGCACTGCCCGGATCCAGCAGGAGCCTCAGCTGCTGCAAATTCCTCCTGTTCCTTCTGCCTCCAGCAGTCTGTCCTCTCTCATCCCTGTTTCTCTGCAGCCAAGGTGGTTTGGATGTGGGCAGGACACGCAGGAGAGAGGAAACCACAGCTTTGGGAAGCTGTCCTTGCTGGCAGCCCCTGCAGCACGGCAGGACGGAGCTATTTTCATTCCCAGGGCTCAGGCTCGTGATAACTGAAAGCTGTTCCCGCTCGGCCCTGCAGCCTCCTCAGGCTCCAGGCGCCTCTCACACATCCCTCCTGCTGCCAGCCCAAAACCTGGGAGGAATGTGGACGTGCCAAGCAAACAGTCCCTGATTTTTGCTGGATTTCGCTGCACCCTCCCAGGAGAGCAGGGCTGGGGAGGGGGACTCGTGCCCACGGAGTGTGTGGGACCCTCTGTGTCACCCTCCAGAGCAAGCCCAGGAGCATGAGTGAGTAACTGTGTGCTGGGGAGGGGAGAGCAAGCCCAAAACATTCCCTGTAATCCTCCCCAAAACTCAGGGAGAAGATGAGAAACGAGGATTTGCGTTAGAAATGAGAATTCAACCAGTGCAGGGTTTCATTTCCTTGCACTGAACAGCGCAGGAATTCCAGAGGCTGCTCCCAGGCAGATGCTGCTGCTTTAATCTGGTCTTTTGGCCAGTTATGCACACATGTACCAGTCCTGCTTGGATTACACTTTTCAAGGATTACAGCTCAAATCCAGCAGGGCTTTTAATGCCTGGAATGGGGCAGAGCAGCTGACGTTAACATGTTCCAGGAGCGCAAACCCAGCCGGCGCCGGGATCGTCATTAGGAAGCCTGATGGAGGATTAAAATGCAACCTGCAGGAATCAGCCACACTGCTGCATCCCCAGCTGGGGATTTGGGGTTTTTTTGGGCCATGTCACCCGCTCGTGGAGTGGTTCTAGGTTCTGGATAATTATTCCAGGGAAAATCTGATGGGCGGAGCCGCTCTGGAATGCTAACGGAGGCTGCTGAGCCTGCCCAGGGGCTTGGGTTGCTCTTCCATGCGGGGAATCCCAATTAGTGCCCTGAGCAGGAGCCAGTGGAAAATTCAGCATGGGAGACTCTGCAAATCCACAAAAAAACACCGATATCCAGGAGCTGGCAGGAGGAGCCAGGGAATTCTGCTGCTTTGCAATGTGTTTGTGGCTCTGGTCTGGTTTAACACCCAGCTGGAGAGACAAAGGTGCTCTGTAGGTACACCAATATAAATTGCATCTAAAGATTAGATGATTTGGGGTGGCCTAGGAAACCTAGGGGGTCCATCCTTAGGAATCCAAGCATCCCTAGGAGTTACTTTATTTTCCCAGACAATCTTTTCCCTGTTTCCCAAGATATGGGATGATGGTTGCAGGAGATGGAGTTGTGGGGGGTGACTGAATTACCATTTATCAGCAGCCACTCTGCAGGACCTTAAACTGTTAGGATGGAAATAAATGAAGAAAAAAACAAAAACAAAACAAAAACAACAACAACAAAACCAACCAAAAAAACCCCAAAAGAAACCCCACAAAAACCCTCAAAAACAAACAAACAAAACCAAAAAAAAGCAAAAAAAACCAAAAAAACCCCCAAAAAAACCCACCACCAAACCCCCACCAAAAAAAAAAAACCCAAAAAAACCCCACCCCAACCCCCCCCCAAAAAAAAAAAAGAAAAAAACAAAAACAAAACAAAAAAAAACCAAAAAAAAAAAACCAAAAAAAAAAAAAAAGGAAAAACCACAAAAAACCCCAAATCCTTCCTTTTCCAACCATCTCAGGAATGTCTGGATGGTGCAGCAATTCCCCAGCTCCTGGATCAAAACGCCTGTTTGCCACAGCACAACTCTGAGAAAGCAAAGCAGGTAATTGCCCCTGTCAGCTGAGCAGAGCCTCAAACCAGTAGGAAAATCGGTGTTTCCTTGGGCAGGGAATGCCAGCTGGACGTGGAGCTGCCCTGCAGCCAAGGCAGCAATGCCATGAGCGAGGAGCTGCCCCCGGAGCCGGAACCACCGCGCAGCAGGACCTGGGAGAGGACATTTCCTTGCCTGGGGTCTCATTCCATCTCTTCTGGCTTGGGAAGGTTTAAATCCTCATCCCGCGTGGAGAGGCTGGGGATTAGCGGGAGAAACAGGTGAAAATGAGTGGAGAAATGAGGAAAGGGAGCATTGGCTGCCCTGTGCCCAAAGCCGTGAATTCCCCCCGGGGTTCGGAGCGCCTTCCTCGTGGTGGGGGTTTGACCAGGAAGCTGCAGCTGTGCCTGGGACCAAATCTGGGACAGGGTCTTCAGTTTGTGAACCGGACAGAGGAACTGGGCGAGTACCTCCCTTCACAATTTCCTCGGAGCAGCTCCAGCGCTGTGGAAAGTCCTGCCTGGAGGGATGCTCAGTGTTCCGTCTCCAGAGCTTGGGTTTGGAAGCTGCTGCAGGGAATAAACTGGACATCCTTGAAGTTCATCCATCCTTCTGTCTGCTTTGGTCACCGGTGGAGTTGTGACGAGGGAGAGGTGACTGTCCCCTCCTCAGGGGCGACATTCTGGTTTGGCTGTGCTGTGGTTAGAGGAGGGACACACCAAGCGCTGGCAGCACCAGCAAGGAAGGGCCAGGCTCATGGAAAAATCAGGCTGGGAAGGGTTTTGAGAGGAATCAAGGGTCAGGCTCACAGAAAAATCAGGCTGGGAAGGATTTTGAGAGGAATCAAGGGTCAGGCTCACAGAAAAATCAGGCTGGGAAGGATTTTGAGAGGAATCAAGGGTCAGGCTCACAGAAAAATCAGGCTGGGAAGGATTTTGAGAGGAATCAAGGGCCAGGCTCATGGAAAAATCGGGCTGGGCAGGATTTTGAGATGAATCAAGGAGAATTCAGTGATGCTGTGTAATTCCTGTATTTGCTTGAGCATCTCCTCTGAAGCAACAATTGTTTTTATTCAGTTCAGGCTGCCTGGGGAAGTGCTGGAATCCTCATCCTTGGAAGGGTTCAAAAATCACATGGATGCGGCCCTTGGGGACAGGGTTTAGAGGTTGGACTCGATGATCTTAGAGGTCTTTTCCAGCATAAATAACGCTGTGATTCCAAAGCCTGCAGTGCCACGAGTGCAGCCCACAGGTGACAGCCCAGCGCTAAACCGAGCCTGGTCATTAAAGCTGCTTTTCTTTTCAGTGTGGTTAATTATAAATATTTAACTCTTGCTCAGGACAGAGGATCAGGCAGCAGCTGCAGTGATTTGCTTTCTCCGAGGCTGCTGTTTTTCCAGAGGTTCTCTGGGACACTGGAAAGCCCTTTGGAGTGAGGCTGCCAGCGAGGCCACAGATCCTCTCTGGACCCCTCCTCTCCTTGCTGGGCTATGGGATGCCACAAGGATTTGTAGCACGAGGATATCTGGCAGGGCTTCAGCAGCTCCATGGCTGTGGCCAGGCACTGGCAGAGACGAGCTGAGCTCAGCTGAGCCCTCTGAGAGCGGAATCCTTTTATTCCCATCTCTGTTTGAAGGTAGAAGGAGAGCTCAGGGTGGCTCTGGTGCTGCGGAGTGAGGTGAGTTCAGTTGAGGACTCTGGCTTGAGTCATCTTGGCTGAAAATCACTCTGGGTAAACTTTCCATTCCAGTAGATTTAGGAAAGCAGGAATGAAGCTGCTTTGGGGATTTTCGGTGGTGGCAGAGGCTGATAAAACATTGAAGAGCCAGGCCATCTGTAACTGCTGCACGGGCTGGGGAGCACAAACACCAACTGGGCAGGAGCAGGAGGGGCTGGCTGCTGGACTGGCCTGATGGACACCCATCCTCCAGGAAAAGTGGCCAGGGTGACAGATGGCACAGCTTGCTGCGAATTTGCATCCTTCTTCCCCCCGTTTTTTGGGACTGTCACAGTCAATAATGAGCAGAGGAGAACGCCCAGCGCTGGCTGAGGGCTTGGAGCAGAGCTCGGCTGTCTCGCTGTAACTTTATTTAAATAGATTGTTGTTACACGAACTCTTAATTAAAGCAAAGAACCGAAGGAAAGTGTTTCCCTGTGGATTCGGTGTTGATGTGGGACAGAGGAAGAAGTTGTAATGAGTTTTTTTATCTTGGGACGCTGCAATCCTGTCTTCAAGGACCGCGTTGAGTAATTGCTGTCTCCTTGCTCAGACCTTTCCCGGGGGGCACAGGACACTGGGAATGCTCTTGAGTCCATCTAGTGGAATAATTAACTCCCAGGCAGTGTGAGAAGCCATCTACAAATGAAGTCCTTAATTGCCATTTCAGGCTGGTGATGAGATGCTTCTTCCCATTTTTGCCAAAGAACGAACTAAAAGTTGAGTGTAATGCAAGCAAAACGCGAGGAAATTTCAATTTTCGCTTGTGAAGTGGAGAATCCTTGGGAGAATTGGGCTCCTTGTTCCTGCTCGGCTTCAGCTGCAAGGCGGAGTTGAAAGAGCAGCACGATTTGCAGTTCACAGGGATCTCTCAGGTTGTGTTCTCACAATTTGCAGCACAAAGAGATCTCTCAGGCTGTGCTTGCTTGAGGTGGCCCGTGGCTACCAGCTCCTGCTCCAGCCCAGAGAGCCACTGGATCCTCCCGGAGAAGCATAAATAGGCTGCTTTGTTGTGTAAAGATGTTAAAAGGGGGACAAAGGGAGGAAAAACCGCAAAGATGGAGCTCCCAAAGGCAGGGCTGAGTGGCAGAAGTGATGCCCCAGTGAGGTGAAGTGGTTGGAAAGAATTCCTCGGGTCCTCAGCTGGCTTTGCTGGAATGTGGGATAGAGGGAAGGTCAGGAGGGACACGGGAATTAGGCAAGGAAACTTCCTGGGTTGAAATCTCGGCATGACGAACAGGGCGAGGCTCTAGCAAAATATTTTGTGTTCAAGTGTGATTTAAAAGAAACGCAGAGTTTTAAGCTGATTCCTTTTCATGTAGAAGGCAAAATGCTTCTCCCAGAGTCCTGCTTGGTTGTGCACATGGAGATTTTGGAATCAAATCCTGGAGGGACCGGGCTTTGGGAGAGCCCAGGTGTCCCAGGAGGGAGGAGAGATCATCCTGCCCTGGTCCTTCTTGGCAGCATCCCTTCCTTCGGGTGCAAGGACATCCGGGAAGGAGCTCGGGAGAAATCCTCATCCCAAATTGCCCAGTCAGATTTTCCTCTTCCTCCGGTTTTGTCGCCCTGTTTGCACCTTGCCAAAAAAAAGAGCTTTGCCTTCTGCTTTGCTGGGCCTCCCGCAGAGTCTTTCTCAGCCTGAAGTTAGTCTGGGTCGAGAAAAAAAAAAGTCCTGAAGCGATCTTGGGCTCTCCCTGAGAAATTTGGTTCGATGCCCCAGCGCGTGCAGGCGCCCTGCAGGATTTGGGAGCTCCCGGGTGGGACTTGGCCTCGGCGACCCTGCTGAGCTGCTGCTGGCGTGTGGGACCTCCCATCCTGCCGAGACCTGGGACACTGAAGGGTTCCAAAGCTCCAAACCTCGCTGTTCCCGGGCCTTTCCTCTGCCTCCCTTGCGGGCAGCTGTGGGAACGCATCAAATCCCTGATAAATGAGGAGCTTTTCCCGCTCTTCTCCCCGAATGTTTTGTTTTCCTGCCGAGCCTGCCGCAGGTGAAGCATCTCCTGCAAAGCAAGCCTGGCAGGGGGGCGGATTCTGGGTGCTCCGGCTTTGCCTCTGGAATGACGCACTTTCTTTTCCCTGCGTTTCCCCACCAGCTTTTAGGCTTTCTTTAACCTTTTCAAACTCCTCACTAGCAGGGCTCGCTCTGTTATTTCCAGATCGAGCTGGCATTTTCCCAGGAAAATAGCCTTTCCCATAAAAATTGGTGGTTTTCAGCGGCAACCATGGATTTATTGAAGGAAAGAATGGATTTTTCCACTGGGGGAATGGGGATGACGGCTCCCCAGGCAGGAAGAACCAGCCAGGTGGGCACCTTGCAGCTGCAAACTGCCTCCCTCCGAAGAGATTTAATCATTCTGAAATGATTTTTTGCTTGGTTGTTTGTTTTTTTTTTCCCTCTCTCTATAAAATATTCCACCTTTTTAATCTTCTCTCCCAATTTCCAGCGAACAAATACAAAATAAATCAACTCCCAATTATTCCCTCCCCCTCACCACTGCTTCCCCCAGGGCTGTGCTGCGATTATGTGGAGATAAATAAATTTGGTTAAACAATGGTAAATTGTCCTGAGCTGCCTTTTATGATCAGGAAGTCGCGTTGGCAACTGGATAATTCGCTGATGTTGTTTTACCTGATCTCAGTCCCTGCATCTACTCATGAGATGATTCCAAATGTTCTATCGGTGCATTTAAATTAAGCAGGAAAGTGGTTTAGGGCTTTTTTGCCATGATTGCTTATTTGTTTTATTATCAATAATAAATTTCAGCCCAAAGCTTGACGCTTCCACTCTCAAGGACAGTAAAAAGGCAGAGGAGAAGCAGCTGGTGGCACATAAAGAGCAGCTCTGGTGAAACAGGGCTGGGGCTGTGGGGAGGCTGAAACTGAGCTGAGACTTCTGGGTTCTTCTCCCAAATTCCTTCTCTTTTGAAGGGAATTTTGTCTTCTCTGGGCTCTAGAGCTGTTCCAAAGGAAAGGAATGAAGTGTCTTGATGTTGGGATGGTGTTGCTGTGCTGGGAGGGGAAGGATTTAAAGGCTTTTGGTTGGAGATTTGGCTCTGTTGTTATTTTTAACGACAAAATTTTGATTTTTGTAGAATCACAGGAGGGTTTGGGTGGAAGGGATCTCAAAGCTCATCCAGCCCCACCCCCTGCCATGGGCAGGGACACCTTCCACTGTCTCAGGCTGCTCCAAGCCCCGTCCAACCTGGCCTTGGACACTGCCAGGGATCCAGGGGCAGCCACAGCTTCTCTGGGCACCCTGTGCCAGTGTTTTCTGTAGAGAGCAAATTTCAGCCACTGCTCTCTTTCCTCTGATATTTTTATAGTTTTTAATTAATTACATTTATGTCAGAGTAGTGTTTTAACGTAATTAATTGGATTCATTTCCCATCCAGGCTTCTTGGAACAGGGGGAGAGGCAAACCACCCCTTCCACTTCAGCCCTGCCTGGTTTAGGATTGTAAAATATTCCCTTCCCCAGATAAATCAACATCGCCACAGAGCTTCTGCCCTGAGAATCAAACAGTGCAGGTGGAGCAGGCCTGGAGCTCATCCTCCACTTCCCTGGGCTGCCCAGCTCCCTCCACACTCATCAGTGGGCTGCCTAATTGGGAAATTGATTAATTGGCCAGCGAAGTAACAGCCTCTCTTCCTGCATGGCTTAATTAGACTCTGGTCCTGCAATGGAGATTCCAGCACAGGAGCCTTGGAGCTGCACTGGCTGCAAAGGAAAGGGACCTTCTGTAGGATTTCTTGGGGGTTTATAGGGTTGCTTGAAGAGAATTTGCAGGCCCGTCCCTGGAAGTGTCCAAGGGCAGGTTGGAGCAACCTGGGGTAGTGGAAGGTGTCCCTGTTCATGGCAGAAAGTGGAATTGGGTGATTTTTAAGCTCCCTTCCAACCCAAACCAGCCTGTGATTCCAGGATTTTCCTCCTCAAGATGGAATGAATGAAATGAGGGAAAAAAAATCCACTCACAGAACGCGCTCGGATGTGGCTGGTGCTGATGTGGGTGTGGGATTTCCCCCCCTGAGAGCCCTTGGCTTCCCACACAGGCACCGAGGCCAATCCTGATGGCAGATTCAGCAGAACAATATGGACACAAACCTTATTTCTCTGGAATATTCTGCCCCTTCAGGTCTTCCCTTCCCGTGTCTGGCTTCTCCTGCATTCCCAGCTCGGGCAGGATGTGTGCTGAAACCCCAAATGGGTTATGACAAGCAAAGGGCTCTGCAGCCTGGTGCTCAATGCTCTCTTTCTTTGGGGTGATGCCTGAGGTTCCAGCTTTTATATTTTTAAATCCTGCACTGCCTGGTGTGGAACTCTGGAGTTTCTTGGAGCCTGTTGGCTGCTGCTCTCTTGTGCCAGACAGACACAACAAAGCCTCTCCCAGCTCGTTGTTCAAGGACACTCAGGCTGTCCCAGGCCCAAAGGTGCAAACCAGGGCCTCTGGAGAGGTGGAGAAATGGAAGAAATTCCATCATTAGCTCAAGTTTGAATTGGTGAATTGATGCTGATCTGCAAATGAACCAAACCTATCAAAGTGTGAAGAACTCGGGACTCGGGGTCCGTCTTGGGGCCCAGCTTGGATGTGGCCTTTGGCTCTCCAGGGTGCACCTTTGAAGGCCTTTCAGATAAATATCCACCTTTATTCCCTCACTCCTGTCTGGGCTCTGTTTCTAGGTAGCCCCCCAAGGTACCAGGGGTGTGTGGTTGATAGATCCTCTGCTGCTCTGTCTCTCAATTACCAGGTGCAGTTTTAGTGGCAGGGACGCCGTTTCCAGCATTTGGTAATGGAATCTTTATTATAATCATTATTTCGAATTAGAGGGTGAATGGAAATGCTGCTGACAGTGAGGGATTGTTAGTACTGATTAAAGCCCCTGGCAGTACAGGCAGGTATTAACAGACTGTTCCCTGCTCCTTTTTCTCCCAGTCTCTCTCCTGGCTTTCAGACTTTGTTTTTAGCGGTGCTGCTTTCCGGGGCATTTAACAGCAGTGGCAGGACCCAGCTGTGGGATTATTCCAAAGGAGAAGGCATCAAACTGGGCAGTATTTTTCCTGCAAGCTACTGGGCTGTACTGGCGCTCTGAGGAGCAGGTGATGGATGTTTTGTGCCCCTGTGGGGCCAAACTGGTCTGTACTGGAGCACTGCAGTGCTCGGTTTGGAGTTCTGTGGGGTTTTTTGTGAGGTTTTCCTGAGATCCCACAGACACTTTTCCCATGCAGTCACTTCCCCTCTCGCTCTTGCCTGATTTGAAAATGAAATCCCTGAGCTGGCAGGTCTGAACACACATTTGTAAATGTAATTTGCTGCTTTGGTGGTGTTTTTAAGCCAGCTCCTGGCTTTGTTTACAATCAGGGAATATTCTGAGCTGGAGGGGACCCACAAAGATCAGATCCAACTCTTGGCCCTGCACAGGACCAACTAAAAATCATCCTGTGTCCCTGAGAGCCTTGTCCAAGTGCTTCCTGAATTCTGGCAGCTTTTCCCTACCTTGAAGCCCATTTTAAGTTCTGTGGATTATGGCTTGATCTGATCTGCTGCCACTTTTTCCTGGTGCCATCAGTGTTATTCTCCCAGGAGAGGAGAATTCCTTTATTTCACAGAGGAAAAGGCTTAACCTTGTCAGAGGAGACAGCAGAGGGACAATTCTCTGGGGACAGAAGGAAATAAATAATACAGCCACTGCTTAAACTGGGTCTGAATGCAGACCAGGGGGCTGAATCAGCCTGGGGAGGTGTAGAAGGAAGAGACAAACCTGAAAAGGTGCCTGGTGCCCTGCAGGGGCTGAAGGATGGATGGGGTCAGCAGGGAGGGAGGGCTCAGGGAGAGCTGGATGGGGTCAGCAGGGATGGAGGGCTCGGGGAGAGCTGGATGGGGTGAGCAGGGGCTCCTCAGACCTCGGGAGATGGGGGAAGAGCACAGCCAAGAGCCTTTTTGCTCACTGTGGGTTTCATTCACTCCGTGCTGGAAGGGCCCTGAGGGGGGTGTGGGGTGGCAGAGACGGGGCAGGCGAGTGGGAGCCCTTTGGAGAGAACAGAATGGATGGGATGGAGAGGGAATGCTGTTAGGAAAAGGAGCAGTTCTGCTGCAGGAAACAACCTGCAGCTGCTGCTGAGCACAGGAACTCTTTCCCAGAGTGCTGGGCCATGCCAGGGCCAAGCCTGGCTTTAGGGTTGCCCTGTGCCAGGCAGGTTTGTGTTCCCCAGCAGTCAGAAGAGCTGCAGCCTCGTGCTCTGGGAATCCTCTATCAGGTTAGGGAGGATTCTCACCCACCTGGATAATTCCTTGTCTCAGAGCTGAGCAAAATTTAAGACAGAAACAAACTGATAATTACGAGGGCAGTGCTGCTTAAAACAAACCCTGGGATGTCTGGAGCACCAGAGTGTTGATTTAGAGACAAACTGAGTGTGCAAAGGTGTGTGTGTGTATAAATGGCATCGTGTAAAAACCAGGAGGTGGGTCAGGAATCAGAGCTCTTAAAGCTGAGATGGAGACAGAACAGCAGCCCTTGAGCAGCACAGACAGCCAGGGCTGTGTCACTGAGCTGCCTGGCTCTCCATCACCCTAACGAGTCTGTGAGCCCAACATCTCACTTGGCCTTGGATGGGGTTTGTTCCAAGCTCAGATGCTGCCTGGGAAGAGTAAACTCCTAAGGATGGTTAATGAGGGACAGAAGATGCTTTTCATTTTCTTTTTTTGAATTTTCCCCTCAGCCTGTGATCCTGAGGGTGAGCAGGATGGATGGTGCCCTTGTGAGTTGCTTTCCCACCAGCTCCCATCACCATCCCAGCCTCCCGGAGCTGAGATGTGGCCCAGGACGTGTCCCTTTCCCTGCCACAGACAGTGCGGGCAGGCAGGTGTAGGAACTGTGCTCTTATTCCTGCAGATTTCAGGGGGAAAGAGCCCTTCTGTGCATTCCTGAGCTATTCCCAAGCACAGCCATTCTCCCCCACTGCTGTCGGGGTGACTCAGGCTCTGCCTGGCTCAGGACCAGTTCTTGGCTGCTCCGTAAGATCCCAAATTTCCGCTGTTTGGTGTGGATTGGCAGGAGAACTCCCCAAACCCCATCCAGCCTGGCCTTGGACACTTCCAGGGATGGGGCAGCCACGTGGGAAGTGGAATTCTCTGTGCTGGAGCGGAGCTGCTCCGGCGCTGCCGGGCTGAGGGTGACTTTTCTCGGTGGTGGCATGGCTCCTGTTCCCAGTGTCAGGCTGATTTATGCTCCTCAGAGACAAAGCAGGGCTGAGTTCTCTCTGTATGGGAGGCACGTGAGCGTGCCCATCCCGAGCTGGCTGCCAAACTCTTCATCTTGCAGGCTCTGTCCTCCTGCCGTGCCCTCAGGGCTTCCCTAAATCTCCTCGGCTTGTCTAGTGGGGGAAATAAAGAAATAAAAAGAGAGCAGAGCTGACAGCAGAGATGCTCCTGGAGGCTTTCTGAAATCCAAATTAATGATGTCATCTGTGACAGTGCAGAGCCCTCCCTCCAACACCTGTGAAAAAGAAAAGGTTAAAGAAAAAGGCTTAAAAATGAAGAGGTTGGGGGGTGTGTTTGCGCTCTGCACTGCTCTTAACGTAGGATAATCCCCAAATCCCTCCTTTGGAGCAGTTTTGCTTTTAGGATTTCTTAGGGAAGGTTCTTGGCTGCCCTAAAACAAATTCCCAGCAAACTGGGGGTGATATTTGCTGTGGTCGAAGCTCAGATGCCCAACTTGGGCACTGTGATCCCTGTGGGGAGCTCTGGGCTGAGCAGTTTTGGGGATGAAACCTCTGATGAGGACAACCTGTGATGGCCTTGTGGGCAGAGTACCTCATGCAGCGTCCCAAACCTCCCCAAACCAGCCTGAATTTCACCCTTTCCTGGCTTTGACTGGAGGATTTGCTGTCCCAGGGATCAGTGTGTCCTCGAGCCAGGATTAAAAATAAATTACTAATCGAACAACAAAGTCCCCCTTCCTCTCTGTTCCGCCTGCCGGTGCTCAGGAGGAAAAAGTGTTTTTACAGAGATGTCCAACCACAGGCAGTGCACAACACCCTGACCTGCAAACACCCCCCAAGGAACCCCCGGGGCAGCAGGATCCTGGAGGCTGGAGCTGAAATGTGCCTCCCTCCCTCCCCTCAGCACTTTCTGTATGGAAGGAGGAGCAGCTTTCCCTTCCCCCAGCCCGGGATATTAATAAAAACCTGGGTTCTGGCCAGAAGGCTGCCTCCAGATCTTGCTGGAGTAGATCACTTCTGGCTCGTCCTTCTGTGCGGGAACGGCCCGGCACTGCCTCTGGGTGGCTGAATCCATGGGGAAAAGGCTTCGGGAGCATCCCTGGCAGGGGCAGAGGTGGGAAGGCACCACGGTGGGCCAGGGCACTGCTGTTCCCCCGCTGAGCTCAGCCTTGGATTCAGCAGTTCCCACTCTCCCTGCTGTTCCCGCAGCTCCATCCCGGGATAAAGCAGTGATACTGCCCTGCTCCGGCTGTCAGGGATAATGGTTCCCACCTGCAGGAACAAAAGCACGAGTCAGCTCCTTCTCCCTGCGAGATTCCCCGGTTCTTTGCCACCAGGAATGGCAGGGAGATTAGGAGCCATCATCGGGAGGGTTTGTGCCTTAAGCACGGCAGGAGAAACGCAGCTTTTGAGTATTTTTGGCAGCTGAAGTGAAGTTTTAGGTGGATTCTCTCTCCAGGTCTGCTCCAAGGCTTCAGCTCCTCTTTTGGGGTGGAATTTTGGGGTTGTCATTCGTGTTCCTCTCCCCTTGCATAAAATCAGCCAAGAGCACCCAAGGCAGGCAGCAGGGTTAGGAATGGGTGGAAGGAAGCAGCGAGCAGGGTGAGGGGTCCAGAGATCTCCTGGGCAGGAGAAAACAACAGGAACTCTGTGGAAGCAAAGATAATTCAGGATGCTCGTGTTTTCCATGGAGAGGGAGAGCCTCCGAGAGTTTTTATTTTACAAGTTCACTGCTCTTGTGGCAAGAAACAATGGGATTAAAATAGCAGCAGAAGAAATTGTGGAGGAGAGATCAGATAAACTTCTGTCAGGAGAGGGTTTGGCCGAGCTCATCTTGCCTGGAGGGTGGGGAAACGAGCTCAATAATTTTTCAAGGTCCTTCCAGGCTGTCTCTGGTGTCTCTGGAGCCGTTTCCTTCTCTCTCTCCCTCTGGTTTGAGGTGGTCAAGGTCTTCACTGAAGCTTTTTAGTTGGAAGCCTCCAGTTTGGAAGTATGAAATGTCCCCAAAAGACTTGGCAGCTTCACTTTGCCCCTCGGGAAAAGCCAGTGCCTTGGGGTAAGGTGAAGTCCTGCCTCTCACTCTGAGCATAAGAGATTGATTTTATCAACTTACACAGGGCTGGAGACACTCACGTTTTATCTGTGCTACATCTCGTCATTCTTCAGCCTTATCCTTGTGGTGAGGGCAGAGAGGAACCTGCAGGATGGAGGCTGGGCCGCTTTAAAACTCGGGGCACAGGCCAATTAAAGAGCAGCTGGACTGAAACTCCAGGCCAAGCGGCACCTTGTTCATTTGTTTCGCTGTTTCATAAGCAAAACACTCTGCAAGGTTAATGGAAGTGCCGGGCAAGCTCAGCCAGAGCGAGGTCAGATGACAAAAACAGGAGCTGACACTTCCCAACGAGCTCAAGAGTGAGAATTTGCTTAAATGTAATTAGTTGGTGAAAAAAAAGAGAGAACAGAAGGATCCCTCTGGAGCCCTGTGAGGCTTTGCTGTGCCTTTAGATTGAACCAATGCATCTTCCTGCACTCAGGGGAAAAAATCCCCCTGCTCTCCTCTGAGAGATGGATGAAGAGCTGGTGGCTGCAGCTGGTGGCTCACTCAGAGGGTCACACCAGTATCAACCAGTCCCTGAGGTCCCATTCCCAGTACCTGAGGCTGCCCAAGGGTCAGGAGTGCAGGGTTAATGGGGTGTTTTGGTGTCATTTACCCAGGGGCGATTTGGCCCCAGGTATAAAATGCTCTGGACACACCCAGGCTGCCACTGTCACCAAGCCCGGCCCCGCGGGGACCTGCAGCTCTGCTGGCAAGCCTTGCTCAAGTCTTGCTCCATGGGGGCTTTGATTTGTGATTCCAAGTGAATTTCCCAGCCAAATCTTTCTTTTCCTCCTCTTTTTTACCTCATCCATTGATTTCCCAGCCAACCCTCCGAGAGCAACACCCTGGAGACCGAAGCCGTCCTCCCCCTTCCTTTACCTCTTGTTCGCTTTGTTTGGTTCATCCTTTCGTTTTGGAGGGTGAAATCTCCACACCTTTTTTCTGGCCACCCCAGTGATGTCATTAATGTCACCACACTGACAGGTTTTTGGGGTCCACAGAACCCCTGGCTGGTCTCAGCCTGGCTCCAACCCCTGAAGCTGTTTCGATCCAGGGTTTGCCTCATCTCCAGCTCAGAAACAACCTCTCCATCCCTTCCCGTGGCCCTCCAAGTGAAGGGATGCACCTCAACGCTTCTTTTCCCGCCTTTCTGAGGGTGCCAGGGAAAAGGCACCGGGGTTCTGGGCTGCCCAGGGGAGGTGTGTGACAGAGCGACAAAAAGAAATGGCCCTGTCAGAGCGGGGGACAAACTGCAGGAGCAGATGGCACCATCGTTCCTCTCATTACTTCTGTTGCCTTCAGGAGGGAGGAAAGCAAAGGCTTCAGGGGTGGAGCAGTCACTGCTCAGGAGGTGCTGGGCTCTCCCTGGCACCTCCCCTGGTGCTGGGATTTGGGAAGAAGGGATCAGGGTGATGCCCTGAGGGGCTACCCAGAAACAGAGACCAGACAGCAGTGAGGGAATAAAGGTGGATATTTATCTGAAAGGCCTTCAAAGGTGCACCCTGGGGAGCCAAAGGCCACATCCAAGCTGGACCCCAAGATGGACCCCGAGTCACGAGTTCTTCACACTTTGATAGGTTTGGTTCATTTGCAGATCAGCATCAATTCACCAATTCAAACTTGAGCTAATGATGGAATTTCTTCCATTTCTTCCACTCTCCAGAGGCCCTGGTTTGCACCTTTTGGGCCTGGGACAGCCTGGGTGTCCTTGAACAACGAGCTGGGAGAGGCTTTGTTGTGTCTGTCTGGCACAAGAGAGCAGCAGCCAACAGGCTCCAAGAAACTCCAGAGTTCCAGACCGGGCGGTGCAGGATTTAAAAATATAAAAGCTGGAACCTCAGGCATCGAGGGGTGGCAGAACACAGAGGGATGAGGTGATGCAGGGCTTTAGCTGGTGTCCTCTTGGACATGAAGGGCTGGGAGAACGAAAAGCTCGGAGGACGCCGTGAGCCCGGGAGGGTGGGGGGTGTTAGGAGTGGCACCCCCGAAGAAAAGCCCAATGGTTCCACCTGTCCTGAATTCAGAGGGGCTGAGGGAAGCCCCACACATCCCCCACAGCCCCTCCAGCGCCCTTCAGCGATGCCGTTAAACCAGCTCTTGTCTAACGCTGAAATTCACCCTCCTCTCTCCCTTCCCTCCCCCACCCGGCAAGGGCCTGAAAATCGCACGTTCTGGCCAGAAATTAAAACAGCTGGAGCCTTTCATCACTAAGTGTTCATCACTTTGGAGCGTCTCCTAAGGTCAAGAGCATTTTGCCAGAGCCATTCATCAGCCAAGCTTTTGGTGCATTCTGCAGGGCCGTCCCTCAGGAAGCCGAGGTCGGGCAGCGATGCCCCGGTGAGGTGACCCCCTCATTACTCTGGGAAAGAGCTTTTTGTCAATGAATGGCCCTCAGTGAGCATTTAATTTGGATTTAATAAGGCATCTAATGATTGTTTAAAAGGACACTGTACCTTCAAGGTGTTTGTCATAATTGGATGGAGGATATTTACCCACAGTGTTTATTAATAAACCCCTTAGAAGATGGAAATTGAAAGCAGCTCCTTTAATGTCTTCCCTGATATCCAGATGGATGGTGCTTGAAAACAGAGGAATCCCAGCTCCCAGGCTGCACCCAGAACTGGGAATGCTGGATTTGGACTGGGTCTGGATCTGATTTGTGTTACCTGTGCAGGGAGAGGGGGACACAGGGAGATTGGGACATTGCTGTGGGCACCCACATCCACAGGCTGGGAGTGAATCACCCTCAGCCTGAGCCTGGCCCTGCAAGGAGAAAAAGAAAAGGGAAAGCCCCGAGTTTATTTTTGGTGTCTCTCCTTCCACACCTCTTTCCAGGCATCTGTGCCAGGGAGCTGAGCCGCCTCTGCCCCCGTTCCCAGGGCTGGTGGTGGCACCACGAAGAATCCCAGGGAGCTTTGCACGGGATGTGCCAGGGAATATCAAAGCCTCGTCGTCTTTCTATTTCCCTTGGGATATGGAAAAGTTTAGGACTTGAGCAAATGGGGGAAAAAAAAGGAAATAATGGTTTAATGTGCTGCCTCAGCCAGCGCCCCTGCAAGGTTTGTACTCCAAGGAAATGGGATGGGGTCAGGGCTGCACTTAAACCGGGACAGGGTTGGCAAGGTGTGCTGCAGGCTGCAAAACCCAGGAATATCCACTTGGGAATGGCACAGCCTGCTGAGGGAGCTGCCCTGCACCCATCCCACACCGCTGCAAGGGGGAAAAAAAAGATCCATCTCCCAAATTAGAGCTACTTTCCACCAAGACCCCACCAACCTGTGGCCCCACGCTTGGGCTGCTCGTGGTGGCAGAGCAACAAAACCTCTGCTCCTCCCCCAAAAAATTTTTTTATCCACTCCTTTTATCACTTTATTTTATCCACACCTCAGTGTAGGACCCCCCGCGCGCCATCACAACAAAACCAGAAACAAACGAACTGATATTCAGCTCTAAAATGATGTTGCCAAATCGCAGAGATCCGTTCGGAGGATCATTAGGAAGAGTCTTGAAACGAGCCAGACTAATTTCAGGCTGCGCTGTTTGGGAAGCCCTGACAGCGAGATGGATGCTGTGGGAAACCATTAGGAATGGCAATTCATTTTTAATCCCATTACCCTGCCACACATCAGTTTTTAAATCAAGGGCTGCACCTTTCCAATGATCCCGCTGTTATTAGATGCTGTCTCTTGCTCAAGGAAGGGGGCGGGGGGGGGAGAATAGGTAGAATTAATTCTAAATACGTGCTGTAATGTTAGATTGATTCCTTTATTAGCACCTTTTATAGTCAATTCTCGCCGCGGAAGGGCTCTGTCATATCTCCTGCCGACAGAAAAAGATGGCCAGGATGGTTCCAAATGAAGCCAATAAATGGAGGAATTGGCGAACGTGGGATATTTAGCGGCAAATCGTTATGGATGGGCCACCAAAACTGGGGAAGCGGGGGACTGCATTAAGGCTCCTGAGATCTGACATCTCATTTGCAAGACAAAAAAGCAGGCCCGGGTTGGGGAGTGATGGATAATTGGGAGGTTTTAGATGCCCATCCTGCGTTCCTAATGGTCCCTTCGGTGTGGGCTGCATTGTTCTGAGGTGAGGAATCACCCCAGGTTTCGCTGTGTCCTCCCAGCACAGCCACTGTCCCCAATTTTAACCTTTCTCCACCCCGTTCCAGCAAAGCACGACCAAAATTATCTCTCAGATCAGCTTGCATCCAGCCCAAATCCCAGGGGGCGCGGAAGCAGCTACAATTTATTAGCAGCATCAGTGTATTTTACTGCTCATCTAAGAATATCATTAATATTCTTTCATCACCTTCTCCACAGCTTTAAAACCTCCTTCATAACATTGAGCTCACGCCTGCCGGGGAGTGAGCGAAATTTCAATTTTTTATCGCTCAGAAAATCCCTGTGTTTTCACATTTTGCTGTCGTGTCATAACATCTCGGAGGATGGGATGTAAAAATACCCCAAAAGCAGATTTCAGGCGCCCTGGAACATCTCATTTGTGATTTTTCCCACTAGTGCATTTTCTTACTCCAAAGGTGAAACGATTTGGAGCTGGTTGATTAAATTACCCCACTGTCACCGGATTCTGAGTCACTTCAAGATTGGTTTAATATTGAAAAATATTTCCCTCCATCAGCACCTTCCTGCTGAGGGTGGTGCCTGGGCCCTCAAGGCTTTTGTCATCCCTGTGCCTGGCTTAAA
The DNA here is from genome assembly GCA_013397775.1 of Eulacestoma nigropectus. NCBI lineage: Eukaryota > Metazoa > Chordata > Aves > Passeriformes > Eulacestoma > Eulacestoma nigropectus. The sequence goes on from VZTE01002688.1 coordinate 161,003, forward strand.
ACCCTTTTCTCCCTTTTTTTTTGTGTAGGAAAATGGCAATTTCCATGGGAATGGTGTTCCATGCCATGGATGCTGATTTGTAGGGATTCACTCCTGCAGTGGGAGCTCCTCAGCAGGACCCCACTGAGCAGAGGGAGGGGTGTAGGGATGGAGGGCAGGCAGCTCATGGCCAGGAATTTCACCCACTTCAGGAATTTTCTCCTATTTCCAGTGCACTTGGAGCCAGCTTTCCTAATTGCTTTGCCTCTTGGTTTGGGCTCAAAGGTTTTTTGGGTGAGGGTCTGTCCCCACCTCGCAGGAACTGGGCTGCTGGAGGCTCTGAAGTGTGTTTGGGGCTCAGAAATTCTGGCTCAGGATGATCCATGGAGGAAACACAAGGCCTTTCATCTTCCCCACAAGCATCTCTTAGGATCTCAAGGCCACCCCTGAGCTGTCCCTAACGAGCAAATCCCATCAGACACCACCAGCGCTCCCCCAAACTCACCCCATCCCCTTGGGGGAAGCATTGCTCGTGCTCCATCCCGTGCCATGGGGGATTTGGGGTCTTTGGGTGGGATTCCTAAAGGTGGGAACCAGAGAGGGGCACCTCTGGAGCAGCTCTGCAATCCAGCAGAAATCCCGGGAGTTGGAATCTGTGTACTTGTCATGTAAATGAGTGTCCTCAGCGAGCTGCGACACAGATCCGGGCTTTAATTCCAGCGACGCAGCGGGGAAAGGGCATCCATCATCCTGAGTAATGGATTTCCTCTGACTAATAGACCTGCTCCTGCATTTTCCAAGGGCAATGTCTTCAGTGTCCCTCCTCTCCCTTCCTTCCTGGAGGGGTCTGGCTCTCCAGGGAGAGAGAGCTTCCCATGGGGAGGGAGATGTGGTTGGGATTCCTCCCTGAGTGCAGGAATTGCAGCAAAGCTCCCTGTGCTGCTCGTGCCCCTCTGAGGGACGAGGGAATGGGGGAAGAGATTCCCTGTGCCGCTCGTGTCCCTCTGAGAGACAATGGAATGGGGGAAAAGATTCCCTGTGCTGCTCGTGCCCCTCTGAGGGACGAGGGAATGGGGGAAGAGATTCCCTGTGCTGCTCGTGCCCCTCTGAGGGACGAGGGAATGGGGGAAGAGATTCCCTGTGCTGCTCGTGCCCCTCTGAGGGACGAGGGAATGGGGGAAGAGATTCCCTGTGCTGCACAAGCTGGGATCCAATGGATGGGGATGGGGAAAGGCACAGCAGCCGTGAGCAGAGAAGGGGGATCCAGCAGGATCTCCGCGTGATTATTGCAGTAAAAACATCGCTCTGCTAAAGCTGGGTGCCTCCTCCAGCAAAACACGGGGTGGGAAGAAGCTTTGGAATTCTCCTTGGAATGGCAGCAGCGGGTGGGAATCGCCGGCACCTCCATCCCACGGGGCTTTGCCTGTCCCCTCCATCCCACGGAGCTCTCCCTGTCCCCTCCATCCAGGCAGGAACTGGATCTGGTGCCCAAGCAGAGCCTGAGGGAGGAGGTTCCATCACTGAGCACCAGCAGCAGCGGGGAGTCGATGGAAGATCCAGGCAGAGCCAGGAATTCCGAGGCCCAGCCCCGGCCTGGGCCGAGCGCTCTCGTTTATCCCCGACTCATTCCCGTTCCGTGTAAAACCTGGGTGTGCTGATGCTCCTCGGCTTTGCGAGGCACACAGCAAACGGATTCTTCTTGGGAGAGTGCTGCAGGTGCTCTGGGTGAGAGGGAACGTTGTAATTGCAAAGCAACGCCGTTCAGTGGCAAATTGGATGAAACCTTTCCCTAAATGAACTGTGTTTCCAAACACGGCCTTTGCGAAGGCTGTTCCTGCGTGAAAAGAATTTACTTTTTAGTGTTTCTTGCTTTAATCTCAGTTCTTAAAGAAGATTTACGGTCTCATCAAGCCCTGAGAGTCAATGTTAAATTATTGTAATTTATTCCACATTATGTTGCGTTAGTTTTTGCCACATATGGTATGTTACATTAATTTAGCTAATGTATGCTAATTTGGAGCTAAATTTAAGTCACAGTACCCAAATAGTGCGGAGATTGATGGCTTCGAAATTAATGTCATAATAGGAATAATTAATAGTAATAATATGGAGGCTTTGGCGTTGCTGCTTTGGAATCCTGAGCGTTCCAGCTGAGTTTATTGTGGCTTTGCAGCGTGACTCACTGACTACTCAAAGAGGGAAGAAAGAGACCTTGTCTCTCCTTTATGGGGCCTTATATCAGCCCCATAAAGCACAATCCCAATTCCTGGTAGCCCCGTTGCAGCAGGAATTGTTGGTCCCTGCGGCAAAGGACCTCCGAGCTCAATAATCTTTTATGCTTCTAAACTCCACAACAGCTGGACGTTAAATCTCAGGGTTAATTCAACAAGTTTCTGCATTTCTCTCCATCCAGAGTCATTTTTCTCCTAAGGAAAGGAATGTGGCAGGGCAGGACCAGGCTCTCTCCATCCCCTGCTGGCACTCCCGTGGGATGATGTCAGTGCTGCTTTCCAGCCTATTCCAGGGGTGCTTTTCCATCTTCTCCGCGGTGGCAGCTCCCATGGGGGCTGTGGAGGGGTGAAACACCCACCCAGGCCCCTTTTCCCCCCTCCTGCCTTTTTCTGGCATTCCTCACTCACCAAATCAGGCGGAATTTTGCACGGGAAGAATTTAATCGGCCCATTGTGGTGCGAGGGGAGCGCGGCTCCTTCCCTGGAGCAGCAGCCTGGTGGCTCTTCAGAAAGCCCCAAAACCACCCCAAAACTGCATTTCCTGGTTGAAATTCCGTTTGTGCAGACTGTTCCCGTCAAACCTGCCCTGCATTTCCACAGTTATTAGCGTTCCCGTTAATTACAACAGGCTTTGATTAAAGGCAGGCACCGGAAAAGCAGATTAACGTCCTCCTGATTTTAAGCTTCTAGGTGAAACCAGCTCAGAAAAACCCCGTTGTTTCAGGACAAATAAATCCTGTACCTTGCAGTGGGCAGAGCCTGACCCACCCTGTAATCCCGTGTCTCTGGGCTGCGCTGAATTAACAGGACCTCTGGAGGATTCCCTCCCTTGCTCTAAGCCTTTTTGGCGTTGTTATTTAAGACTATTTAATCTCAAGGACGACAAGGAAATACGAAATCGTCGTTTGTCCTGCTTTTGGGGACTGAAATGCTGTTCTTGCCAGGGAGGGAGGAGGAAGGCTGGGGCAGGGAATGGAAATTGCTGCTAAGAAGGGAATCTTCCAGCAGATCTGGGGCCGAGGGAGAGGAGCTGTGACACGGCCTGGGGAGGGCACAGCCCCTCCTGTGTGCAGCAGGGGGTGAGAAATTGGGGGAATTTAGGCTGTCCAAGGGCATTCCCTGAACAAACCACGCTCCGAGCTGTGCCCTGGAGCTCTCTGTCCCACAAATCTGGTTGTGGCAGGGGAGGGAGGAGCAAGAGGATGCTCAGTCCCTGTCCCTTCCTCCTCCCCAGGACATCTCCATCAGGAGCCATCCCTGTCCCAGCCTGGGGAAGTTGTGGCTTTAGGGCAAACCACAGACTTGCTCTTTGCTGTTTATAACTGCAGGGCAGCCTCTCAGCTGTCTCAGAGGCATTTTTTGGCCCTGTGCAGGCTTTTTGGAGCATTTTTTGGCCCTCTCACTCCTCTGCATGATCCCAGCTGGCACCACCAGAGCATCCAGCGCTCACCTCCAGGGTCTCCACTGGTTCCTCTGCCTGTCACTGCCACGTGGAAAACCCACAGAGCAGCAAAATCCCTTTTCAGCTCTCAGCAGGAACCTGCTGAAGCCTCTAACACAAACCCCTTTGTTTTTGCTGCGGAGGGGGAATGGCTTTCGCTCCAAATATGATATTTGCAAACTATCGGAAAGCTGTTCCCTGGAACCCCAGGCTGATGCGAGAAATGGGTTTTGAAAATTTGGTGCAGGCAACGCAGGCGTGGGGAGGGGGGGAAATGATGAAGGGAGCAATAAAACTCGGCCTGAGGCCCACGTCTCGGTGGCCCTGCAGGAACTTGCCTGGTGACAAGGACAGAGATTTTATAAATGGATCTATTTGTTATTGGCAGGCACCAGCACGAGCAGGGAAATCAGGCTCCCAGCAGACACAGCCCTCTCTGTTCTACCAAATATTGTGTGAAATATGTGCGTGGACATGGAGCTGCTTCAGAGAGGCTGGTCTGAGCTGCCTTTCTGGGGACTAAAAACCGCCCTGAATCTCCAGGGGTGGCCCTGGTGTCTCCCTTTCCCAGGTGCTGGTCTGCAGGGCACTGCACTGGGATGCTGGGATTTGCTCCTTGCCCTCAGATCCCCGTTATCGACGAGACTGAACCCCAGTGAGTCATTTTTTAGAATTCCACACCAGAAAAAAAGGACTCTTTAAGCAGCCAGGCTGGGAATAGCTGGATTTTCCGAGCCTTGGCCGATTCCCCAGCCCGTGGGGAGGCAAAGACCCCTCAGAGTTTGCTTTGTGCTGCAGAGTTAGGTGATGACAACACGGGCTCAAGCAAAGCCTCCTGCTTGCCCAGGCAGCAGGAGCCTGAAGGAAAAACCAGCTCCCACCTTGCCTTTATTCCTCCTCCTGGCAAAGCCTCTGATGGAAATGGATTTCAGCTCCTGCTGCCAGATGGTGAAGTGAACCAAAGGCTGCAGACAGAGATCGCCTCCAGGCTGAATTGGAAATGCCTCAGAACATTTTATTTTTGTCCAGGATGCCTCCTAAGAGCCTCTCGGCTCAGCCCTGCCGGAGCAATCCCCAGGATGCACAGGGAGATCTTCCCACAGAGCTTTTCCCTGCTGCAGCCATCAGTGGTGGCTTGGATTCCCTCAGATGGCTTTTATTCCCCCCAAATGACTTCTCATTCCCTCTCACAGGCTCCTGATGTAACAGGACAGCTTTTCCCCTCTCCTGGGGAGCAGGGGCTGGGTTACAACCCCTGGATTCCCACCCAGTGCTGCCAAGAAAATCGAAAAAAAAACCCCATCCTTTATCCCTTTGGAGTTATTTACAATCTCCTCACTTGTGCAGCTCTGCAGCTTCCCAAGGGAGAGCTGGGGATGGGTCAGAACCTGCCAAACCAAACTCTTTCTGCATGGAGAGAGCCCTGCTCCGAACAACCCAGTGGATGCCTTGGAAAGGGATGATCGCCCTCAGCAGAGGGAAAAGGAATTTATGGGGAGCTGTTCCCTCAGTTTTCCATATTCCCCACTCTCCTGCAGGGCTGGGGCAGAGGTTCCTCCTGAGCTCAGGTGCTGCCGTGAAGTCACGTCCCCACATTTATGACATCAGTGGTTGCTATGGCGGCGGCGTGGAAAAAAAATTCCTCTCTTTTATAATTGTTTAAAGGGAATTATTCAGTGCGTCCCAGATCAAAAGCTCCGGGATCTCGGGATGTGCCTCTGGAGGCGCGGAGAAACTCAAACAAAGCCCAAAAATAGCAATATTTGGATAAGCTGGGTGACAGACAGATTGTCCTGTGCTCATTTTCCTGTCTGCATTATTCAGGGCCTTTTTTTGAAGCTGCAGGGAGCTCATTCAGAGACTGAGAGGCATCTTCCCAGGAGTTTTCCATGAGTTTTCCATGGCCTCAGCACGGAGCCACCTCTGCATGGGCCAGGCTGGCTCCAAACTTCACCTGAACACCACTGGATTCAAGGAGAGTCATTTTCTGTCTGGGACAGATGAGAAGTGGTCCCCAAACATTGCTGATAGGAGCACCCAGGGTTTGAGAGAGTGCAGGAAACTCCTGGAAAACTCATCCTGGGAATGTCCAAGGCCAGGTTGGACAGGGCTTGGAGCAGCCTGGGATAGTGGGAGGTGTCCCTGCCCTTAATGCCCCCTCCAACCCAAACCAGCCTGGGAATTCCGTGAATCTCCACGGCCATGGATGGGCTCTGGAATCCTCAGCAGCCGTCTCCAAATCCAGACATGGCTGCTGGAAGCCTGGACCTGGGGCTGGGTTTAGCAGGTGCTGTTTAAAGCCGGTTCTTGCTGGGAACACCAATCCCAGTTCCCTGCCCTTCCCTCCCACCTCTCTCCCACGGAGCCACTGGAATTTCAGGGACTTCCCTGGAGGTCTCTTCAATATAAGCTGCTGATTATGAGGATAAATATTCCACCCAGCACCATCCATGTCCATTGCTGACAGACCATGGTGGTGTCCTGCTTCCAAACCTGCTGGAAATCTGATTTTCCAAATGGCTTTGATCCCTTGGAAGTGCCACCCACACTTCCCACCCCTCTCCAGGAGACCATCCCCATGGTTGGGGTCACTTCTCTCCCATCTCCCCACCTTCCCTCACTCCAAATTGTCACTCTGGGCCACCTCTGCAGGAAATTGCATCTGATATTCCCAGCCAGGAAGGCAGATGCCAACGGGATGGATATTCCAGAGCTTCCCAACCCATTGATGGCATCTGAATTTTATATTTTATATTATTTTATGTTTTATATGTTACATTTTATAGTTTATAGCTTATAGTTTAAGTTTTGTTTTATGTTTTATATTTTATATTTTACATTTTATCTTTTATCTTTTATATTTTATATTTTACATTTTATCTTTTATTTTTTACATTTTATCTTTTATATTTTACATTTTATATCAATGCCAAAGACACCCCAAAAAGACCTGAGGCGCTTCAGCAACACAAAACCACTCATCACCGTGGCTCAGCAGGGACTTTTTTTTTTTTAAGTAATCCAATGTTTTTTTCCATAAATGAAGGGTAATTTCTTACTAAAATAAACCCTTTCCATTAGGAAAATATAAAGGCTGGAGGTCTGGGAGGGTTTGTGTGCACGCCGGGGCTTTTTTTGAGGCGAAACATTGGAATTACTGCTCATCATCAAAAGCAGAGAGCTGCTCGGAGGCTGCGAGTGAGAAAATTGCCAGCTCTTATTGAATCCCTTATTTACTTGCAAAGTAAAGGAGAAGGTAAATAAGGAGCTCTGCAAAATATCAGCGTCCCTGGCAATTTCCTTGTGGGCAATCGCGGCCCCCAGCCGCGGGCTCTGCGGTGAATTGGAATCCTCGTCCTCTCCTTCTCGGCATCCGCTCGGCAATTTCGACTTCCACCCGCTTTCGTGGCTGGGTGGGAAGGAGGGGGGAGCAGAGAATGAAAAAAAGCACTGCTGCTGTTTCCAGCAGGACAAATCGCAGCCGCTGGTTCGTTCCCAGCTGGGGTGTTGAGGGATAAATAAATGTTTGTGCTGCTGTGTCTCCAGTGGGTACCTGGGTGTTTTACTTCGAATTTCCCTACACGAGGTCTGCGGTTTTTCCCAGGTGAGCTGGAGCTCAGATCCTGACTTTTCCGCTTAAAACCTCTGTATAAAGGGGTTTTTTTTCCTGTTTAAAATGTTCCTCCTGTCCAAATCCATCAGCTTTCTGATGGTCCAGCTGTTTTCCTCCATTCCACAGCCCTGCTTCAGGTCTGGAGCAGGTACTGGGCATGATTTGAAGATGTGCAAGTGATGGAGCCTTGTCTGGACACCTCTGGCTTGAAACCTCAGCTGATTCAGCCTCATCTTCGCTGCTTTCAAAGCATTAGTTCCACTCAAGATCAGTTTTCCCACCTCTCTGAGTTTCTGGCTGGATCCTCGGCCTCCACAGCCCCGGTTATTCCGTCAGGCTCCCAAATCCAGCACGTCAGCAGCGCCTCACGTGAGCTGGACCTCGCTGAGTCTCATTTGCAGGTCTATTAAAGTTTGGCAGGTTAAAGTTTGCTGAAAAAAGAAATAACAGGCAGAAACTTCAAGGGATCAGACGAAGTTTAAATTGAAATCCTGTGTAAAACCTGTGCTAATCCTCCCCCACTGACAAATTTTAATTACCCAAAGATATTAAGGAAAAGACGTGGCTTGCGCCTGCAGCCTTTAATTAGGATTTGAGGCTTCCTTAAAGGGACAGCCCCACAGGGAGCAGCTTGAGTCAGCACTCTGAGATGGACACCCACTTCCTTCCCCATCCTTCTCCTCATCTATTTCACCTGGAATTGCCCTTAGTAGGATTCCCATTGCCCTGCAGCTGCCATTGGATCAGACCCCAAAAGGCAACCTCAAAACACATCCAGGTGACGAAAACCTCACCAAGATTGGGCGAGGTCCATCCTGGAGCATCCACATTTAATGGATGTGTTGGAGGATTCATGCTGTTAAATGGAAATCGTGGAGAAATACCCAGAGTCTGCACAATAATTTTCACTGTGGGCTCCAAACCCCACCTTTTCCCTCATGTTTGCTCCCAAGTGCCCCAAGCAAGGCCCTGCTGTCCCCTCCCAGTGCTCCTGGTGGGATTTGGCTGGTGGGCATCACTCCCCGCCCTGGGCTGGCACCTCTGGCTGTTGCAGAACGGGAATTTCATTTCCAGCCCCAACAGCCCAGAACCAGAACTGTACAATTCCAATCCTCCAGGGCTTCGCCTCGCTTCCCATAAAGATTTCATGACTCAAGTCAGAAATCACTCAGCTCTGTCCTTTCCCTGTTCCACTCCTTGAGCTCAGCCCCAGGCTACGCCCGGCTGCCGAGCATCAGGAGCCGTCAAATCCATCCGTGGGCAGGGGAGATGGCAGCACGTGGGACACCAGGGGAGCTCTGGTGCTTCCAGGCCACCGGAGAGGGAGGTTAAGGAGCTCACAGACCTGGCAGGGCTTTTTTTTTCCCTTTGAAATTCAGGCTTTTCCCAGAGCTGTGGAAGAGGAGCTGTGCCCAGTGGAACCGCTGGTCACGGATCGAGTGTCCACGCTCACCGAGGAGGTGCTGGGGAATTTTCCTGTGCCATTCCCTCCCCACCAGTATTCCCCGTGATTAAAGGGGTGCTCCTGCTGCCAAAATGTCCCCAGACAGATGGGCAGGGCCTGCAAACGAGGCAGATGCCCAGGAGTGTGTCCTGTGCCTCCTGACTCCCCATCCCGACCCCGGCTGCCCCATTTGGAGCTGGCTGAGAATCACTGGGAAGCTGCAGCTGTGATTCCAGAGATTCTGGAGGTTGTCCAGCACGTCACTCCCTGGAGCCACCTCGCTGGTTTTGTTTACTTGTGTGGAAGCCACAGGAGGGACTTTCAGGAGCCGTCCTGCCTTCCTCAGGCTCTCCAAGGAGCCATCGCCTCCAGCTGGAGCAAGGCTTTAGTCAGTGATCTACTGCATCCTGAACCAGGCAAAATTCCCACCAATGCCTGTGGATGTGCCTCATCTCATTAATTTGAGGGTGGTGCTGGTTGGAGGGAAGGAAAAGCAAAAAAAAGTTGCCTTTTCCCAAACCGTCACTCTCCTGCACGCACGAGCAGCCCCGAAATGAAAGCGCTGCAGCTCCCTCTGCAAGGGCTCTTAGCCCCACATCCTAATTGTTTAATTAAGCTGTCTTGATCCAGGTAATAATTGCAAACTTTCTATCTGAGGAAGATTTGCCGAGTTAAGCAAGAACTGATGAAACATTTGCGGTTCTGACGGAGCTGCCTGCCCTTCATTTCCTTCTGTTTTCTGGGAAAAGCCTCTGGGAGCCAAACTCTTCCCCCTGCCCGGTTTTATTTCACCCAAATTGAGGCGTGGGACCGATGTTGGTGCTGGGGGAGGCGCAAAGCGCTCCTGGCACTGCTGTTCCCTCACTGGGAGCAGGGACAGCCCAGGAGCAGCAAACTCAGCCAGCTCTGCACTCACCTGAAAGGAGAGTCTGGCACTGGAGCAGCAATAAAAACAGATTTAAAATGGCATTAAAATACCCAGAGAAACAGCACAATGAAAATTCGCCTGATGTTCCCCTCACACATTAACCAGCCCCTGCTGTGCTGTCCACGCTTTGGGTCAGAAAAGGGGGGAAACAAAACAAAAAATCCCAAAAAAGACCTTGCAGGGTTGGGGATATGGCAGCCTGGGAAATGCCCAGTGTCCTTCCATCCTAATGTAGGGTTAGGTGGGATATTGGGAAGGAATTGCTCCCTGGGAGGGGGGGGAGGCCCTGGCACAGGGTGCCCAGAGAAGCTGTGGCTGCCCCTGGATCCCTGGCAGTGTCCAAGGCCAGGTTGGACGGGGCTTGGAGCAGCCTGAGACAGTGGAAGGTGTCCCTGCCCATGGCAGGGGGTGGAATGGGATGGTCTTTAAGTCCCTTTCCACCCCAAACCATTCCATGGTTCCATGGGACCAGCATCACCTCCACCCAGCAGTGCCCCCCACATTTTCCTGACCCCGTTTTCTCCCTGCTGTCCCAGTTCCGTTTGCTCCCACAGTGGGACCAGGAGCTGCAATTCTTTCCCTGCCACTCGGAGATTCGGATCAGGAAGCGACCAGCTGAGATTGATAATGTCATGGTCTGGCTTTGCAGGAGCCTCCTGAATAAATTTCCCTTTACTGGACACAAAGGCCGCCATTCCAGCCTCTCCATCCTCATTACTCCCAGGGAAGTGCCTCCATAACCCACCTCAAGTTGTGCTTTGGTGGTCAAGGTCCCTCCTGGCTCCTGCTTCTGGGTGTGAGAGCCAGGAGAGAACTTTCCAGCAGCTTCCCTGCTGTTTCCATCTCCTGCAGAACACAAATCAGATGGATTTCCCTGTCCCTGCAAATAAAAATGGATTCCAGTCATGACTGGGTTGGGTTAAAGAATAGATTTCTCCACTTTGTTGGGGGGGAAAAAAGGGATATTTTTAATTCTGTCCACATTTTAAATGTTGAAGTCCTCCCACTTGCAGGGGGGAGTGGCAGCGCTGGTCTAAATGAGAGCATTTGTTCAGAGAGGGGGGCACCCTGGCAGAGCAAAGAGCCCCTCTCCCCTCTCAGCTCCATCCCTGCTCATCAGGAAAAGGGACAATGACACGCACAGAAAATCCCACCTGGTTAATTTGGTTTCTTCCCTTTGCTTGCTGCACCTCGTGGCTGCAGCGACATCGGATAATGAAGCAAAGCTGGGTGGTGCGGCTTTGTCTCAGCCCCTGGAGCAAAGGGAGAGCCAAGTGCCAAAATCCTGCCTGTTTGTTTAAATTTCCATCTGTTGAAAACGGGTAGAAGAGGGGAAGAATGGGGCCAGCAGTGACGTCCCTCTTGTTTGCAGGTGAAGGGAAGAGCTGGCTGAAATGCATGCAGGAGCATGAGGGAGGCTGCAGAGCAAATATCGGCTCCTGCCCCTGCATGAAAAGGAAATGAGGCAGTGGAGGGGCTGCAAAACAAAGCCAGCCCCTCCTGCATCCCACAAGGTGACAAACGTGATGCCTGAGGTTCCAGCTTTTATATTTTTAAATCCTGCGCTGTCCAGTGTGGAACTCTGGAGTTTCTTGGAGCCTGTTGGCTGCTGCTCTCTTGTGCCAGACAGACACAACAAAGCCTCTCCCAGCTCGTTGTTCAAGGACACCCAGGCTGTCCCAGGCCCAAAAGGTGCAAACCAGGGCCTCTGGAGAGGTGGAGAAATGGAAGAAATTCCATCATTAGCTCAAGTTTGAATTGGTGAATTGATGCTGATCTGCAAATGAACCAAACCTATCAAAGTGTGAAGAACTCGGGACTCGGGGTCCGTCTTGGGGCCCAGCTTGGATGTGGCCTTTGGCTCCCCAGGGTGCGCCTTTGAAGGCCTTTCAAATAAATATCCACCTTTATTCCCTCACTCCTGTCTGGTCTCTGTTTCTAGGTAGCCCCTCAAGGCATCAATGTCCCTCACCTGGACGTGCCAGGTGTTCCAAACGCCCCGATCGTCCCTCCTGTGTAAGGAGGAAGCTGTGCTCAATCCAGGACAGGGGTGGAGAGTCCTCCCAGGAGCATTCAGAGCCTGCCGAGGGGCAGAGGCAGAGTTTGGATATGAAAAGAGTCAAGCAGACAAGGGCAGAAGCAGAGGCCGAGGGCAGAGACAAAATCAGCGCCACCACCACTCAGCAAAATCAGAATTATCTCAGAGGGTCCCTCCAGCAGCAGAGGGACCAGGCCAGGACCGAGCTCCTGTGGAGGCTGGCAAAGGAAAGCTTTGCTAGTTTTCATTTTATTTTGTTTTATTCTTCTCACAAAGGCCATTGAGCGGCCGGGGCAGAGGCAGCTTTAAGTGCTCGCTATAGATTTTCCCCCTTATTGATGAACCGAGGGAGCAGAGAGGTTTGTGACGAGCTGAGTTCAGCCAGGGCACATTTAAAAACCACCTATTGGCTGAAAAGGAAGCCACAGGTCAGGCGAGGCCTCGGCAAAACCAGGCCATGGAACTCCAAAACGCTCAGATCTGAAAGGAAAGCTGAGCAATCCCCCAGCTTTCCCCGTCCCTCGGCCCCAAACCAGGATTTCTCTTTTCTCTTACGGCAGATAACCAGGGCAAGGTGGGGTTTTCTTTGCTGCCATGGCAGGGAGCAGCCTCCAGCCCCCGGGGCTCTGGTTTTACCCCCAGTATTCCCATCCTTTCCCTCCCTGAGCATCTCCCCTATCCCCATCCCACAGCCAGCCCCGTTTCAGCAGAGGGTGGCAGGAAAATCCTCTGTCATCGAAGCCACCGCCACCACCACGAGGCCACCGGGGTCACCCGGCCCTGTTTAGTATCTTCCCACGAAGTCCATTGCTCAGGTTTTACACGCAGCAGCTCCCTGCCATAAAACCCCTGATTTACACCCGATTTACACCCACGGGCCAGCAGCCTTTTAGGAGAGTTAAAGTCTGGCACGCTCCTGGTTTTTTTTTTTCCCTTCCCAGCTCCGTGTGCTGCCCTAGAAACGAGCCCGGCACGCCCAGGATAACCCAGAGGAACCTCCAAGGAGAACCCTGGGCCGTGGGATTCGGGAAGAGCCCCTTTTCCAGCAGCTCCTTCCCGCTGCACCACCTCGAGAGCCTGGGGGCATCCCCAGCCCTTTCCCCCTTGAGAGGAGCGGTCCCAAACCCATCACCGGCACAGGCACAACACCCCACCAGCCGCCGGGAGAAATTCCAGTCTCCTCACCCATTTCCCGGCGATTTTCCTCAGCTAAGAACCAAAAAAAAAAACAAAAAACAAAACAAAAAAAAAAAAAAAGCACCGTCTCTTCGCCAGTCGGGCGAGAAGTTCCCTTTAAAATCCAGCTGTCAGGAATAAAATGCAAATAGGTGCACGCCGGGCAGCAAAGAAGCGATCTGATGATGCCTTTGATTGCTGCTGCCTGAGCCTCGTAAATCATCTCTGCCTCAATCCTGTGCCCTGCTTGCTAATTCCTGCCATTAGCGCTCCATTTACCCGCGAGCGTGGTTGGTTTGAATCCGAAATGTTGGTTTAATGTGGCGCTGATGGGATGGCAGGCGTTTACAGAAAGTACAGCAGCGACCTGCTTTGGGGGGAATACAGACTTTTTTTTTCTTTTTCTTTTTCTCCCCCCCTTTCAAAACGGCAACAGCGCCAAAGGAAATAGCATCTCTGGCAGCAGCTTCAAAGGCGATCGGGACAATTTCGCGAAGGATTTTCTGCTGTCTGTAATCATGTACTTTATCCTTTTGATTTCCCCTCGCTCTGATGCTCGGAGCTCGTCGCGGGGTGCGATGAAGGCCGTGCCTCGGGGGGAACCCTGTTTCATGTGCACAGACTGTGCCTCACACGGGAATGGAATCGCGTTTCAACCCTTCCCACAAGTGCCTGGCTTCACCTCTGGGCTGGGATATCGCCCGTGGGATGGGAGGGATGCTCCTAATGTGGGATGGACTTTGGGAACTCTGCCCCTCAGCTGTGAGGGTCATTCCTGGTGCCCCGCACCCCTGAGTGTCACCTGTGTGAGCTGGCCCTGGGCACCACCAGCGCCGTGAGGAGCGCTGGCATCCAGGAGTTTACCCCGTAAATGATGGGAGTGAGGAAAAACGAGCTCTGGGAAGGACCTGGAGTCACGTCCCAGTGCCACATCACCTTTTCCCGTCTCCCTCCCTGCCCCACAGCCCCAGCGCTGATGGAGCATCCACTGCAGCGTGTGGAGGTGGCTGCACCCACTGTTCCCTCGGAGCAGGAGCTGTCTGCAGGCTGATGGAAGAGCAGGAAAAGGCAAATATCAAACGGGCTGGAGGCAGCTGGGAGCAGCCCCTTTTGATTCTGCCGCAGAGCCGGGATGAGTTCATCCCCCCACGCAGCCCCTTCCTGCCGGAGCAAGCGGGCCCAAAGCAGAGTTAATTTCCCATCGACCGCTGTCTCCCGGATTAAAGGAGGGCTTTTGATCCGAGGTGTTGTGAATCCCTCTCACGCAGAAGGGCGGGGGCTGCTCTCCCGGGATATCGATCCCCGGCACTGCCTGCGGGCAGGGGAGTGGGGAATGAGCTGCTGAGCATCACAGCCAGGTGTAATTCCAGCTTTTCCAGCGGGGACAGGGGTGGGAGGAGCTGGGGGAAGCAGCAGCATCTCCCCGTCAGCACCTGACCCAGCTGCTCTGCCAGCCCCGGCACGCAGGGAGCCCCAGGCTGGGAGCGTTTCCAGACTGAAATGAAATTAATTCTCTGCCGGGGGCTTCAGGAGGCGAAAGCTGGAAGGCAATATTTACATTGGGCTGCGCTGTGCCACCCGGCGTGGGTTACTCATCCCTCCCTGCAGGTCCCGAGTGACAGCAGGAGCCTGTGACTCACCAGATGGGACGCGTCCCTCCAATGTGACTCCAAACACGGGACACTGAAGAGGGATTGTCACCTCGCAGCCAACGCTGCCTGGATTTCCAAGCACGGGAGCAAAGCCAAGGAGAGCTGGGTGCCTTAAAAGCTGTGGGTGTCACCCAGCCGTGACCCTGCAGTGATTTCTGTCAGGTCTCCGTGGGCCACTCTAAGTGCCCCCTGTGTTTTTCCAAACCCCAGGAGGTGCAGGAAAACTCCTTTTCCTCCTCTGAGGGTGTTTCCTCAGCCTGGTGGGTGGTGGTGGTGCCCGGAGTGCTGCTCCTGGAGGTGTTTTGCTGGGATGCTCACGATGCCAACATCCGGCACTGCTCCTTCCCCAGGCCAGGAGCAATCCCAGGGAGCAGCAACCACTGGATAAACGCAATAAATGTGCTGATAAATGCCTTAAATCTGCTGATAAACGGGCACAGCAGTGCCAGGACTGGAGCAGCCCTGGGCAGAGCGGGCTGGTGCTCTGCAGTCACCACCTGACACAGATAGGGCAGCCGACCTGGCACTAATTTGTCCATTAAAACATGAGATCCCCGAGGGAATCTTCAGATTGCTCTGGTGCAGTGCAAAAAGGGAAAGCAGGGTGGGATATTTTCCAGCAGCCGTGTGGCAAAGGGATTCCCCAGGAGCAAACAGAGCCGGGCTCCACCCCTGCTGGCTTAAAATGACTCGGGTGGCTTTGCACCACCTAAAAACCTTCTCCAGCCTGGAACACGAACCTGCAAGTGCTCACTTTGGAAATAACACCTTCACCAAAAGCCCAGCACTGGTGGCTTCCCACCTGCCTCGGTTTCCCCACTTCTCCCACCATCACCTGAGCAGCATCGAGGGAGGTCCAGGGGGGACATAAAACCCCTCGAGTGTTTGAGTGTTTGGCAGGAGGTTTGCATGCAAACGTTAATCCCCATCCCCAGGACAATTAATTACTATTTGCCTGCTATTACTGTTTGTTTTCCATCAGCGTCCTTGCTTTGGTTCTCTGCTGAATCCCACTCCTGATGCCAAGCCAGGGATATTTTAGGAAATGCAGATTATATAATATTTACATCTGTGCCACTTGTTTATTCCTCTCTGTCGGTTAATTTTATTACCGCTCCTCTCTCACGAAAGCAGTGATTTGCAGAGCCAAAAGCAGGCTACGTGATTTCAAGGATGCACTAATTTTAATAATTAAAAAGCTGCTGCCTTCCATCTGCCCAAGGAGGGAAGGAGAGGCAGCAGGAGGGCACGAGGCTCTGGTTGGGAAATCCCACTCTGAACCAACTCAATGCTCCCCCAAAAAGTGATGGGTTCTCACCCAGCTGCGAGGGTTTCTCTTGGTTTTCTTGTCTGGGAAGAGGAAAGAGACCCCAGGAAGGGAGAATAAAAAAATTATGGGATTTTTTGAGGGCTTGAGGAGGAGCTGGAAAACTTGGAGTGAAATAAAGCTGCGTTTTCCACCGGTCAGAACCATCTCCCTTGGCAGAAATCAGAAGTTCGCA
Organism: Eulacestoma nigropectus; assembly: GCA_013397775.1. Classification (NCBI taxonomy): domain Eukaryota; kingdom Metazoa; phylum Chordata; class Aves; order Passeriformes; genus Eulacestoma; species Eulacestoma nigropectus. The sequence goes on from VZTE01002688.1 coordinate 177,007, forward strand.
GCAAAGCCAAGGTTCTTCTCCTTGGTGTGGCCAGGGAGGAGCAGCCAGCTGGAGGGAAATGCTCTTGGCCCCATCAGACAGGACCTGGGGGCCCCAAAATTCAGCCCAGTCCCGAGGGGGTGCCAGCCCCCAGCAAGGACAGGGACCATGGCACAGGGCCAGCAAAACAGGGGCCGTTCTGCAGGGGACAGCAGCCCCACAGGGGAGCAGCCGGGCACCCTAAAGTCCCTTTTACACTTCCAGAGGGTAAATGGGTGGTTAAAAAAGCCCCAAAAGCTGCCGGATCTGGACCAGCCCTGGGGCACCCAGAGGTGCTGTTGGGCTGGGTGAGTGGGTGCTGGGGTGGGGCACTCCAAACACCGGAACAAACCAGTTCAGACGGCCGGGGATCACTGGTTAGAGGATGGGAATCCCACAGCGATCTCTGCGTTTGCTCCTTTCCAGGCTGCCCCTCGAGGCCTGGGCGCTCGGTTGCCCATCAAACCCAGCTCTCCCCACATTCCTGCTCTTCCCTGATGGAAAAGCTCCGGGCATCAATCTGAAGCCCCACAGAGCTGCTGATCCACCACTCCAGAGCCCCGGATTCTCCCTCCACCTGTTTGATGGAACTCCTGCAGGATTCCCACTCCGGTAACGCCAGCAGAATCCGCAGCACGTGGGGAGGGATAAGGCAAACAACAGCGAGAGGTTAACAGCATTTCAGAGCATAAACCCCCCCCGGCACTGCCAGCACGGCTGGGCAGGGAATCTGACCAGCATAAGGCAAGGAAAATACAAGAGATGCAAAGCAGAGCAGGCGGAGGGGACAGCGGGGCGCGGCAGGGGGGGCTCTCCGTGGTGGCACGGGCTCTTTGCAGAGGAGCAGATGTCTGTGCTGGCAGGAAGGGGGAAGAGGGGATTTGTTTACGGAGAGGAAAAATCATCTTTTAATTTGGCTCGTGGATCAAAACCTGAAAATTCATCCCCCAAAGACACAAATCACTGGCATTTCTTCTCACCGGTGCTGGCAGCAAAGCACAACAAAAGCTGGGCCGTGGCAGTGCCACCAAACAGGGCCCCTCAGGGGACGTGGTGGGGCCCAGCACTGCAGCATCCCACACATCCCTGCTCCAGCCTGATGGAGGGTACAAAAAAAAAACCTCTGAGCACGATGTATGGCTCCCAGCAGGCTTGGAGAATTCCTGCCTCTCCTCCTTTCCTGCTTAGTAAGTGCTGCCTGGAAAATCAGGAGTCCAGCAAGGGCTGCTTCCCCAGCCAGCCAGCCCATAATTACAGGCGGTGTTAAGTGCAGAAGCGTTTCCAAGGCTGTGCTGAGAGCAGGAGCACGGGGACGGGGGATTGTTCTAATTAAAAACCGTTCCCATCCCCAGGCAGGCCCGTGGTGTTCGCAGCAGGGCCGGGGCAGGGGTGGGCACTGCCCCCCAGCACGACCAGAGGCACCGAACCGTGCCCCCTGGCCTGGCTCCGGTGAGGGGGATGAGGAGATTTCTGAAGGGCTTTTCTGGGAGCCAGCACGGCTGCAGAGCTGGCAGGGAGCCACAGGAGCTCTGTCCCTGCTCCCTGCATTAATCAGAGCTCGCTCCCGGACCCGCAGCGGGAGCAGTGCCCGGGCAGGTGCCCGAGCCCTTCACAGCTCTCCCACCTCAATCTGGCTGGCAGAGAATCCCAGAGAACCAATCCCCTCCCCTTCCTGCTCGCCTCAGGTGCTGGGGCTAAGTATGCTGGTGGCCAGCATCCTTCTGGCAGGGTGACCTGCTCCTGCTGAGATTTAAATTTGTCGAAAGAAGAAGCCCTTTTCTCCAGGCAGGACCTGGAAGGGCACCTCCTCACATGCCCTGGATCCCAGCCCCATCTGACAGCCAAAAAGCAGCAAATAAAGGATAATCAGAGAGAGGGCAAAGCCCCTGGGCACGGTGGGACCGTGCCCTCCCCGCTGGCACACAACGGTTTTCCTTTCCCCACGTTTACTTGAGGACAAAAAAAAGCCGGAAAACACCCGTGGAAATATTTTTGGAGCAGTAAAAAAACGAGCGGTAGAGCTCAAAGGACAGTGAGATGTTCAGTGCCTCCCCCTCCATCCTTCCAGGGTGACAGTGACATCTCACAGCCCAAAAATCTGTGGGGACGACAGACAGGACACAGAGATCCCACGGGATCCCTGGGACAGACAGGAAGGCTCAGAGGAGGCAGCTCTGCTCCTGGTCCCAAACCAGTGCTCATCTCTCTCCTCTTTCATCCCTTAATTTGAATTATTGGTGTTGGAGCAGGGAGGTTGGACCAGATGACCCCACTGCCCTTCCAACCTTACCCATTCCATGATCCTCTGTTACCAATAAAATGATCCCAGAGTCTCTCATTTCCAAACAAAGCAGGGCTTAACCTGGAATAATAAAGGTTTGGGTTAAAAGCCTTCAAAATGGCTTCAACCTTTCTTCAGCGGAAGGAAAAATTTCTGTATTTCTTCCCCTACAAAAGCAGGTGGTGTTTGCCATGAGGCTGCAGACTGCAGCAATGTTCCCCAGCCTGTGTCTATGGCAAAAAAAAAAAAATGTTTGCCAAAGCCATTTTTATTCTGCTCCCACACAAGCTCCTTCCCTGCTCAGCAAAAGGGAATTTTCCTGTTTTACAGGAGGGAAGAAAATATCTTTGCTGTTCTACCACCCCAGCAGCCACACACAAACTCATGGGCCCAGCAATTCCCCAGGATGATGCCTGAGGTTCCAGCTTTTATATTTTTAAATCCTGCACTGCCTAGTATGGAACTCTGGAGTTTCTTGGAGCCTGTTGGCTGCTGCTCTCTTGTGCCAGACAGACACAACAAAGCCTCTCCCAGCTCCTTGTTCAAGGACACTCAGGCTGTCCCAGGCCCAAAAGGTGCAAACCAGGGCCTCTGGAGAGGGGGAGAAATGGAAGAAATTCCATAATTAGCTCAAGTTTGAATTGGCGAATTGATGCTGATATGCAAATGAACCAAACCTATCAAAGTGTGAAGAACTCGGGACTCGGGGTCCATCTTGGGGCCCAGCTTGGATGTGGCCTTTGGCTCCCCAGGGTGCACCTTTGAAGGCCTTTCAAATAAATATCCACCTTTATTCCCTTACTCCTGCCTGGTCTCTGTTTCTAGGGAGCCCCTCAGGGCATCAATGATCATCCCTCTGAAGGAGGTGCTGGTGTGACATCAGCGCCACGTGGAACAGTAATGAATTATGTTAACGGAGCTCATCTTTGCAGATTGATATTGCTCCTGCAAATAGACCCCAAAAAACCCCTTAAACACGTTTGAATATCATCTGCACGGAGCTGGGATCCAGCAGCAGCAGGGTCACCCCGGGGCTCAGCAATCCCGTCTCGTGCTGAACTGAGGGGAACAGAGCTCGGAGTGACAGCAGCTCTGACCTTCATCCCTGCAGGTGATGGAAAATCCCATCAGCAAGGATCCACTGCAGAGTCTATTCCCCTCGACCACCCCCTTTGCACCTCCCAAACCTGACCACAGCACCCTCCAGGCTGAATTTAGGCTTTGAAAGAGCTTCTCAGGGTGCAGGGACTGGTTTGTTCCCCCATTCCGCTCCTGCCCTCCCTTCTGCAGCCTCAGCGTTCGTGGCCCAGAGCGATTTTGGTGCCCTCTGGAGCTGGGTCACCCCTCAGCCAGCAGAACAACCCCAATTAGGGCACGGAGCAGTTTTCTGAGCCCAATTAGCAGCGTGTGAACTTCAGGAGGGTGTTTAATTGAAGGGAGTTGAAGGACACACGCCTGACTCGGGTGCTGCCGAGCCCTGCAGGCACCGGCGGTGCTGAGGATGGACCGTGAATTTTAAGGGGCTTTTCTAACCCAGGAGCCTCCTGCCCCCAGGGCTGCTGCAATCGGGAGATTTTCCTGTTGACGTGACCCCTGTGAACCTGCCCGAGCCTGCATCTGTGGTGTTTGTTCCTAATATCAATGAGGAAAAGACACACGGCAAAGACTTAGCACAGAATCAGAGAATTGTTTGGGTCGGAAGCTTAAAGCTCATCTTGTTCCACCCTCTGCCATGGGCAGGGATATTTTCCTCTCTCCCAGGTTGTTCCAACGTGGCCTGGAGCACTTCCAGGGGTGGGACAGGGCACTGGGAGGTCGCTTTGCAGTGTCTGTGCCCTCCCTACCCTGTCTCATTCCTCCGTTCATTCCTTGGAGCTCCTGGTCACATTTTTGTGAAGCCAAGGAAGTTCGCAATAAAAACTCCTGCTTCCAGATCCTATCGATCCAAGGGCAGGAGGAGAGGGAGCATGAAGGATTTCAAGAGAGACAAGTGAGTGGCTGTTGCTGTGCGTTCCTGGCGAGAAAGAAAAAAACCCAACCATTTGTTCAATCCGTCATTAATGAAGGCATAAATCATTAGGAGAATAATTCTTCTCAAATTGAATTACTCCTTTCAATTACCTGGCTTTTTTTTTTTCTTTTCCCTCCTTTCCTTCATTCCCCGAGGAACTGAGCAGAGCACTGGAATCAGGCTCAGCCAGGCGGGTGCTGCTCCGTCACTTGTTGATTTCTTTCCCTTTTTCTCCGCAGCCTGGGGCAGGAGAAAATGAAAACCGTGATGTCAAAGCCCCGCAGGTTCCCAGGAGAATTTACCCTGTAAGGTTTGGGGCTTTATTTACCTTTGAATGGAACTGAGTCCTTCTGGAAAGCGGAGAGCCGGGTCTTTGATTTTATCTTAACGAACATTACCGATCCCCGGGCCCCTGCTCAGAGCCTTTCAAACCTTATCAGCGGCTGAGACTTGATAAGGAGACACAGCCAAACAAGATTTAATCTGCCCAACATTTCTGCACCGCTGCCTCATCCCTAATGGAATCTTGGCTTGTTTGCAGCCCGGCACAAACGAGGAATGTACAAGTGGCAGGTGCAGGAGCAAAATCTCCTCCTGGTCCTACCCCTCTACTGCTCTCAGCCCCAAGGACCAAAGCCCTGGGTTATTCTGAAATGAAAATGGGAGTCCCTGGGGTGTTTTTAGGAATTTCCTTTTCCTTCCTCCATTTCAGGTTTCCCCCCTGAAACATTCATCAGCTTCTCCCCAAACCCACACCCCTGCAGGTCCTGCAAAGCAGAGGCTTGGCCATGACTGATTTTTTTCCCACAAATTTCTTCTCCTTTTCCCCCTGACACTCATGAAAGGATTAAAAACCATGTCTCAGTTTCCTTCCTTGCCCTCTGCACTGACCACCACCAGCCCTCCCAAGCTGAACTCGAAAAAAAAGTTAATTCTTAATTAAGCTCTTCCATCCTGTTTGATATTCATTATTCTTTTCATTACTCCTTAAATCAGCTGAGTTTCTTGCCTTTTTTTTTTTAATGCAACTCAGCCTATTCTCCACTGACTAAATCCTTTGAATCCCTGAATTGCATTTTTGTTATCCTTGCTGTTATTGCTTACATCCTGTCTGGGCCATCATGGCATTTAGGGTTTGGGGTTGGTTTTTTTTTCCCCCGAGGCTTGGATTTGTGTATGTGACGTGTGTATGGATAAACAATCCAGAATTTGCTGAGCAGCATGCAAATTGCAATCTCTGGGAGAACGGCAACCTGCACATCGCCAAAACGAGCATCAGTGAAATATGGGAAATTAATTTAGCCCCGTGAAGGAGATAATTACTATTTTGCAGATTGAGAAAGTGGGGCATAAAGAGATTAAGGCCTAAGGACCCAATCTAGCCAAAACCCAATCATATGCTTAATTTAAAGGAGATTAGATGGTTCCCTCAAAGCCAGCAGGAGCAGCCATTGCTTGGTATCAGGCACACGTGGAAGGTTCTGCTGAGCGGGGATGAGGGGAGGGAGGGACAGGGCTCAGGGAAGACCCAGCTCGAACCAATTCAGGCTGGAATTTGCACCCCCCAGCCCACGACAGCCCCGCCCTGCCTGGGCCTGAGCTGCTGCTGATTTCACAGATTAATTGCTATTACCTCCTAATGTGTGTTAAATGCATGGAGGTGCTCAGCTAAGCAGCTTTGGGAAATGATACAAGAATTAATGTATTATAGACTGCTGCTTCCTCGGGTTAATCCAGCCACAGCGTTGCTGCGCGTGAAACTGCAGGGAAATGTGATTTTCCCTCCTCCCAGGGCCCTGGGGGACAGGAGAGCTCCCTCCTCCCCATCCTGCCTGCTGTAGCTTGGGCCAGGGGTGGTTCCTCTGTCTCCTTTCCAGGAGAAAACAGCAGGAATTAGGAACCCTGGCCACTGATCCACTTCTGCCACGAGCCACCAGCGTCTCCCCACAGGCAGAGAGGGGGCTGAATGTGCCCCATCCAGGAGTGAAACCCTCCTGGAATCAGGAATGGAGGGGGCCTGAGCAGCCTGGCCAGGAGCTGCAGCCTGGAGGATGGAGAGGGATGATGCGGGGATGAGGATGATCCCACTGAGCCAGAACACTCAAATGCCAAACCTGACACGCCGGTGACACATTTGGTGGCCTCTCCCTGAAGTTTCACCTCAGCTTCGGAGCTGGCCTGACATTTTAATGCTGATTTATTCTTTTTTTAACACTTTGAGACACTCTGAAAGCACAGCAAGGACATCTCCTCCTCCTCCTACGGATGCACATCCCGAGGAGCCCACGTGTTCCATCTCCACCCTCACCCCCCACGTGTCTCCAGACACTGCTCCTCGAGCTGCAGCCATGGCCAAGGCTGCTGTGGCCCATCTAACTTGTCACAAATCTCCCAAACTAATGTACAAATACAGTTTTCCATAAAACACCAGCGCAGGAGAGTTATGCCAGTCTTGTGGGAAAGTAATCCCCACCTTAATAAAGTGTGTAAATACATATTTATTTGCCAGACTGGAACCAGAGAGGCTGTTCTGGTCTGCTGGAGGAAAGAAACACACATTTTAAGACTGCCTAGGTACATAATTACCTCAGAGAGAGAGCAAAATAAATCATCGGTGTCTTCTTGCTCTCTGGGAAGGAGCTGCCCTGAGCTCTCCTTTCCCAGCAAGGAGCATCCCCTGGAATTGTGCAAACTCACCCAGTAATGATCGGTGAAAAACCAGTGTACAGAGGGGTAGGGCAGACCCTTCCCCCGGGCTCTGGAAATGCCTCTGGAAAGCACCCAGCACAGGAAATATTCATTGTTGCTGATGGAAAAACATCCTGACCCTGTGGAGACAAAGTGAAGTGAAGGAGAATTGATTTGGGAAAGATATCCCGGCTTTACCTGGCTGCCCACGGCGCCTGGGGAGGGAACTGGAGGCTCCGGATCCCAGCTTGGAGCCAGAGTTTGGAGCAGTTTGACCCTCTCCTTCCTCCTCGCTGCCTCTGCTCCTCCTCAGGACATAACCTTGTGCGTGAAAAGCAAAGCTCAGCTCTTTCACCCTGTTTTGTATTAAATCCTGCTCGCTGTCCGCGAGGAGTTAATGAATAGATGGCATCGAGGCCTTAACGAGCCGCTGCGATGCCGCGCTGGCATCGTCCTCGTGGCCACCTGCAGCCAGAGCTCCCCAACGTGCTTATAACCACTGTTAATTATTTACCAGCCTTTTAGAGAACGTTTCTGAGTGGGTCCCAGAATAAAAGGCTGCTGGCTCCTCTCCCTGTGTCCCTTCTCCCCCTCTCCCTCTCCGTGGATGCGCTGAATCACCACCCGTCCCAAACCTGGGGCCAGCCAGTGTCAGAGCCGGGGGGGACAGAGCCTTGAACAAGGACTCATCTCTTTTTTTAAATCATTTCTCGAACCTCTTGGCTCCTTGCTGAGCTGCTGGAAGCTGGCTGTGCACGGGAGAGTCACAAAAAAAGGCTGGAGCGAGGGGGATGCGCGGGGAGGACCCGGCAGCGAGGCGGCTCAGACGGGGATAAACTTAGCACAGCCCTCGCTAGACTTGTCACAGCCACGGGAACACCGAGGGGCCAAGCACTCTGCACACCCAGATGCCCGAGATGCTTTTTTGGAAGAGCTGGGAGGTGCCAGACTGGGCTGGGTTCGAAAGAGACATGAATTATGCATCACGGCCCAGCCTGGGGATCCTGGGTGATAAATAATTCTAAGTAGGAGCTTGCTGCACGTCTCAGCTGCAGCCTGCCCCTAAAAAAGCTGGGTTTTTCTTTTTTTTTTTTTTTCCTTTTTCTTTTTTTGGAAGGAGTACTGTGGATTACGGAGCTCAGTTTGATGGGATGAGGAGTTTTTGCAGTGGTTCTTTAGGCTGGAAGTTGCACCTCGTTTTGCAAGGCTCCTGGGAGTGCCATCCCTCAGTCATTGCTCCAAGCTGTGGGGCAAAGCACAGCCCGGAGAATCCAAACCCCGGGATTTGTTCAAAAGCAGTGAATTTTGTATTACTTTGATGGCAAAAGAGGATTGGCCTTTGCACCCCTCCACTTCTCACCATCCCATGCTGAGCCAGGACTCAGCCCAGGCTGTGCAGCCCCAGGTTCTTGGGGATACCTGCGAAGGGTTAAAAAGCATCGTTTTAATTAAAAACTCCTAACGACCGCTTGCAAATGAAGGCACAGACCGGTGCCCCCCGAGCCCAACCTCTGGCAATGCCCCAGGAGCTGTGCAGGAGCCCAAACCAGGTGATTAAAAGGTTGTATTTTAAAAGAAATCCGTGCCATTGTCAAAAGCAGCTGTGGAAGCCCAGCCCTTTCCTGGATGAGGATTTGCTGTCCCTGCAGCCCTTTGACAAGGGGTGACCGACAATGAGGAATGGGCCCATTCCCCACGCTCTGGCTGCACCTCTGCCTGGAGAAAAGCCCAAAGGAAGCAGCAGGGCAGAGCTCAGAGCAGCTGTAATCATCTGCCAAGGATCTCACTGAGAGAGAGCCCAGGGGCTGCAGCCACAGGGTCGGGAACTGCTCCCATCCACCGATTTCCAGACTGGTGGGGTCTGGCAGGAGCACCTGGAGTGACGAGCTGGGTTTTCTCCAAGGGGAATTTCCAGACTGGTGGGGTCTGGCAGGAGCACCTGGAGTGACGAGCTGGGTTTTCTCCAAGGGGAAGGGCAAACAGACGGGGAGCTGGAATTGCACCTCCTGCCCGCTCTCCATCGCCTGCTGATGAAGGAATTACCTGCTCCTTGTGGTGGTAATTAGGGACATAAAGGGACGTGGCATGGCTGAAGTGCCACCTGGCAGCCTGTCAGACAGGGCCAGCACGGTTATGGGGACGTGGCTGTGCCTTCCCTGCGCGTCTGGAAGTCCCCAAGGTCACCAAATCCCAGGAATCCCAAACTCCTGCAGGTTCAGCAAGCCCAGAGTCCACAGGGACAGCAAGAGTGGGGCACACCAGGGCTGTTCCTGCAGCTGTGGGCGAGTTTTGAAACTTGGCAATGCCCTGGCAGGGTGAGGGGAGCATCTCTCTCATTTCAGGATGGCTCTGAATTGCTGATTTCCCTTTTATTCACCATCCCAGCAAACCAGAGGAACCCTGCGGGCTCCTTCCCATAAATCTGAATAAATTCCTCCCCAGCACTGGGCAGCAGAGTTGTGCACCCAGAGAGATGAAGCAGAGGGTGCTTTACAGGCTGTGTTTTCCAACTGGTGCTGGGAACGTGTTGTCCCTGTTGGCGTCAGAGGGAATTTCGAGCCTGCACCGGCTCTGAGCGTTTAATCAGACGTGACCTCTGAAAAACCAGCAAATTACGGGCAGAGCTAAGAGCAGAGCCCAGGAGTGCTGATCCCCACCTCCTTCCTTTAAGCACAAGACGAAGCTTTGTCCTGATGGAAAGCAAACAGAGGAGGGCAGGAGCAGAGCTCTGCCGTGAGCTGGGAATGTTCTGGCCATTGCTTGGGTTTGGGTTCCCAACCCCAGGTTCTCAACCCCAGGTTCTCTTCACCTGTTCCCACATCTCAGCCTGCGAAGGGAACACACAGATGTGGCTTTGCAGGAGTTCCTGGGTGTTGCAACCCTCAGCGTGGAGGATTTGGGAGCATTTTGGAAGGCCGGTGAGTTTCTTTCCACTCGACCAGGATGTGCTGCTTGCTGGGACCGGGGGATCTCCATCTCTACAAATTTTAAAGGCAGCTCAACCTGCACCTTCCAGAGGTGCTGGGCCTGTCCAGAAGGGTCCCTTGACCCTGTGATTTCCCTGCACCCCCAAACCAGCCCCATAACCCCGAATTAATCTGGGACGTCCCATTGTGTCGTCCACAGGGAATCACAAAACATCCGGAGTCGGAAGGGACCCACAAGGATCATCGAGTCCAACTCCTGGGCCTGCACAGCACAACCCCAAAAATCACATCCTGTCTTATTTTGAAGATCGCCCCCCCAACCTCTGGGGTTTGGCTCTGGGATAAATCCCTGCCTGACCCTTTGGGGACGACTCTGTGTCCTGATGAAATAAAACATGAAACGTGACACGTTTTTCCTGGAGGAATCTCCGCCGTGGGTTAGATCCAGGGTTAAGGAGGCTCAGACTACCTGACACGAGCAAAAATCTCCCCTCAGAAGATGCAGCACTGAAGCGGTTTTGTCTTGAACAAGAAGCACTTGGCTTTTCTGTGCGTTTCAGCGCTGCAAAGCAGGGAATTGACTCCGTTTCAGCTGCTTTAATTAAACGGAGTTAAAATCCATCGGCGCGAAGTTTCCTGCCATGCCTACACAAAATCTGTTCCATGAGAAAGCAAAAATACAATGGCTATTACTTTCTGTCAAGTTCTACAGGATTTTCTTTTTTTAAGAGAGGCTGAACGGCTCATGCTGCACCAGTTAAATTCCGGCTGCCGCTCTTAAGCTTTTTATTTCCAATGGATCTGTCTTTGTTAAACAAGCCAGGCTGAAATCCTGCCTTCCCCATCCATCCTCTTAAGGAGCTTGAGGGATGGAACTGCGCCAGCACAGCCCGGGGAGCGGGGTGGAGGGAGAGGGAAGCAGGGGCAGCAGGGTGGTGGGAGGGGGAGCTGGAATCCCGCATGGAATGGCCCCGCTTTCCCAGCAGAACGAGGGCTCTGTGTGTCGCTGTGCAGCCAGAGCAGGGCCCTTTCCATCCCAAACATCACTTAATGCCCCCTCTGACACGACCGTGTCACTCACGAGTGACCAGTCCATGGGTGCAGAATGGGAAGCTGCTCTTGCCCAGCTCAAATGGTTTTTTTTTTCTCTTTTTTTCCCCTAGGAAAGGCTCTTATTTTTACACCCAAAGCCACACCTTGAGCGCTGGGATGTGGGAGGTGGGATGGGGGCAGCTGCCCCGCTCACCCAGCACAGGGATGCGGGAGCTGCACTCCTCTGAATCCCCGTAGAATGCCGTGGGGGCTGTGCAGGGAAAGCCTCTTTAAACACAAGCTGAGGCATCAGGTTCCATTTCCTGCTCTCGCTGCGATTGGTGCCATTTCCAGAGGGTCAAAGGGCAGCTCCTTCACGCAAAAAGGAGCACGTGGGACTTAAAATATGCCAAGAACTGCTGCTGAGCATCCCTTGGTATCATCTTCTACCAGCAACCCCTGATGGGGAGATTTCCAGGAGGATTAAACTGCAAAACCCTTTTCCAGCCTCTGCTGCTGGAAGAGAGAGGGTTGCCACGGCAACCACATCTGGCCCATTCACACGAGTTTTATAAGGAGAGAAACAAATAAAAACCAAAGCAAAAACAACACGGGCGGCGCACAAAGGAGAGGTGACTTTGCCTGCCTGCATCAAAGGGACAATCGGAGCGATGGTGGATGATCCAGCCCGGCTGTTTGTCTGTGTCCCGGTGTGCCACCGGCATTCCCGGATTCCCTCCAAAGCCAGGGGCTGGGACACGGGGAGCTGAGCGAGGAGAGGAGGATCCACGGCCCTAATTGGGGTGTTTGTGCCTGTGCCGTGGGTGCTGGGGGCTTCCTCGGCGTTCCCTGATTCTCAGGGCAGGACTGGAGCAGATCCCAGGCATCTCCGGCCACAGTGGGGTCTCCCAATTGCTCCATCCCCTGCATCCCCAAAATGTGACCTGTGGTGAGGGCTGTGGCTTCTCTGTGGGGCTGGGGCCAGCAGAGCCCAGGGGGTGTCAAAGTGATAAAGTTTTTCCAGGGGAAACAGCTGGTACGGATGGGGAGGATCCCAGATGCTCCCAGATGCTCCCACACCAGTGCGAACTCCAGCATTCCACACACTTTTCCTGCTCCAGCACAGCCCAGCACAAGGCTGGGCCATTGCTCTTCCCATCCCAGGAGAAGATGGGCTTAGCAGGAATGTTGTGGGGAAGGGCAAGGGATGTGCCCACACTGGGTCAGGCCCCTGCTCTTCCCCACCTTTCCTTCCCCAGGCTTTGGGAATGGTCTCACTTTTAACTGGAGAAATTACGCTGGATGGTCCTGGAGCCCATCTCTTCACCTGCTTCATTGGCATTTCAGGGGCAGAACTGCAGATATTTGTGATGGTTCCAAGCCAGCACATTTGGAGCAGGCTCTGGAGAAGGTCCATGGTGGAGAGAGGCACGTGTGAACCCCTGGCAGCCGAGCACTTGGTCGTGGCAAAGCACTGGGAAGAGGAAGAGCTTTTCCAGGGCACACAGGAGGTGCCTGGAGGTCCAAGACTTTCATGCCAGGGGCTCAGGGAAGCTGGATCCCAAGTCCTGGCAGCCCTGCTGCGGGTCCGTTATGCACTGGGCACATGGTAGGGCACGGAAGGGCATCACTTACTCGAGGACATGAAGTACAACTGGATCAGGGGATTGATCCGTGCTGGCTGATCTCTCCTCGGGGGGCTACTCCTCCTCCACACCCACAGGGTGGTCCAAAGGCTGATCCAGAACCCTTGTTCCCCATCCCAGGCAGGCAGGGTCACCCCAGAGATCCCACACGCCACCCAAGCCCCATCCAAACACTGAATATTCCCGTCATTTTCAGCAGCACACAATTTGCCATCTGGCCTGGAACTCTTTATGCTCTGAGCTCGATGCAAATCAGCCCAGCTCCACTAATTGCCGGGATGTTAACGATGCTCACAGCTCGGCAGGGCTGGCTGAGAAGGGCAGTGCCAGCTCTGCACCGCGCTGGCAGCAGGGCTGTCCTGCAGCCTGCCAGATGCCACGGCCCCACAGGCCAGATTCATTCGTTTTGGGATGCTCACAGAGCCTCAGACGCAAAGGTGACGACAAAAAAAGAGCTGGAAATAGCAAAAAGAGCGGTGGTGTGAAGCAGGAACTGAGCCCTGCGGATAAACTGACCTATAAATGCCACGGAGTGGAGAGGGCAGGTAGCGAGAGCCCAGTGCTGGGGGAGTGTTCTCTGCAGCAGATGGGCTGAAATCCTCATCAGCAGATGCAGACAGGGAAAATGTGGGAGTCAGTGCAGGGAAAAAGCTGCTGCCTGTGGAGGGAGGCTGCACAATCAGCATCAGGATCAGGCAGGACGAACCCTGACCCTCCTGCCCAGCACCTGCCTGGAACAGTCACACCCAGCACCCCACAGCCCCCAGGACCATTCCTCCTGCTGCTCCAGGACTCCCTGGTTTCCCTTCAAGCAGCCTAAAATGACCCAGTCGCTGCAGTTCCGTAAAGCTGTGGCCAAGCAGAGAAAGAGATCCCAGTTTGGGAACCCGAAACAAATGGATTCCCGTGGCTGGTGAGTAGGAAGAGGCTCAGATCCGATGGAAGGTGCCTCGTGTGTCTACGCTGGCTCAGGGCTGCGGATCCTCCAGGCTCCTCTCTAGAAACCTCCCCCTCTTCTTCACTTTGTTCTTTCACAATCCGAGATTTCTCTTCCCAGCACTGGGAACAAGGGAATAGGAATTCCAGGGCACTCTGCTGGACCCTTTTATCCGATGTCCCCATGGAAAAGGTGGTGCTCGTTTCCACACCCCGGGAGGGTCACACGGGCAGGGTGAGGATTGCCAAAAAGGGCTCTGTGGGGAGCTCAGGCTGCCCTGAGACCCCTCCTTGCTCCAGATTTGAGCTTGGAGCGGAGGAAATCCCACAGGGCAGGGCTGGGGCTGGCAGGGATGGATTGGGAGCAGTGCAGAGGGAACTGCAACCTTCCCGTGGCCTCCGGGCAAATTGTCCCTAAAGGATTTCTTGTTTCCTTTCATTAGGCTGCTCAGGCTCCTTATTTCAAGTGCGCTGTTACAAGCTTGGAAAGAAGCAAATTGAGTGGCCCAGGAGCTGGTGCTGGGCAGGGTGGGCAGGGCTGGCAGGGACACTGAGGTTGAGGTGGGAGCAGGGATGAGGAGAAGCTGATCCAGCTCCCAGAATCTGCTCAGGTTCACAGGATCTGGCCTCTCACCGGGCTCTTGGTCCCTCAGGGCTCATCCCTGCAGCCCAGGAGGGTGACACCAGCCAGGGTCCACCAAAACCCAGCCAGGTCCACGCAGGAACAACCCCAGGAAGAGCTCTGGGCTGGCACCAAGGTGGTGCCCACCTCTGCTGAGCCCTGACCAGCCTGTCCAGGGCTGTACAACCGGCTCTGAATTGCCTGCCCTGCTCTTCCCCTCCTTTTATTATTCCCAATTCATCAGCAGTGGCAGGAAATCCTTGAGGAGTTTTCCACAGATCCCCTCCGAGGCAAGGTCAGTGAGCTCTGGCAGTGCCCTGGTGTTTGCCCAGCCCTGATTTACACCTTCCCGGAGAGCACGGAGCATGGATCAGGGCCAGGCTCGTGCTGCTGACCACTGCAGCATTTCTCCCCTTTCCCTGAACCCTGTCCCTCTTTTGGAGCTAACAAATCCCCCCAGCAGCCTGCCAGCTCCTCCTGCTCAACCCCAGAGTGGCAAAGGGAGGAGAAAAAAACCCCAAAAAACAGAGGGGGGGGGAAAAAAACCTCAAAAAACCAACAAACCCTGGCATCACCATGGCAACCTGCTCTATCCTGGAGCTGCAAACCCTGAAATCCCCACTCCCCGTTTTTCCCTTGGATCAGGCAGGGATGACAGTTGGCATCACTCCGTGTTGTGAGTGCCGGCTGCTCGTGGAGTTGTGCTTCAAGACAGGTTGGTTTTGTACATCCTCCCCCAGGAAAGCAGGATCCAGGTCCCTCCAGGACCCTCCAGGCTGCTCTCCGTGGGGTGTCTGTGTGGTTTGGGGCAGCAGGAGCGTTCCTGGGGCAGGCAATGCCTTGCCAAGCCCAGTGTCCCCGGTCCCCCTTTGGTCCCAGTCTTCCTCCCCAGTGGGTGCTGCTGCAGAGAACTTTTGCTTTCTGCCTCATTCCCCCTTCCCTGGCTCCTCATTCACCCACCTCATTTCCGAGGACAGACCCTCTCCAGCTCCATGGGCTGCTTGTCCCTCCCACAGTCCAGAGCTGGAGGTGCAGGGGTGACCACAGAACCCTGCAAAACCTCACTCCCAGCACATCAGGGACGTGCGAGCCTCGTGAAATCCATCAGGAGCTGAGCGGGGCTGGAGCTGTCCCACCGCTGTCCCAGTGCCCTGGAGCTCCATCCAGCACGTGGGGACATGGCAGGCGGGGATTTTTGCAGGAATGGGCTCTCCAGAGGGTGCTCCAGAGGCCATTCAGCCTTTGTTTTGTCTCGTTTATAGCTCACTGCTGGCCCTGCTGTGCAGGGAAAAGCAGCCAGAGGTGTAAAGGAGTTGGCTGTGCCCTCTTGGCAGCGCGGTGAGAGGCTGGATTGCTCTGGAACATCCCAGGCTGGGAGCAGGAGAGGGGCTGGCTCATCCTGGGGGATCTCAGAGGATGAGTGAACCCCCAGAAGCTTCCCCCTCGTGCAGACCCTCACTCAGGGTCACTCGTTCGGGCACTGCCACCATCCTGACCCATCTTCCACCCCCACGGGAGGAGATGTTGCTCTGGGAGCGCAGCAGATGGGCCTGAGCGGAGAGAAAATTGCTTTTGCTTTATGGCTCAGGCAGCAGCGCTTTATTCCTCTATTTATATCCCACCCCCGTTATCTGCAAACCCATTCCCCCTCTCGGGAAGCACAAAGGCAGGCAAGTGTCACCAGCTGGCCCCTGGTGTGCCCAGGGACAGCTGCCCACCACATTTGGGGTTAATAAAGCCGGATCCCCATCCTCCTTTAGGAAAATGAGATGCCAGGCGTGCCCCGCTCCTCCAGCAGCCTGGCAGGGGCTGGTTGTGCTGCAGGCTTGATGAGGCCTCCTGGGCAGGGGCACAGATGCTGCAGTTGGCTCTTGGTGCCCCTCCAAGCCGCAGTGGGTGTGGAGAGCGGGTCGGGAGCCGTTTCGGGGGATGACGGCTCTTTAATCGCTGGTTTAAGTGAGGGCAGAGCCTCGGCGCCTCCTGGCACAAGTTCTGGAACAAAGGTGTTGGAAAAAGCCCCAAAATGAGCTGGGTTTGCAGCGTTGCAGGGCACCACGCAGCACCTCCCTGGGAATCCAGAAGCCAAACCGGGAGTTTCCAAACCCAGATGCCAAATGGGTGTTTTCCAGCCGTGGGCTGAATTATCCAGAGGTGCTGAGGCCTGATGGAAGCAGCAGCTTCAAGGAGAAGGTGTTGCCTCACCTGGGCATTACTGAGGTGCTTTATTTCGTGAGGTGTTGGACCAGACAGCTCCCAGGTGAAAATAATGAAATTATTTCTCTCCTCAAAGCTGCCCTTTGCCAGGATTTTGCTTTTCCACAGTTCCTCAGGTCAGAATTAGCTCCCAGTCCCACTCTGCATGGAACAGTGGAGCTGTCCTTTGCCAGCAGGGAAACTGAGGCACGGGCTGGGCCTTCCCCTCTTGTGGAGGACACCACAGAGCACGAAACCCATCAGCAGCCCCTTCCCAGAGGAAAGCAGAGGCTCCAACCCATCCCTTCCTGCCCCAGCTGCCACCACATCTCCCAGGGGGGTTTGCCTGAGGAAGATTAAAGAAGTGCTGCTGCGAAGGTGTCACTCATAAAACCACCAAAAATAATACCAGGAACAAAGCACCGTGGCCATCAGCCCGAGTGGAAGGCTCAATTAGCAAATGTATCAATCACTGGTGACATCTTAAGTAGCATTTGCAGGGAGAGCATTACAGAAATGATCTGCAATCACGGCGCTGCTGGGAGCAGAACTTCCCGGGAAGCGGGGCTGGATTTAGGGAAGCACCGTCCAGGCTCCCAGCATGGGATATCTGGGGATGTCTGCACCCCCAAGAATCCTTGCTGTGTTTAGATTGGACAGGACAGAGCCGTGGAGGATGTCCAGGATGCTGGCTCGGGGTCTCCCGTGTCCCAACATCCCCCAGCTCTCTGTTTGCTCCCAACCTGCCTCTCCAGAGGGAGGATCTGCCCAAACAACCAGAACAGGCTGTGTTTGAAGAGGGGAAGGCAGAGGGGAGCAGAGATTAAAGGAAAGTAAACAGCTCCCTGTGTGTGCCTGGGGCTGGCCCTGCCAAGGAGCTGCTCCCGGTGCCACCGAGCATCGGTGCCCTGCCAAAATCATCTCCTGCAGGCCTCAGACACTCGGTT
This sequence comes from Eulacestoma nigropectus, assembly GCA_013397775.1. Lineage (NCBI taxonomy): Eukaryota > Metazoa > Chordata > Aves > Passeriformes > Eulacestoma > Eulacestoma nigropectus. The sequence continues at coordinate 194,308 of VZTE01002688.1, forward strand.
CTCCCTTTAAAACACCCTTTTAGGGCAATCATCTGGCACAAACCGCCCGTGCTGGGCCCAGGGAGGAGCTTCAATAAGCGATAATCACATGCACACCCACAATAGGTGCAGCAGTTATTAATGCAGATGCATAAAAATGGCATTTCATAAGGGGCCTGAGAACACCTCGGCCATATTTACCATCCCCACTGCAAGCACAGCCCCTGTCAGCTCCCAGAGCTTCCAGCTCAAAAGAGGCTGGAGGTGATAATGGATTTTCAAAGGGACAATTATTCGCTGGCTCTGTGGGCACGGATCAATGGCAGATGTTTCTGCAACATCCTGATCCTTTTCTGATCCTGAAAACGAACCTGTGGTGGGGCTGGGACAGAGCTGGGAATTGTCCCTACCTGCTCCTGGTAGGATTTTCTGGGCCACTTTTCCTGTTAGCCCATCCATTGTTTTCCAGCCCCAGCAGAGCCACCGCAATCCTGCTGTCCCTGAGATGAATCGATGGCTCCTGGCCCTTCCAGAGGGGGATTCTCCAGCAACAGGGAGACGGGTTTGTGGGAAACACCATCCCAGCCCTCCTTCCCAAGGAAACACTCCGAGCTGCTCCGAGCAGCCTGACCTATGTAGAAGGAACACCTCGGTTTGCTTTGCTGATTGGAACTAACCCCATCCCACTGCCCCCCGAGAGAGCCTTTCCTGGCTTCACCGTGCATCAGCCTTTCAGTGAGGGCTCCTGCTGGCTGGAAATCTGTGAGTACAGCCCTGTGCTGCTCCCAGGATGTGTGACAGACAAGGATCCATCCCAGGGGCAGGGAAAGGGTCTGATCCTTCCCGTGGGAGCACAGGCAGGGGGATGGGATGGGCTGAAGGAGCAGGTGAGGAGTCGCAGAGACCTCCCCGTGCTCCAGCCACAGCTCCCAGTGATGGAGCAGCAGCTCCTGGACATCCCCCAGCACCTGCAGCTCTGTGGGGCCGGGTCTCCCAGCCTCACCCCCGAGCCCTTGGGAAGTCTGGGTGGATAATCCCGAAGGATGGTGCTGCAGTGCTGCGGAGATCCCGAGAGCTGAGGCCAGCAGCCGCCTCCCTGATCGGCTTCCTGCTGAATTAGCAGCGGCTTTTCCCAGCACCAGCACCCTGCTGCCTGCTCCACAGCCCTGTGCCCAGAGCACACCCCTCTGCCGGGCCTTAGAAGTGACTTTGCAGTGCACTAAACACCCTGCAGCAGCTGCAGGAACAAATATTTTAGGGTTTTGAGGCCCCAGAGGTGCTGGGCTTTATGCTCAGTGGTGCTGCCAACCTGCCCGGGTGATGCTGGATTCCAGCCTCCCTCCTCCAACAGTAAATCCAGGAGACATGTGTGTGTGTCACCCCATTTCTCACGGAAATATCATGTCCAGGGGGCAATAGATCCCTCTGGCTAAGCTTTAAGTCCTTGCTTTTACCAACAGCTCATGTAGGATTGGTGTAGGATTGATGCCACCTGTCCCCATAAAGGTGGCGTTTCGGAGCTGACAGCACCTCTGCAGCCCGCCCGTGCTCCCAAAAAGTCCCTCGACACTTATAAAAGGGATTTCTCGGTCCCAGCTGCATCCCTGCATCCCACAGACCCCCCGAAAATACAGGGCTCCCATCCCACATCGCTGCTTGGGCTGATTTGATTTCCAGGCCTGAGGAAATCAAACCTGAGGAACGCTTGTCTTGTGCGGGCTGGTGAATAATTTATAATTTGCTTATGAGCAAAGGCAATGGGGAGTGTGGGGAAGGGGAGGGAGAATAAATATATATTTATAAAATATGGAAAAAGCTAAAAAAAAAAAAAAAATCATAATGATGCCCAAACCACCCCTGTAAACTGTTCCTTTGATCTAATCCAGAATAAATTATACATAATGGAGCTGGATGGGTTTGCTTGCTGCCAGCATGAATAAAAAACCAGAAAGCAAGAGAGCAAGCCAAATCATCTGGGCTAATAACAATGTGCCTGCTGTAGATGCTTCAGCTGGGATTATTTTGCAGCAGCCAGCACGGATTTCCATGGAAAAGAAAGTAATTCTTTAGCTGGGGGGTGCTGTGCAGGCAATGAGCTGTGGTAATGCTCCAGCATGCCTGGAGCAGCCGAGGAGATTTTTCTTTCTCATTCCCCAATTCCTTCCACTCAGGGATCTGGAGTCACCAGATCTTTCAGACTTTGCTACATAGGACAGATGCATTTTCCAAACTTCTGGAATTCCATTGATCCAAGAACTCCCCCCCCCCCACCTTTTTATTTACAAAGCAGTTACAGAGGGAAGTTTTGAGAACTCCAGGTGATTTTCCCCGTGCCCTCACCCTTCCTCCTCTCTCCCTCCTCCTTCGCTCTCTAATGGAAGTGAAGTGAGTGAGGCAACTTCTCAGGACTGATCTGTTCTGAAGAGCTCAGCTGATGGCTCTGGGATGCAGATCCATCAGGAAACGCAGCCCATAAAGAATTCCCACCCAGCTCGGGATGGATTCCCATCCAGAGGCTAATGGAAAATCATTCCCATTCACAAGTCCAGCTGCACACCTGCACTGACTTCCTCAGGATCAGGAAGGTATTGACCCAACAGCCAATACTCCAAAAACAAAACCATTCCCTCAGGGCTTGGCTTCAGCTCCCAGTTAAAATTCCTACCAGAACTCTCAGCCCTTTGGAACTGTGCGATTCCAGAGGCCGGGAAGGAGCCGGGTGCTGCTGTGGCACAGCCGGGTCAGCCACTGACCAAAAATGCCTCCTCTAATTTCCTGTTTTGTCATGAAATAGGAGAGAGACAGAGAGGGGCAAGTGGGAATGAGTTTGGGAAGAATAAAAGGCCTCTGAAGGCATCACTTGGCCGCAGCCTCTCCCAGCAGGGCCAAGGCTGAGGCCTCCGAGGCCCAGCAGAGCAAATGCCTTCAGAAAAAATCCTCCCTCTCTCTTTCATTTGGAAGCAAAGCCCCGGTTTTCCTTTTGGGTGGGTATTTTGGGAGCAAGGAGAGTTCCATCACCACGTGGATGGCCCCACTGGCGCGGGGACGGGCTCGGCGTCACTCCCTGCGCTGGGAGCTCCCCACAAGCTCCCGTGAGCTCCCCTTCCCTGATCACCTCCCAGAAAATCCACACCCACACCAACACCGACAGAACCGGGGGTTGAGTGGAATGTTTGGCGTGTGAAATGCAGCTGCACATCAACACTCCCACACATCTGCACGAAGGGAATGTGCTGCTTCACAGCTCGTTTAGCTGGGACCCCCTTTTTCACCCTTCCGAACAGTCTGTTTGTTTATTTGTTCGCAGTTCTTTGCGAGATCCACCTGCAGGGAATTCTCTTCCCTCCTCCCATCCCGGCTCCAGCAGCGAGGCTGAATCAGATGTGCGAGAGGAGAAAGGGAAGAGGCACTGCCTCCATCCCTGGCTCCAGGGCATCCCTAAAAGTGCTCAGCTTCTCCCTAAGAGGGCTCCACCATGCAGGAAGGGAAAAAACATTTGGAATGACGCTTAATTCCCCTCTGTAACATATTCAGAGGTGGAGCTGAAGGGGTCTGAGCTATTCTCATCGTTTTATAGTGGGCATCCAGGGTGGGTTGGGAGCTCATGACTTATGGCAGAGGAGTGATGTAGGAAAAATGAGTAGGAACAGTGCAGAGGAAATGGCTTTAAACTGCCAGAGGGCAGGGTTAGGTGGGATACTGGGAAGGAATTCTTCCCTGTGAGGGTGGGGAGGCCGCGGCACAGGGTGCCCAGAGAAGCTGTGGCTGCCCCGAGATCCCTGGAAGTGTCCAAGGTTGAACAAAGCTTGGAGCACCGTGGGATAGTGGAAGGTGATCCTGCCCATGGCAGGGAGCAGCACTGGATGGACTTTAAGTCCCTCCCAACCCAACCCAACCCAACCCAACCCATGATTCTGTAACAAGCTTTGTCCCCTCATCACCGCGCTTTGGGAGGGCACCCACAGCCTCAGAGCTGCCCAGGAAGGACCAGATGAAAGCAGCGCCCAAAACCTCCGTGGGTATGGCCCAGACAGGGCTGGCTGTGCTCCAGGACGATCCATCTGCTTGTTTGCCCAGCTAAAGCACCGAGTCGTGCCTTGGACCCACCCGGGGCATTTCCACTCCCTTCAGGCTGAGGGGTCCTGCTCTGGAGCGGGAGATGTGTCGCTAATTGGCACTTGGGAGCGTTCAGAGGAAATCTCAGCTCTGAAGTCGGGAGGAAACAAATTCCCCACGACTGAGCAGAGCTGTGGAACGAGGGGAGCAGAGCTGCAGCACCTCGGAGATCAATCACAGCTGTAAAACCAGTTAGAAGGAGAGAGCTGCTCAGCCAGGTCACTTCAGGGCACTCCTATTAGGGAAGTCTATTAGGGAAGAGGCTGATAATGGATGGGAGGCTGCCACACGGGCTAATTATAAACATCCCACGGTGGCTCAGGCTCGGCTACTCCCTGCCGGGGCCTTGCTTTGCTCCAGGCTCCAGCTCCTTGCTGGAGGTGAAACATTTCCTTGGAGAAGATGCAGATATTCCTGCAGCATCCACAGGTCCAGTTGTGCCCATCCTTTGTCATGTATGACTTGATCAGCAGGAGATTGGCTTCCAAAATAGCGAGGGGTGAGAGCTTCTCACTGCTTGTGGAGTGGCCTCAGCACAACCAGCCCCTCCTGGATTCATTGAGGAGTTTGGGGGTTTGCTTTCTTTAAAGCTCTGCCTTTGCTTTCTGACTCTGCAACAGCCTTGCTTTGGATTAAACGCAGTTTTCACCAAAATTCCTTGATTTATTGGGGAAAATGTGCCCCCAGCACCAGGCTGGCAGCAGCCAGCTCTGCTCTTTTGTGCCCTCGCAGCCCATCGTGCCCACGCACCACTGCCAGGCACTGCGATGGCTCCAGCCTGGAAAAGCAGGATGGATCAAGAGCTTTGGCTGAGTTCTTCACACAAGGAAGCCCCAGGGTGAAGCTGAGCTGGTTGCAGAGATCAGTTTACCTCACACACTGCCCTCAGAGCAAGGGGCAGAAATGATTTCCAGGCTGGATTTTTGCCTTATCATGATCTGCACTTGCCCTGTGTACCTGGCACGGGCTCAGCACAACCGGGAGCCACGGCCCAGGTTCCTGAGGACAAGGAATTGCGTAACACCCACCCCAGCCGGAGCTGGATCAGCTCCCCAGCTGGAATAAATCAAGAGAGATCCATCGAGGTCAATCCTGGCCAATTGTATCCACTTAATCTTCTCTCGGGACGCAGCGCGCAGTCGATGTGCAGAGCTCCTGCCTCCTCCAGTGCCCGCTCCAAACCTCTTCCCAAAAGCACCGGAATAGAAACCCCTCCAGCAGGGGCTCCCCTCTGAGTGCCTGTGCCACAGCCCCAAAAAACAGATCTGGGATGGGGATCCAGTGGGAAACTGAACCAGCTGCCCCAAAAAACATCTGTTTATTCCAGAGGGACACAGGATTTATTTTCCACTTTATTGGCCTGAAATGGCTGGGGGCTGGAGTGGAAAGAATGGACATTTGCGACAAAGAGTTCTTGATAATTCATATTCCAGGATGGTCCTGCTCCCAGCCCCAGCGGGGTTCTCATATTTAATTAAAAGCTGTAAAATATTTATCCCTGCTAAGTGCTCTCCTTCCCCAGCCCCTCTCCCCTTTTCAGAGTGAGGAGGATGGAGCGGGGCAGAGATATTTGTGTGGATCCTTCACAAACAGGGAAATAATCAACCAGTTGGAAGTTTAAGGCTGGGTTATTTTTTCTGGCGGTCGTTTCCATCCCCAGAACTGCTGCAGCAACTCCCAGATTTAAAGCAAAGCACAAAACAAAACGTTGGGAAGTCTCGGGGTGTCCCTGAGGGAGAGGGGTGACCACAGGCACTGCTCCCCATCCCCTCTGCAGCCACCTCCCCATCCCTGTCCCCTGCCAGCCATCCCCCAGCCCTGCTTCCACTGAATGAGCTGGATTTTCCCAAAGCCTCTCCCACAGCCAGCTGGATCCTCCTGCTTCCCTGAGGGCTCACCTCGAAGGGACAGCCTGAGTCTGGGGACATGTCCCTCCCAGAGGGCTGCTCCCACTGGGAAAGGAACAGCCCTGTGGGTCTCACCCTGCGCCCTCTCCCTCCTGAGAAGGGAAGTTTGGGACCATGGATGTCGGAGGAGAGGCAGGGAGAGCGAGGCTGACCCCGCTGCTTTGATGGAGACGTCTTTCAAAGAACCCTAACCAGCCTTGTTAGATGTTTTACCCAGTTTCTATAAGCGTTCCTTGCTCTAAGAGAGCAAATGAGGAGTTTGGGGCAGTGCCAAGTGGTCTCTTTCTCATTTCTCTTGGCAGTAAATCAGCTTTCAAACGATTATTGCCATAAGGAAAAACAATATTCAAATTCGGGCCCCTCTCCCTTTTATCTCCCCCTCCCCTCTCCTCTTCCCTCTGCTGATTCCCCCTCTTTTAAATGCAGATCAGGCCTGGCACTCCCCATCACTCCCTCCCCGTTTTGGGGAGGTGAAAATTGTATTTTCATGTGAGGGGGGGAGTCCTTCTTTCTGTCCTTGCTTTTCCCATTTCAGGGCAGGATCTGGTGCAGAGAAAAGTCAGAGAAGGAGCAGAATTAAGGCCCTGGAACATCACCTCGTGTGCTTGGCTCCACACACGTGCCTGAGCTGCTGGAGAGCACAGCTCACAGCAACAGGAGAGGGAGAAACCAGCTGGCATGGCCGGGAAAGAAGCGTGAAATCCCAGGGGCTGGAATTGCAGCAGGCCAGGATCCGCCAGCAATCCTGGGGCTAAACCACAGCTCAAAAGAGAAAAGGTTGCTCTGAGGAGCATTTTCAGACGGTCCCAGTCACGAGGGGCTGGGGGGGTCACATTCCCAGGGGACATAAATTGACGTGGTGGCATTAAATCCCAGGCAGCTCCTCACGCCCGGAGCGCTGACCCGCTCACCCCCTCTCGCTCCCAGCCTTTATTAAACCCAGCCTCGGGAGATGTGGCTGGCATGAAAAAGCACCGGAGATCTGCATTTGTAAAATTCCCTGAAACAAATGGCTTCGGTGGGGCAGAAGTTCATGTCAGAACGGCCCGGGGGGTGCAGGGGTGACTCGGGGAAGGTTTCAGCACCGTCAGCACCGCGCTCCGGCGTTCCCGGGGATGAGGCAGGAGCAGAGCTGGGCTGATGGGAATGGCAGCAGCCTCTCCTGGGTGCCAGGCTGCTGGGTGCCAGCTGGGCAAGCGGGGTTTGCCATGGGGCTCCCACCAAAGGCAGCAAGGGGGGGACACTTCCACCTGCCTTGGCCTTTTGGGGCTGTGAAAAGCTTTGGTGACCACTCCAAGTGGCCCTTCCTGGACAGAGAACCCTTCCCCAGGCTGATTCCAGCCCAGCTCCCTCTGGAGCCGGTGGGATTTGCAGTTTGTCCTGGCACGATTGGAGCGAGCTCCCAGCTCCTGGAATAACTCCTCGAGCAGCACTCCATCAATCCCAGCCCCTGCACACTCAATTGCTCTTTGTGTTTCCTCCCAATGCACTGCAGCACATGTACATACACAGGAAAACACAAACGGGGATAAATTACCTTCCAGGCAAAGCCTGAGGACTTCGAAATTGCTGAGAAATCAAAGCACATTCCGGGGGAGAAACGAGGTAAATTGGAAGGGGAAAAATGCGCAGAGCAGATTTTAATAAAAACAGAGCCAGAGAGGGAGCTCAGAGCACTTTCAAGATGTTCATGAAGTGAGTGCCAGCACAGCCCTTGGGGGCACAGAGGAGTTAATGCCCCCAACCATTTTCCAGATGGATGTGGGTGTCAAAGCTGGCTGAAATCCCCCATCCCACGGAGGGGGAGCATTTTGGGTGCCCTCCTGGGGTGTTGGAGACGCAGAGATTTCCCAGCTCCTCTGTGCTCTGAGCAAGGCAGGAGCCAGCACGGAATGTAGCTGAGCAAGCCAAGGGTGGTTCTTCCAGGTGAAGGAAACAGGATCGGAGGGAAAACAGTTTGGAAGAGAAGCAAAAAGCAACAAACAAAAAAAAGGGGTTTTCTAAATGAAAAACATAAATCTAAAGTGCAACCTCGGCCTTCTCCACTTCAGAGTGACGAGGTTTTAACGCTGGGAGCTGGAAGACAACCAGCAAGTGATGGAGAGGAGGAGGCTCAGCCTGAATTCCCTGCTGGGAACGCGGAGCCCTTCCCACTGCCCTGACGTCAGGACGCAGAGCTGGGATCGATACACCCAACACTGCAACAGGGCGGCTGTAAAACACTCCCTTTAATTACTCACAGCCAGCAGCAGAACAGCAAGCCCAGATGAAAGACCTGCAGCCTCCTGGGGTTGAGGTGGGAGCCTTGGGAAGGGCCCTGGTGGCTTTGTCCCTGCCCACCCTGACAGGGTCAGCACGCGCAGGGAGCTGCCCGGGGCCACCAGAGCTGTGACAGGAGTGTGACGGTGTTTTCACTCCAGACCCAGCCCGCTGCTGCATTCCCCAGCCAGCCACAATATTTTCCTGGCTGATCTTAGCAGAGCTGGAGTTGGAATGGAGATCGATGCGTGGAATGGAACGCGCTGAGATATATTCTGAATGTGTCGCTGGGAGCACTTCACGACGGGAAGGCAGCAATGACTCCAGCAGTGTTTTTCCCCAGCCTCAATCTTGGCACACTTTGGCTTTTCCTCCCAAGGACCCATTAGTCACTGCCCTGAATATAAACCAGCCCAAGCAGCCAGATCCTCCAGTCTCACAAAGATCCCCCACATTGTGATTCCAAAATAACACCACACTCCTTTAATGATCAATAGCAATTACCAAGTCATTTATATCCAATAAAGGCTCCAGCAGGAGGTCTGGGTGATATATTACTGTATAAATTCACACTATGAAGCAGATTAACAAAGCATTATGAAAAGCAAGCTTATTATTTGCATGAACACGAGGCTCAAGAGCTAATTGAAGCAATCCAGCAAAATGTCAATGACTCCTTTTGTGTATGAAATATTCATTAAAGGCAAGCACTTATTTGTGAGCGATTGTTTATTTATACCTTTTCATTTGCATTCTGCTATAAAACTGCTGCCTTTCCATTAGGGCACAGCCAGCATCACTTTTCTTGGGAATCGCTGGGACTTGGAAATTGCCTCCTGTCTGCGGAGAGCGGCGGGGGATTTTTCTTAGGCAGAGGATGGATCTGATGGATCAGGGCTGATGGGGAGGGAAGGGGAACAGCTGCAGGAGCGATGAATGTCCTCGTGCTTCCTCATCCTCCCTCTGCCCTCTTCCCTGGTGCTCTGGAATGGAGGTGGCTTTGGGGGAGCCTCATTTGGACACTCCAATTCTTTCCAGCAAGACCCGGGGGAGTTGCCAGCCTTGTAATGAGTTTTTCCTGGGCGTTAATTTGATATTTTCAAAAAAGTATTTAATTTTATTCTATTTTTCTTTATTTATTTTACATTTATTACCGCTGATGAGCAGCATTTTCCCCTCTGTGGGGTGAGGGACTCATCTGCTCCCTCCAGAGCCTCCCTGGGCACAGCCCACGGGGATGGATCCACAGGTTTCCCTGGATCTGTGCCCAGTGAGGATGCTGTGGGGGACATCACGAGGTGTCACCCCACTCTTGGCACCTCCCTGTGGGGTGAGCCCGAGGCTGGCAGGGCACAGCCTTGAAAAGGAGCAGTTCCCATTCCCTCTCCCCAAACCCACTGGAAATGCCTGGAAATTACTGGAAATGACTGGAAATGCCTGGAAATGCCTGGAAATGCCTGGAAATGGGTTTGCTTTCCATTCCTCGTGGCATCACATCCAAACACCAGGGCAGCAAGCGCTGATGGGGGTGCAGAGGGACAGCAAAGATCCCACAGATCCATAGGGAAAAGCATCCTGGAGAAAGGAGAGAGCTCGTGCCCCTTGTGCCCCGTGCCCCAGGGAGGAGGCGCAGCGGGATCCCGAGGCTCTGGGCCCCCTTTCCCTGCTGCTCTCTCCAGCTGAAGCCCCAGATGAAGTTTTTCCCAGCCCATCCATTTGCCAGGACAGCTCCTGGGCTACAAATCAACGCAACACCGCATCTTATTTGCTCCGCAGCCAGCTGAGCAAAACAATGTAGCACCAACAGAGACGCGAATCTCCTTCATTTATCTTGGCGCTAGAAAAATTCCAAGGCTGGAGCTTTTTTTCTGGCTCTCTGGCAGCGCTGTCAGGAGCGTGACATGTTAGGAATGGCTGGATGGGGGCTCGGGATTTGTTTTCTCTGTGATTTCCTCGCTCTGAATTGCAGCTTTACTCACACGCGTCCCCAGGTGCCACAGACAAATGTTTGACCAACAGCTCAGGGCAGGGTGTGAGGATCAATCTCGGATCCCCGCTCTGAGGGAGGCTGCAGGGGAGATGGAATCATAATTCTCCTTAAGGGGAAATGCCTGTGCAAGACCCCATGGGCAAGGATTGGCTTTTGGGGACTCGGGATTTGCTCCCCCAAGGCACTTGGAGGGTGCAGGGTTGAGTTTCCCTGAGGGAGTCATTCCCATTCCCTGCCCCAGAGCAGAGCTGCTCTGGAGCCGCAGTTCTCCCTCTCCCTGCTGTACCTCACCCCAAAAATCCCACTGGACAATCCCTTCCCGACAGCACCTTTTGGGATTGCAGCCACAGGCACTTCTTGGAGTATTTTGCTGCTCCCCTGAGCTCCCTCCCTCGTGGAGCGGTTGCCCAGACCTCCTCCCACCACTCACCAGCCACAGGAGCGAGCAGGCCCTTGGCTGACCCTTCCCAAAGCTCTCAGCACTCAACCAGGGCAATGAGACCCCAAAGAACCCCCTCAGGGACGACCCCACAGTCCTCAGAGGCGGGAGCAGAGCCTCCAGCTCCCAGGAAACTCCAAACACAGGTGCCCACACCTCCATCCTGCCCCTCACAGCAGCCGCTGCTGCTGCTGCCACTTTCTTAGCAGGGATTTCGAGCAGCAGAGACTTCACTCCACTTCTGAGAGCGCCCAGCCAGCTCCGTGCTCTCCGCAGGGCGGAGCGCGGTGGAAAAATCCCTGTTCCTGTTGTGGGAGCCAAGCCCTGGGAGCTGCAGCCAGCACCAGGATGCTCGGGATGAGCCTGAGAGGATGCAGGGGATGAGCCTGACGGGGAAACCTGCCCAAGGATGCCCAGGATGCACAAGCCCGAGGGTTTGGGGCGCCACGCCGTCCCCTGCATCACCAGCTCGTGTCATCCGCGACTTCTGGAAGTTCCCGATGCTCTCCGAGGCACAGCCGTGGGAAGAGAAGGATGTGAGAGCTGCCGGAGCAGCGGGAAACTGCTGACAAAGTGCGCTGGCTGCGCCCTTAATGGCTTTTAAATCACGGAGGTTCAGCAGGAAAAAAACAACCCCGAATGTTTACTCACACTTGCGCAGCTCCTTATCTGCATATAATTGCTTCCTGTCACAACACTCCATCCGGAGCCTCTTCATCCCGGCGATCAGAGGAGCCCTGTGCAGGGAATGCCAGGAATAAACCCTGGGATGCCTCGGGAGCCGTGTCCTGTGCAGGGACAGAGCAGGGAGCGACAGGGACATCCCAGCAGGGGATTCATTAGGGAGAGGAGCGAAAAAATGAGGCAGGTGACAACACGGGTTTCCCTTTGGATTTGGATTGAGGTTTATCAGTCCTGGGAATGCTGGGGACACTCACGGGCACAGCTCTCTCCTGCAGCCCTTTTTTATCCCTTTAACACGCAAACCCCTGTCACTTAAGATCCCAATTAAAAGATCTCAATAGTCCTAGAATGGTTTGGGAGAAAGAATCACTCCCCGGCGTGGGATTTGAGGTGGGATGTGGGTGGCTCAGGGGATCCAGGATGTCCCCACAGCCCTGGGTGCCCGGGGACAGCAGCAAGGAAGTGCTGGCACCCCCCGTGCCTGTCCTACTTTCCTGCTCATCCAACGGTGCTGCTGATGCACTCACGATGCATTTTTTAAAAACCTCCGTCTGTCTGGAGGATTTAACTCCACAGAGTTTCTGAGGATGAGGCTGGAGATGTTGGAAAACATGATTTCCAGGGAGGGCTGGGAACCAGCTGAAACCAGCCCTCTGTGGATCTCTGCAGCTCTTAATTAGACAAGAATTAACACCCTGGGAAACATCTGATTCCTAACAAGGGCACAGCTCCCTTTCACTGGGATTAGCATCCCTTGGACTCCTCGAGTTTTACATCCTCCTCCAGTACACAGATCTGCTTCCCCACTTGTCCTGGCATCACCTGCCTGTGCAAAAAGTCTCTCTGCATCTTTTTTAATCAGCTTTTTGTAACTTCTGCAAGGCCCCAGTGAGGTTTTCAGAGCATTTCTTGAATCGAGTGTGGGGTTCTCTGCGTGTGTCGTGTTTTCCAGCATTCCTCCAGATCAGGGGAGGCACTCCAGCATTCCCCAGGCCCCAGCATTCCTCCTGACAGGCCGCTGGATAAGCAGAGACCATGAAATTTTAACGGAGCTCTGTGTTTTCCAAGGCACGCTCCGGTTGGGCAGAGCAGGAGGAGGGCACGGCGGACGGGCTGACGAGCCACAAAAAAGGGAGCAGATTTCAGCTGCCATGCTCGAGGAGGTTGAGACGAGTTAATTAAGCTCTTGGGGGTGGGGGGGGAAGTGCCCTATATTTTGTTTTATTCCACTTTATTTTTCCTCCTCCCGAGTCCCACGTTCTCCCCTCGCAGACGTCACTGTGGGCAGGCACAACGTGTCGGCTCCGATGATTTATTCAGGAGCCACATCGGCTCTGCCTTCCACTCCAGCGAGCAAAAATCTCAATATTTCATATGGAAATCTCCAGCTCTCTGTCCCTATTTCTGCCTCAAGCTGCTGCTCCTCTCCGGGGTGCAAAGGCGGGGTGCGTGCAGTTTTTCCAGAGTTTTCTGGATGCTGTTGGGTCTCTCCCTCCTCCCTCCAGTGGTGTGACAGAGCATGTGACAAACCCAGGGTGGCACCATGTCCTCTGCCAGTGCCACCAGCCCTGGCTGTGCCTGATGTTTCATCCATGAGCCTGGAATTCACCAGGATTTACCCATTAATGACCCTTTTTTTCATTCCCTGGGTAAAGAAATTCCTTCCTGGAGCTGCAAAGGCCCTTTCCAGAGCAGGTGCAAGGGACAAGGTTTTGTCTTTTCCTGCAGGGATTTGCTTTGTGCCTGGAAAACCACGCCTGGGATTTGGGGGATGCCAAAAGCTCTGCATTCCCAAAGCTTCCAGGGGCTGGCACCTGGGACACTGAGCTGGGCTCTGGTGCCACCACCAGCGGCACTTCCCTGCCAAAAGATGCAGCAGCTGCCACGGGCTGGTTTTGGGATTGAAAAGCGCTCCGAGGAACGAGGCAGAGCAGCACGTCCAGCCAGATTCCTCCTAAGGAGAGGGTAAAAGTGTTAATTAATATGATTCTCCATTCAATTAATATTATTCCCCATGAATGCTTTTAATCAGCCTCACAGAAACACTTGGCAATGGCGCTGCATTTCCAGGGATGAGCTGCCCTAAATCCACCCAAACTTTGGGAGGAGAAATGGGATGGAGAGGTCGAGGGGTGCTGGGATGAGCTGGTTTCTGCCCTGGAAACCAGCACAGAGCCTGGCCCTGCTGCTGGTGCTGGTCCAGAGGGAGCAGAGGGGCTGAGACCTCTCCCTTCTTAGGCTGAAAGTTGAGGACTTTCTCATTGTGAGAGCTGCAACACTCAGAAAATAAATCTCTGTTCCAAGCTTGCTCCAGCTTTTGAGCTGCTTGGCACTTTTTTCACTTTTTGAACCAAATTTGGTGTTGGGTTGGAATGAGGGATGTCAGCCAGCTCGATCAGAGCGGGAGGTTCACCCAGCTGCTGTTATCCCATGGAATATCTCGGGGATAAGGGGGAGCAGCACGTGCAGGGGGTGAGGATGCTCTGGCACGCAGCTGATTCCTGCTCTGCACTCCCATCCCACTGCATCCCACAGCATCCATATGGAACAGGGCCCCCAGCGAGGGAGATGAGAGCCACCAGAAAGCGATGGTTCCATCGGAGGGAATAAAGGAAACAACCGAGATGATAAATTCATTCCGAGAAGGGAGGGGGGGAAGAAATCCATGTCTTTTACTGCTCTCCCAACAAAAACATAAAACACAAACAAATCAAAGGGCTGGAAGTGCTTCCAGTCTGCGACATGACCTGACTGAGCAAGAGGCTTTAATGTGGAGGGAGCTCCCCGGAGGATGAAACTGCTGATAATAAATTATTGAGAAATATTAGGTGGCGAATGGGCCCGACACCCGATTGATTCACAGCAACACCCACGAGGAACAAATGGAAAAATGCAAAAAAAAAAAACCCCAACCTCAAAGCAAAGCAAAGCAAAGCAAAGCTGTGAGTTTGGGCTGAGAAAAACGGAGTGAAAGCAGCCCCTAAAGGCTGTTTTGGGGTGCAAAAGGGATCTGGGAGCGGTTTGTGTTCACGTGGAGGATCTGCAAATCCACCGAGGGCAGCACCAGTTTTCCTCCGGGTTCTCAATTTGGCTGGAAAACTTCTCGGGTGCCCGCGGTGCCACGCACGTCCTGGAGGCAGGAATATCCCGGGATTGACCCTGCCTGCTGGAATGAAGGGAACAGAGGAGCCAGACGCAGCCATTAAAGGCAGCTCAATGGATTTAATTTAATATTTTCTTCTGTTAACGCTGTTAATCACCATAGGCACACGCCAGGAGCCTGATGCATATTTAAACCAGGCCAGGAGCCAGTGATTTCTCCCATGCAATTTCCTGATGTTAATAATGTTTCCATTAACCATATTCAAGGAATCTGCCATTTTTTGTCCCCTTCTGGCCCCTACTTTTTACTTTTAATTATGACCCAGTGTCAGCCATTGAATAGGTCGGCGCATTTGGAGCATCTGCAAAGATTTCTGTTTAATAATGCAATTTCTGGGCTGTAATAGCCCTATAACGGGAGTAATTAATGAGCCACACATCCAGCGTGCTCTCAGAGGCTGCCCATCCATCCACAGCAAAATTTGCTGGTGGAAAAGGTGCTGCAAACCAGGAGAGATCCAGGAAAAATCCAACAGGGACTGTTGCTACCCCAATCTTTGGAAGAGCAGAGCTGGGGGCCACTAGAGCTTCCTTGCAGCTGCAAAGTGGGAAGGGAGGGGGGTCTGAGGCCACTTTCACAACCCCCAAAAACCCTAAAAATTAAGTGGCAAGGAAAAGTGGCGGCAGAAAAAGTTCAGGAGGTGACTCCTCAGAGCAGGATTGATGGTTTGTTTCGTAAGGATGTGGCAGCCCATTGCACTGATGGGATACAGGAACTCCACCTGCCACTTTGCTACCCAGAAAAATACCCAGGAAAGCAAGAAAGGTGCAAAGGGAAAGGCCTGGGGAGCTGGAGGGTGTGGGGGGGGGGTTTGGGAGAGGGGGCTGGGAGTTGCCAGCATCGAATTCCCTGTGGGATCTCACCCTCCTTCCCTGCTTCCCCCCTTTCTCTCCCACCGTGTGAGAGCACATCTGAGCAGCTGCAGGTCTGAGCAGAGGAGATGAAGAGGTCGTGTGAGAGAGGAAATAAAGCTTTAAAGGGGCTGGTTTGGGTTCGCAGCTCTCCGTGGCCTTAATAACCCAATCCCAGCCCCGCTTCCCGCTGGAGGAGTTGGCTTTGCCCACTGCAGCAGGAGCTGCAGGAGCAGTTTTGGGGGTGATAATCCCTGGGGAATCAGCTGAGGCTGACCAAAGTCACCAGCCAGGGGGACACCAACACACCTGAGCTGCTGCTCCCCCCAGCACTGAGCCCACGGCGGTGCCTGGAAACGCTGCCACCCCTCCTGCCAGCCCTGATCCCACTGACGGGTGGGAGAACGCTGATAAAACGTGGTAAAAAACCTGATAAAACCCATCAGCTGTGGGGACAGGCCAGGAGAGAGGCAGAGCATCCCACTGGGTGTCACATCCCACTGCTCGCTGCATCCCACCAGGTGCCTGCATCCCACCACCGCCAGCACCCCGCCCCCTTCCGTGGGGCTGATGGAACACGGCAGCGAACTTAAAATTAGGCTTTGGGGAGCTAAACGGGGCTTTTGCAGCAGAGAGCCATGAATCAGCCTCCTTGTTGGGAGCTCTCAGTGACTCCCTTGCCCTACTTTCCCGTGCTCCGTGCAGAATTCCATGGCTGGATGTGTGTTACTAAACCAAAAAGGGCGTTAATAAATGAGGAACGATGCGGTCCCTCCCCCGCCTGGCTTCAAAAGGAGCTGGGTTTGCAGGGCTGAGGTGTGCCATAAAATCCATCCCCACCCCCTCGTCCTTCCCCCTCTGCCCCCTGAGGCACAGCCCCATCCCCCAGCAGGGCCGGGGCTCCTCTTGATGAGGAATTGGGATGAATCAGGCAATTAGCTGCAGCAGCGCCTCGGAGATGCCACCGCTCTGCTGCTGCCCCAATGCACTCATGTAATAAATGTTTGCAGGGATTTAAGTGTCACCAGCAGCCGTGACAGCGTGGGGACAGCTGGGGAGGTGCTGCAGGAAGCTGCTGCCTCTCCCAGTGCCACAGTGGGGACAGGGGAAAAGTCTCCTCTGCCAGGGAGGAGGGAGAGGCTGACTCTGGGTGGCACATGGGACATCCCGTGGCATCCCGTTTGTCTGAAACGCAGGAAAAGTGTCGGGCGCTCTCTTCCTCCTGCAAACCGAAATTCCAAGGGGAAATGTTGAGCCATAAGACAAAAAAAATCCCCACACTGCCCACGGAGCTGCCCACACTCCCGAGGACCCTCCTTCACCCTGGCAGCACCCAAAGCACGGGATGAGGAAGACAGGAGGGGGATAAATCCCACCCTCACCCAGCATCTGGCTCTGCTCATGGCTGATATTAAAAAGAGAGTGAGAAGGGAAATGAAGAGAGCCCAGAGAAGCTTGAAAGGTAATTAAGGTAAAACTCGTTAATATTTCAAGGCAGTGCTGTGCCTATTACAGCAAAAGGCCTGGCTGGAGCCAGGGAAGTGACGGGAAGAGCTTGTCTCGTTGCATAACGGCACATTATGGGATCAAAGCAATAAAACTTAAGCAACCTGCTGAAAACCCTTGCAGGGTGAGGGGGGCTAAAGCCTCTGGAAAAGCCTGGGAGAGCAGAAAATAAAAAAGCTGCCAGTTCTTGTTAGACATGAATAATCAGGGAGAAAAATTCCCTGCGATCCTCTCAGGACTCCGCTAAGTGTCCTCCAGTGCGGGGAAGAAGCTGCTGCTCCTGGGCTGGGATGATTTTGGGGGCCCAAGGGGAAGGAGCTCAGCCCTGGGGGTGGGCAGAGCCATGGGAACAGGCCAGTGGCTCCTTGGGACCCTCTCCAGCACCCCCTTGGGCGAGGAGGGGGCAGCACAGCCCTGAGCAGGCTTGGAGGGGCTGGGCTGAACACCGGGCTTGGAGGCGCTCAGTTATTGAGCAGGGCTGGAGGGGCTGGGCTGATTATTGGGGCTGGAGGAACTCGGTTAATTATCGAGGTTGGAGGGGCACGAGTTAATTATCGGGGTTGGAGGGGTTCGATTAATTGTCAGGATTGGAGAAGCTCAGCTAATTATCTCTCGCAGTCATTGTTATTCCGGCGGCAGCGGGGAGGGCGGCTCGGCTCTCCCGAGCGGCTCCATCTCCAGTTCCATCTCCACCGGGAGGGGAGGGAAAATGGGGCTTTTTCCTCTGCTTGGGAATTTTCCAGCAATCCCCCAGGCACGGGCTGATTGCTGCTCCAACACCCTCGGGAGGGGAGGTGGCAGCAGGTCCTGGGGGTCCCCAGTCCCTGTCTGAGCCCACCCTGTCCCTCCCCACAGAAAGCCCATCCTTTGAGGGAAGCAAGAAATCCCAGGAAAGCTCAGTGCCTTGGGTTTCCCGGGATCCCAGCTGGACCTGAGGGCAGCAGAAGGTCCCACAGAAGGGTTGGGGTTGGAAACAGAGCCTGGAACCTGCTGGGATGGGGATTCCCAAAGCTCCCGTGGATGCGGGCTCTCCTCCAGTATTGGATCAGCAGCTGTGAGAGCAGGGACCTGGCGAGGTGAGGAGCGGATTCCAGCACTCCCGTGCTCTGCTCCCCAGTAATTAACATCCCAGATTTGCCAGGAACACACCACCAAATGCTTGCCTCTCAAACAAACAAACCAAATAAACACGAATCCCCCAAATTTCACATCTCCGTGCGAGGGCCCTGCTGCAGATGGGCCGGGGCTGGGGGATGCCCACACCCATCCTGCCACAGCCAGGCGATGTGTGGAGCTGTGAATTCCCAACATGCCGTGATTTATCGACGCCAGAGATCTCCACTCTCCTCCTCTGCGGTTTCTCCGAGCGGAATGATTCCCAAATTAAATTGCGGCATTTTTCCCGAGCACCCGCTCCCTTGAATGCACGAGCCAGGGAAAAAAACAGAGTTGCAGTGGAGGAATTACAGGATGGGGAGTTTATTTGTGCTTTAAAACAAGGGGCTGGGGCTCTCCCTGCTCGGGAAAGCAGCACAGAGCTGTGAGAAGAGAAAGCTGGGAGGAAACCAGGCAGACTTGGAAGGGGCTGTGGACAGGAGAACTCCTCAGGAGTGGAAAGAAATTTAAAATGCATTGGAAAGATGCAAGGCAGCTTTAAGGGCTGGCAAAGGGGAGCGTGAAGGAATTGAGGGGATTTTTAGGGCGCATGAAGGAATTGAGGGGATTTTGGGGAGCATGAAGGAATTGAGGGATTTTAGGGAGCCAGCAGCAGTCCAGGAGGGGAAGCCCTTTCAGGATCTCCTTTCTAAGAGGGTGAAGGATCCAACCTCGCTGGCCTTGCCAAAAGCAGGGAGCTCGTTTTCCTGCTGCGCTGGAGATGACACCCAGAATATTCTACTTGGATCCCTCCAGCCTCTGCAAAAACCAATTTCCCTTGCGCCAGCAAAACCGTGTTTTATTAACAGCAATTTGAGCTCTCCGATAAATCCCGGCCAGGCATAATTCCTTGGAAAATGGCATGTCTGCATTGTTAGTGCCTCCCTGCTCCTTGCTCAGAACCATTTAGGACAATACAGACTTGACGGAGTCCATTAAGCAGGATATTGTGGGATGTGCCACAACTGCTGTCGTTAAACCTGCTGGGGGCTGCTCCTTTCCTGGGCAATGGTCCCGGGCAGCAGGAGCAGCCAAGAGGATTCCCACCCATCCATCCATCCATCCATCCATCCATCCATCCATCCATCCCAGGTGACACTGCCCCGTTTGTGGGCTGGACGCTGCTCCCGCTGTCCCCGGCCTCAGGAAAATGTAGAAAGATCAGAGCTGAGTTTAGCAGTGAGAGGCTGCGGCAGAGGCGAGGGAGGTGGGAACTGTGTGGAGTCATGGAATCGTGATTTGGGTTGGAAGGACGTTAAAATTCACCCCATTCCACCCCCTGCCGTGGGCAGGGACACCTTCCACTACCCCAGGGTGCTCCAAGCCCCTGTCCAGCGTGGCCTTGGACACTTCCAGGGATCCCAGGGGCAGCCACAGCTTCTCTGGGCACCCTGTGCCAGGGTTTCCCCACCCTCACAGCCAAGAATTCCTTCCTAATCCAAACCCACTCCCTCAGTTTGCAGCATCACTGGGACCCCTGCAGCAGCCCAAGCATCAGGCAGGAAGGGGGATGTGGAAAAAGCTCCTGGACCACCCCAAGGGTGCTTCAGCTGGAGGAAAACTGCTGCAAAAGTGAAGATTTCCCCTTGTCCCTCTGCAAGCTGGAGGTTTAGGGCAGGAGAGCCACTGCCTTGTGAAAAGACTCTCACTCCTACTCCACATCCAGACAGCTCCCCCTTCCCTTCCTGGGATGGGTGTGAGCCCCTGGATGGATCCAGGCTTGGGGGAGGCTCCTGCTGCTGCCCAGCCCGTGCCCAGGCGGGGCAGCGCTGCCAGGAGTGCACAGCAGCAGCGCCCATCGATCTTTTTTTAATTTGAAGAACGAACAGTTTCCAGGAACTGCTCCAAAGTTAGAAACAATACGATGCTGCTGGTGAATAAGTCATGAGGGCTGGAGCCTAAATCTACATATTTATGTGCACACTCCCTCATCCAGGGGGATGATTTATATGATTTATACAAGTGACAACACTCCCATGGCAAAGCGCAGCTCTGCCGAGGGTGCCGCTCTCCCCAGGCTGGGCTGTGCCCCAAGCTGCCGCCCCAAATTCCTGCTGCAAGGCTGGCACTGACCCCCCCCCAACCTCGACCCACTGCTCAGGTGGCTTTTGGGACACACAGTCCTGCCCTCAAATCCATGTTTTCCACCTCCCAGCGCTGCCAAAGCTCTCTTATTAGAGAAACCGAAAATACTGCCAGGCAATGACAGCTCAGAGAGGGGAAGTCAGCAGAGATCTATTTTCATACACTTTCCATATCGACACTTTTTTTTTTCCTTTTTTTTTTTTGCTTTTTTAATTATTGAAACTTTCTGCTTCAAGAAGCTCCCCCATTCTCAGGGGGAGGGGTGGGGAAATTATATTAAAATAGGCCTTTTGCTAATCTCTGCCTTTTAACGAGCGGCGGAGCTGCGCCGTTTTCCTCGGGAAAGCTGGATCCCAGAAACATCAGGAAGTCTCGTGTGCCCCCAGGGTCTGCCTGCCACCTCCCCGCTACGACAGCAAGCGAACCTAATTAAATTGTAAAACTGCAACCGGCACTTCTCCTTTATTTTTCCCTTTCCTCACTCAGCGCTCGGCTGTGCCTTTAATTACCACCTTCAATTCCGCGGCACTCCAAGGCCCGAGCTTCTGAAAACCCTTTTTTTGCTTCAGTCAAGGGGAAAAAAAAAAAACCTGTGGAAAACATCAGAGGATGGCTCAAGTGTGGAACCCCAGGCTCCAGCTTAACTTAAACCCACGCTTGAGCGCTTTGCAAGGCTCAGAGCATCTCTATGCCTCAGTTTCCCCAACCACCCACAGCGGGCTGTGTCCCTGGGGCTGGCTTGGTCCTTTTCTTTAGGATGGGGCCACTGGGATCATCACCCTCTCAGTGCCCTGCAGAGACCCCGTTTGGGGGCACACAGAGCCCCCCAGCCCCTCCTGCTGGGGGAGGAGATCCTCTGTCCTCTCACCCCAGCAGCAGAAACGCCTCCAAAGGCTTCTCCCCCCTCCCCAGTGCGAAGGTGAGCCCGCAGGAGGGGAGTTTAAAGCCTTTTTCCTGGGGAAAAGCTTCCCTAGAGGCGGCTCCCCGGGCAGGAGAGGTCTCACCCCGCTCGCAGAAACACCGAGGGCTCGGCTGGCGATCAAACGCCTTCGCCGGCCGCGTTCAAAGGTGGCCGGGGCAGCGCTAAGAGCCGGGGCTGCCTCTCGCAGCACGCAGCCTCCTCCTCTCCTCCTTCCTTCTGAAGCGCCTCCGGGCTCTCATGTCTGCGGCAGTGCCCCCTCCCTGGCCAGGAAAATCCCAAAATGGAATTAAAACCGCTCTGAGACGCTTGTGCTGGTGAGCCAGACCTGCCCGGCCCCGCACGGAGGAGGGGAGGGGGAAAAGGAGATTTGGGGTAGCTCTCAACCGCTTCCCTTCGTGGAGTGCTGAGCAGCGAAGAGTTCAGGGACCATCCCAAGGCAATTCCCGCATTGGGGAGGTGCAGGAAGCTCCTGGGTGAGGTGTGGCTGTCCCCTGTG
Organism: Eulacestoma nigropectus; assembly: GCA_013397775.1. NCBI lineage: Eukaryota > Metazoa > Chordata > Aves > Passeriformes > Eulacestoma > Eulacestoma nigropectus. The sequence goes on from VZTE01002688.1 coordinate 215,860, forward strand.
CTGGCTGTGAGCACAGCCACTGCCTGCAGGGACTCTGCCCCGACGCTCCTGGTGTCTCCTTGGCTCCCTGTGGGAGCGGGAGATGATGGGCTCTCCATCCCAACCTCCTTCCCGTGGTTCCTCTGGAAAGCTCAACCCTCCCGACCTGCCTCCCTGGCTTTGGTTGCAGGTGGGCAGATTCTACCTGCTCCGTCTCTCTCTGTGAGGTCTGGGGGAAAAAAAGAAGGAAAAAACTTGTGCAGGCAGCGGAGAGGAAGAGGAAGTGTTTCCTGGTGAGGAGTCCTCTGCGGCAAGGGAGGAAGGGGAACTACAAGGATCAGCCCAGACACGAAAATTAAGAGTCAGGAGTAATTAAAAGAGCCTGGGCCACCTCTTAGCCCCAGAGGAACCCCTGATAATGGTGTGGGTGCTCATTAAAGGGATCTAATTAGAACTCTGAAGCCACTGATGAGCCACTCCACATCCCCAGCATCACAATCTCCACACGGGCAGGTCCTGCTCCCCCTCTCCTCTCGCAGGCACACGGCAAATCCCTGCACAGCCCAAATCCTGCAAGGGCCTTCCCAGCCCCTCAAAAAGAGTAGGTTTAGATGGGCTATTGGGGAGAAATTCTTCCCTGTGAGGGTGGGGAGGCCCTGGCAGAGGGTGCCCAGAGAAGCTGTGGCTGCCCCTGGATCCCTGGCAGTGCCCAAGGCCGGGTTGGACAGGGCTTGGAGCACCCTGGGACAGTGGAAGGGGTTCCTGCCCATGGCAGGGGTGGCACTGGATGGGCTTTAAGGTCCCTTCCAACCCAAACCATTCCATGATTCCATGATTAACCCGGAGGGCAGCCCAGCCCTGCCAGGATTCCCAGAAATAATTGCTCACCCCCCAGCTGGCCCTGACCCCTGGGCAGCCAAAAACCGGCGCCGCAAAGATGGGATGAATTGTTCGAACACACGATGAAAACCCTTGGGCGAGCTGGAACCCAACAGGGTGTTGTGAGGCCTAATTAATTTATGTCCAAAAGCACTTTGAGGGCGTCAGATAAAAGAGGTTATTATAGGATTGCACAGAGATCCTTTATCCCACAAGCTGGAAGCGGGAACAGCCCCGGCCGTGCTCCCACTTTGAAGAGCACGGGCTATTAGCACAAAGCCCGCTGATCAATAGCAGCTATTTTATTTTTTCATGTTATGGAAACGATGCTGCATCTTCTGGTGATGACACATTGTCCTGGCACAAGAGGACAGGGAGGAGGAGGAGAAGCTCTCAGTGAAAAACAGGGAGCCAATTATTCCTTCCTAAAAGCCTGCAATGAGTTCAGACCCAAATCCCCCTTTCCCAGCAATGCCCCCGGGAGTGTTTGCCTCTGCTCCACCATCCCCCTGAGCTGATTTAGGGTGTCTGGGGCTCTCCTAACACTGCAGTTGTTTGAAGAGGGAGAAAAGGATCCATCAAAAGGTGAGGAGAAGTTTGGGGGGTTCTGCCTCACCAGACTGGGCAGCCCAAGGGAGCCAGGCTCACATCCCACCCCACAGAGTCCCTGGATCCCCTGAGATACCCCAGCCCCTCCACTGAGAGCCCCATCCCCATCTCCTCCTTCGGGGTTTTGGAGCAGCGAGCTATTCTGGGTACCCTGGGACAGTGGGTGCCACCACTCATGAGATCTCAGTGAATGGCCAGAAATTGGGATTTTCCTGCTGGGATAGAAAACTGGGTTAGAAATCAGCCCCAGTTGCAGGTGGGTGCTGAGTTGTTTCTTCTCTGTCTCCTTCCTCAAGCCAGTGAGAGCAGGATCGGGTCCTTTCACATCACACTTTATGGCTGTAGATTTAGGAAATTACAACCTGCAGGATCAATTCCTTCCCAATCCCCCTCAGAAAACCCCCTGGAGCGTTAAACACACCCCCACACACCAGCCCAAAGCATGCACAGCCTCCCTTGCTGTGCTTGGAGGGGTCAGCAGCACCCTCCTGGAGGAACAAAAAGGAGCTCAGGGTACAGGGGAGCTGCCCAGGGATGAGGACAGGGACAGGAGGCACCGAGGGGTGGCAGCTGCTCAGGTTTCCCTGCTGTTCCTCTGCTGTGGCGGTGGCAGGGTTTGTTTAATCGCAGCTCCACGGCAGAGATCGTTTGTAGGCATGAAAGTGGTCCTGGTGGGCGTTCCTTTTTGTTGGCTGTTTGTGTGAACAGGCTGAGTTCCTCCTCCCAGACTGATGCTTCCCAGCTGCCGAGACGCCACGGGGGAAGGCGCCCATCCAGCTGGGAACAGCCCTGCCCCGCAGAGCACACAGGCAGCTCAGGGATGGATCCTCCTGCTGCTGCTGTGCCAGTGGGAGAAGTTCCCCCGAGGGCACGACTTGCTGGTGCCCACTTTTATTTGTAGGACGGGGGATTTGGCTGCTTGGAGCCCCCCAGCAGCCCACAGCGTGGGTTCCTGAGTGGGGAGATGTCGTGGATGCAGTTGCCATGGAAAATTAAAACCCCTGTCAAGATGCAGAGGGAGCTAATGAAATAATTAACAAGTAGCAAACATAAAAAAAAGGAGGATGGTGGTGGGGCTTCTGCTCTGCTGTCCGAGCTGTGGAGGGGAACCGACCCTGAAAGCAAAGAGATGGAGAAAGCAGGGAAATAAACCCCAGCTAAATCTGTGCTGGGGGTGGGATCGTTTGAGTTTTGGTTTGCTTTCTGTCCGAGAAGCAGAAATGATAACTCCAGGACACAGAGAAAGCAAGAGCATAGCTCCCTTCTGACCCAGCCTGCAGGGCATGAGGGACAGGCAGCCCTTGCTCCTCCAGGATGGGCCCACAGGATGGAGAGTCCATGTGGCTCCACAGGACCTTCAGCCACAACTGGGACAGGGCATTTGCAGTGGTCCATGCAGCTGAAAATTGGAGGGGGACACTGGGAGGGGGACACTGTGTGGGGAGCACTGCAATGCTCTGAGACACTGTCACAGAAGGACCAGTTTTTAGAAATTACGAACATCCCCATGGCAAAAAGGCACCCATAGGAACACCAAGCGCCCCTGTGGGTGCTCAGTGCCAGCCCTGAGCAGGGTTCTGGCTGGGCACCCCATTCCCCCGCCAGCAGAAGGCTCCTTCCCACCCTGCCACGAAGCACAGCACCAGATATATCTCTGCACCAATTTATGCAGCACGGCAATGTGCTCCCTCCATCTCCCCGAGACACCAGTTGGCAGATCTGTGCTGTGAATGTCACAGCAGTCTTTCATAATAACTTCTCCCACCATCCCATCAAGTGCAGGGAGACGGGAGTACCATCTGCTGGGAGCTGAGCGCATCCCTCCCTCGCCAGAGAAACCCTGACACCCTTCCCCCGGCCCACTCAGCCTCTCTCGGGGTGTAACAGCCACGCTTGAGTCTCCCAAGTTTCTCCTTGGAGGGGGGCAAACAGGTCCTTTTTGTCCCTGCCTCATGTCTGCAGTGATGGTCCTGGGGGTGAGGGGGTGACCAGGTCTTAATGCAGCTCCTCGTGGGTGTTTTTAGCCCTCAGCCCTAAGATCGTCTCGCAGGGAAAAGCATCAATAGGATTGTCTCTGTCTACAAGACTCCTTCCCTAAAACAAGCAGTGGCAGCACTTGGAGCCATCAGGGATAAAAGACACAGTAATCTGATTTTCTCAGGCAGGAGTGTCACTCCCCAGGGGACAAAGATCTGATCTCTGCCCAGAGCCAGCAGCCCCTGAGACAGGAGAACCACAACGGGGCAGTGCCAGGGAGAGCTGGATCACCTGGAGAGGATCCCAGCCCCGAGCCCGTTGCCACTTGGGGCTGCACCTCCAGCCCGTGTCACCACCCAGGCCATGTCCCCAGGGTCCAGTGAGGGAAGGGAAGGGAAGGGTCCGAACCAGCCGTAGCCGAGGGTTTATCCCAGCTTTGAAAGGCAGCAGTGAGAGGAACAGGGTATCTCCATCCACAGCTGTTGATACAAGGAAGACCAGGTTTCCAAATGCTTTTCAAAGCTGATTCAAAAAGGTTTCTTGAAGAAAACACTTGAACAGGAGCAGGGATCTTTGCAGGAGCACTGGGCCTCACTGGGGTGGCAAAGCAGCAGCAGCAAGGCAGTTTATAGCTATGTGTGCACAGAGGGTGGGAAGAGCCAGGGCTGGAGTGGCAATTAGTGCAGGAGAGAAAAATCTCAGGGCACTCCAACACAATTTTGTTGACGCTGTCATGCTCAGCGTGAGCTGGGAAAGGCCAGCGTGGTCCTTGCCCCTGAGGAGCGAACGGTTTCAGCACTTGGATAATGAGAAAAAGTGTTTTCTGAGGGAAAAGAAGTGAAATGTTTTTCCTCTCGTGAGGCACACGCTTTCTTTAAGCTGCTTGCAACACTTTTCATAATTAAAATGCCTCCATAACGTCACTCGGTGCTTTTTGATGCTTGCTCTTTGATTTGGATCAATGAAAATGTCCTGGGAGCTTATGGCAACAGCCTCGCTCAGCATTTTCTTCACTTGAAAGAAACCCAAGAAGAAAAACGTTTGTGGCTCTGCAAGAAGAAGGATTTTCCAAAAGGGCTATTCCACACCGTGGAAAAAAAAAAGAGTGATAATAACCTCACTCCCGAGTTTCCATCAGGGCTGATTTGCATAATTAACACTAAAATTAGTTGTTGTTCTGTCCTTTAGGGCACGTTGCAAAGGGAACCGGGTGACAGCAGAGCTTTGCCCAAGGCAAGCTGGGTCCCCCCGGGGATGTGCCCAGGTCTCCAGAGTGCAGCCACAGGTCCCTGGCAGAACCAGGGACCCCAAGCAGCCAAAGCCTGGCATGCCCAGGCACTCCCACGGTGCCCAGAGCAGTGATAAGAACCTTTAGATCTGGATTTGCCTTGAAAATGCACTCGAATCAAACCTCATTGGATCAGCACAGAAATCCGAGCGCTGCCGGAACAGGGAGCTGCCACCTCCAAGCCCTCGGCTTTTCAGCTGGGCTCTCTTTGGGATGTGCCTGTCTCCCACCCCGCAGCAATTGTGCTCAGAAGTGAATAATTATGAAAAGGGACTTGGATGCCAAAGCAAAAAAGAAAATAACTCAACCCCAGCCCCCAAACCTGCGCAGCCGGAGCCGCGCTCATGCTCCGGCACGCTCGGCTACACGAGGATTTTATTTTTCTTCCCCCCCCCCAACAAAATGTCAAAAATATACTTAATGAGAAGTTCTCCTCTTACAAATGAAGCAGTAATCTGTCAGAAGGGAAAATCTGCTGTAAACTTAGAGCTCATCCCCTGACTCCCTGCCAGCACCAGCGCAGCGCTGGCAGCCGGGCGGGCGGCGGGGCCGGAGTGCCACCTACAGCGGTCGGGGGGAACTGAGCCATCCCAAAGCCGTCGGCTTTGGGGCTGCTTGGCAAAAAACAGGCCGATGCTGCAGCCGGAAGAGTGGTGGGGATCGCGGCAGGGATGCAGGGCAGGTCTTCAGCAAATCAATCAGCTCTCCAACAAAAATAAGAGTTTCTTTTGCAACTCGTTCTCACAGCACAGACTTCCAGAAATTCGTGTTGTGGGGCGTGAGGAGTCCCTCGTGTGGCTTCTTCACGAGGGCACGGGCTCTGGTCCTGCTTCCGTGGGCAGCAAAACCCACCCTGGCACTGGGAGGAGGGGATCCAGCCAGAGCCACACCGCGGCAGCTCCCAGAAAGATCTGCGGGAGAACATATGGTGTGTTTTTAAATGCACCCATAACATTTATTTAAAATACAGGCTCTAAAGCTTGCCAGCAAAGCTTAATGGGAGGAAAGCTTTCTTTGTGCTGGAATGTCTCCTATTGTTTCACTCAAATCATTAGGCTTGTATTTATTCGGGTTTAGGCTAAACAAGTGGGGAGTACTGCAGGCAGAGCTGCCCAGGATTCCCCCGTCTGCAGGATCCCAAATCCAACTCGCCTGGCTCAGTGCTGTTCTCCTGGCTCAGGGGGGCTGCCAAACCCAGCCGAGCAATCCCTAAGCCATAAATGTCCCTCTGCAGCGAGGCGATGGCTCCTACAGGGAACAGGTCCTGGAGGAGAAGAGCATCCCGGGGTGCGTCCTCCTGGCTGCCGTGGGGTGGGCGGAGAGGCTGAGCTGCAGGTGGGAGCTGAGGTGCCGTGTGTACCCGAGCTGTCCCTCCCGGCCCCGCAGCTTTGGCAGCCGCATCCCTCCCGTCCTGGGGATGAGTCAGGCCATGGCAGACGGCCGGGAGCTCGAACGGGAGACCACGGTGGCATTTCGGCTCCTCCGGCCGGCCCGGGCTGTTCCCGGCGTGAACGGAACCTGCCGGATTGCCGCAAGGCACGGGGTGACCCCCGGCATCTGTCCCCTCTCCTCCGCCTTCCGCTGCGCGCTGCCAGCATCTCCCCCGGGCACTGCCAGGACGTGCTCTGCCAAGGACAGAGAGGCCGGGAATAGCAGGAGACGGATTTCTCATCCCCGGCAGTGCCACGGTGCCCACGGCTGGCAGAGCGATGCTGCTCCACGGGCACCTGGCGCAGGGCCTCGGGCAGGCGACTCGCGGTGGGCTGTGTCCCTCGGGCATCTCCCATCCTGCCAAGGCTCTGGGAAGGGGCCACGGGGAGAGCCCAGGGCTGGCTGCACCCCCCGTTCTGCCGCAGGCTTGGGGTCTGGCAGTGCCTCGGTGGTGCCCAAAGGCAGCTGCACCATCTAGAGGAGAAACGGGCCTCGAGCAGAGCCCACACGCAGCAGGCACGGGGGCTACAGGAAAAGGGTGATCAGGGCAGCCTGGTCATAACTGAGCTGCAAACCCTTCGTCGAGACGCTGTGTGAGTGATTTCAAGGTCTCACGAATGAGCCCAAATAGCCCATCTATCCCAGAGCACGGCAACAGGGCGGGTAGGATTCACAGATCCTGTCTCTGCCTGCTTTACATGTGACTGATCTCTGCTGGCTGCAAGGAACAGGGCAAAGGAGAGAGGAAAAAATAAATTAAAAATCCCCAGTCTGCAGTCAGGCTGACCACACACCCCCGAGCTGGGAATCAACAGCCCTGAAAGCAATTTCGTCGCTCAGCTGGACCTGTATTACTGCTCTCCCTCTGAACAGATGTGCCAGTGACACTCATGAATTACCACAGCAGAGATTCGAGTGGGTAAGGAAAAGCCCCCTCTCTTGACACCCTGTGCTCCTGGCTGCCCCTTCCCCAGGGTGCTGAGGCCAAGCCACTGCCCAGCATCCAAACAAGTGGCAGGTTTCTGATCCCTGGTGGTGCAGATGTCTCCAGACAGAGATTTTGGGGACCAAACCCTCAGGGCCATACCCACGGGTATCCAAAGGAAAATGAGGCTGCACTCCTTGGGGTGGGCTGTGCTGGCAGCACCCACCAGCCACGGATGGCCCAGCTCCCCAGAGCAGGGGCTGCCCTGTGCCTCCCACCAGCTCACCCACCTCCTGCCCTGCGGCAGCTGGATGAGCCCATGCTCGGATTTCCAAGGCACGTGAGGGCCTCACCCTCCCCTGCAGCCTCACGCAGCACAAGGGGATGGAGGAGCTCCATTCCCACTGATTTCACATTTTTCTATTTGCACCACTCAGGCCCCTGCCGGCTGTGCGAGTCACAAGGGAGCGTTGATCATGTCCCAAACACAACCACTAAACACGTCTCAGCTCTCAATCTGCCTCGTTTGCTGACACCCAGTTTTCTCCTCCTCCTCCTCCTCCTCCCACCAGCTCCTCGCAGCCGGTTCCTTCCTCCCAGCACGTATGGCTCAAGCTGCTCTGGCTTTCCCGTCCCACGCAGGCACACACAGCCCGAGGTGCTGCCTCCGCACCTTCCCTTCCCCGCCCGTGGCTTTCCTGAGCCCCAGCCAAGCTGGGAAGCAGGCAGGGAAGCCTGGCCAAGGGTCAGATCCAGCCCTCGGCCTGCAAAGTGTGGGATGCAGAGAGGAGAGAGCAAAATGAAAAGCACCTCAGGTAATGGGAATGGGCTTTTTTTCCTCTCTGATTCTTCCTGGCCAGTTGGGCAGTGCCAGCAATTTGTGTGTTGTTGAGCCACATTTTGGGTGAAGGTTTGTAGCCCCACACTGTCTTCTCTGCCTCTCAGTGGCCCAAGGGGTGCTGGAAGGATCAGAGAACGTTTGGGTCATTCTCCAAGGAGCCCAGACCACTGCCAGGGGATTCAAGATTAGGATGAGGAAACACTTTAAAAGGACCATCAATGCCAGCAGCACAAGCCCTATCCAGGAGAGAGCATCCCACGTTTTTCTCAATGCTTACTAGGACAGGATTTGATCTCCTGCTCTGCCTCCAAAGCTGTTATGGATCTGTTATACCCAAGGCAGTTGCAGTGCCCAGTCAACATTTCTCCATCACTGACTGCTCTGCAGGATGGGAGGGTGAACCTGACACTGCACTTAGTCCAAAACTCCCATCACTGGCCATATGACATGGCCCTAAAAGTGCCGTGAGAAGCAGGAGGACACGTGGAGTGTGAGCAGATGCACCTTGCACAAAGTCGGGGTGCTCAGGGCTCCTGCTCTCCACGTCTCTGGGCTGAGGCACTGGGAGGTGCCTTTGGCCCACTGGGAGAGCAGAACGAAGACTGGAGGGGAAATAAATACTTCAAATAACCATCAGCCTGCTTTCCAAGCACTGCTCCAACCAGCCTGGAAGTGCTCCTGGGAGGTCCCCTCACCCTGCAGAGCAGCGGGGGGGCTTTGGCTCTGCACGGCTGCTCTGCTGAGGGCGATTCATTCAGTGCTGCTTTGCTGGAGAAGAACCCAAGTCAAAGCATTGCACAAACCCCCAGTTCAGCGTGTTTTTTCAGTCTGATGAAAATTCAAAACAGCGGTGATCTCTGGCTTGATCCAAAACTTATTTAAGGAAGCATTTTAAGCACTGAACCAAACAGGAGCTGTTTGCAAATCCTTAATCAAAGCCGCTTGTGCACAGAGCACTTGGCAATGGTGAAGGCGTCGCTGGATGAGGCTGTGCACCGTGGCCCTGGTGGGACTGGACAGGCAGCATCCCGTGGTGGCTCCGTGGGCTCAGCCTGCTCCACAGGGACCTCGGGGACAGCTCATTTCCATCGTGCTGAGCCTCAGACAGAGACTTTGAACCCCTGCCAGCTGCCCTGTTGTGAATTCACCGCAGAGGTTTCGCTTGTTTGCAGCCAAGAGAGTCCACGGATGCCAAAAATAGAGCACTCCTTGAAGGTGATCTGAAAAGCTGAAGATGCCTCTTAAAAACACTGGTTTAGAGCTAATGGGGGCTGGGACAGTGCTCGGGATGGCTCTGCTGGGAATCAGGAGTTGCTCCACAGAGGGAATCCGGCAGCCTCTGCCTCACAGGGGGCTGCAGGGATGCTCCTGGGCAAGCAGCAGGTCAGGAAAAGCACTCTATAAATGCAGGACCTGGTAATTGCAGGTGGACAAGCCCACGGCTGTGCTGAGATCCCTCAGCAGAGAGTCAGAGGAGCAGTAATGAGGGCAGCTGGAGCATGTTGTGTTTTCTTTCCCTCCCCCCGCCCCATTAAAGCTCTCAGCAACTGCAGCACAAAGTCAAAGCAGTTTCCTTTTGAAATATAAAGTGAGTGCAGCATCTCTGTTTCGCTCTGGCTTTTCTTCATGTAGCAGGGCAGGTATCTATCCCAAGGTACATCTTTGATCCTGCCCTTTAAATAGGCCATTTTAAAGCTCACAGACCCCTTTTCATCACCAGCCACCTCAGCCCATGGCACCAAATGCCTGTGTTTATATCCTGGCTCGTGGCTGGAATCAAAGTGCTGCTGTGGGAAACTCTGCACATGGTTCATTAAAAAGTAAAAAAAAAAAGCCTGGCTTTCCGTCTCTGGATGAATCCCCGTGTGTTCAGCCGTGCTCCCAAGCCCTGAGGTGCAGGGAATATCCGAGCTGCCTCCGCACCTTGCACTCGTGGTGCTGGCAGGGCTTGGCACTGAGCATCACCACCCAGTTCCAACTGCTCACCCCAAAAGGATGATGGGCAAGGTGGGAAGAGGTTGGTCACTGCTCTGACGACACCTCAGTGACCCTGCAGAGCCACGAGCAGCGTGAGGAGCTGCTGCAATAGGAAGAGCTGACCTCAGGAATGCAGTGAGAGGTGACCTGAAACACAAACGCGCTGTAAAACCCGGCAGGTTTGGGGCAGGAGCTGCTGCCTGTGGATGCTCATTTTGCAGCCCTGGGATGAGCAGTGGCTCTGGAGGAATCCCAGCTGGTAAAACCTGGGACAAAGCCAGCACAGAGTCCCCGTTTGGTGGCCCAGTGAACACCACAGCACCCAGTTTGCCCTTTCTGGGCAGGACCCACAGGCGAGAGAGCATCCCAGAAAAGCCACACCAGCTCTGGCTTCTCATATTCTCCTCGAAATCCCAGGAACTGGAGACTGAGCCGATAAGAGTCTGACACCTAATGGGCACAAGCAGAATTGTGACAGGCACAAGAGCCAGCTGGAAGTGTCCTTGTGGGAATACTGAGAGCATTGCCTCCGAGCAAAGCCCGCGGAGATGGACAGAAAGGAGGGATTTGTGTGAAGAAAACTCTTAAAAGCCTACACGGCAATGTCCAGGATTGTAAACATGAAATATTTATCACTTAACCTAGATAGGAATGAGTCACACAAAAACCATTAAAAGGTTCCAGGTACAGAATATGAGAGAGGGGCCATCATTTTGATATTTTAGAGGTCTCTGCCGCATGGTATCAGGGAAAGGTCAGGGTCACAGTTAAAACTCTCGGCATTAAATTGTGTTTTTCACCTTGTGTTCTTATGCCAGATATACTCGGAATGAACAAGGAAAAGAGACATCTTCCAAAGCAATGAGCTGTGCCCCACAGAGACCTTCAGCTGCACTTTGTATAATGGTCAGTGATGAAGGGGAAAGCCCAACAGGTTTGACTCAAAAATGTTAAATGCATTCTGTAACCTGCCTCTGTGCTATAATTACACTTTCATTTGTTTCGTGGAGCCGGTTGGTTTCTTTCCTTAAAAAAAATCTGTCAACCAAAGGTGATTTACAGCAATGATGCCTTCCAAGGCAAGACACAGCACAGCTTCCAGGGCTGAGCTCCACCAAAACCTGCCCTTGAACCTCCTCCTGCCTCAGGTGCTGCTTCCCTGGGCAGCATCCAGCCCTGCTAAAAGGAAGCTCAGACCATCTCTGTTCCATTCAGAGGGTAAATAGAAATGTTCAATACCCAGCACTGCTTCCTGGCAGCTTTCACAGGCATCTCTCTTCCCTTTTTTTTTTTCCTAAATTAGATCTTTCTATTATAACTTCAAGGCCTCATGAGTCTCCTTGGCATTTATTAAATAACAACTAAACTCTTCAATTTGCCATGTTACTACATGATCCAGTTGTTCTCCATCCAATAAATCATCTGAGATCAGACTGAAGGAGCTGAACAGGGCAGGGAGATGCTGGAGCAGGGCCAGCACTGAGCGTCCTGAAGCTCAGTGGAGCCATGTGAGAAATGGACCTTAAATACTGGAGGGTCAAGGAAAATCGGATTGGGCTCCATCCACCTCCTTTCTCCGCTGCTTTTTGCCCCCAAAAACTCCATGGTCACAGCAGGATTGTGCTGTTGTGAATCAGTTTTGCCCTAAAACCCAAAGAGCTGCTTGGGGAACACAAAACTGCCGCCAGCAAAGGGTTTGAAGAACCCGAGGTTATCAACTTCCCTCATGCCCTAGACATGGATGTGTCCTCAGCCAGCATCAGCTGTGACCCATATTCCCAGAAAACAGCGGCACAGCAGACATGGGCCGTGTTTTAACACAGCTCCACGTAGGAATATTAATTGGCCACGAAGCCACAGGTTACCTGACAACAAAATCTGTCTGGCGAGTCATTTTATTCCTGCTAATTTGGCTTTAATCTTGTCCTTTCTCTTGCTGGAAAAAAAATTATAAAAGCTATCAGCTGAGCTGTGATTTCAGCCTCTAAGGTATCCAGAGGCACCTGTAATGAGCACCTATCCCTGCAAACAGGAGGAGCAGATCCGGAGGTCCGGGGAGATGTTTCATTTTGGGAACGTGAATGTTTCCCTGCCATTCTAACGAGGGGCCCAATTAGTGCTCGTGACTTTGCCATCCGTCCAGCGGGGACGGGGACCACTGCTCTCATTTCCACCAAGAGCAGGGATCAGGAAGACAAATCACCCCTAATGGGACCTCGGGAAGAGGCTCTGCTCTTCTTTCAAGTCAAAGTGGCACGCAGAGCCACAAATGCCACCTCGGCTGGGGACAGCAGAGCTCTCCAGCAGCAGCCAGCCTCCCCCCTCCCAAGCAACTGCATGTGCACAAAAACGTTTATCAGGCTTCTGGCCACAGCTTTGACTTTAATTTTATTTTAAAAGTGCATTCACATGTAAATTGACTTGGCCCGGGAGGATACATGAATACAAGAGCCCTTTCTTTCCTCTGCCGCGGCATCAGGGAGGAATATGGTGAGCGGAGCAAAGTTTCCTCACCTCCAGGCTGCAATGCTGCAGTGAAGGAAAAGCAAGCCCATTGTTTCCTCCTGCACACAGATGCTGGCTCTGCTGTTTTCAGCAGTCTCGTTCAAGCGAGCCAGATCAGAACATAAAAGCACGTTACATATCCCAGGGACAAGAACACACAGGCAAATGTCTTATCGGCTCTGTTTTATCCGTTGTAAGAGCAGGAGATAAATTAATACGAGTTTGTAACTGTGTCTGCTGGTTTGAAACACGGTCCTGCCCCACATTCCCAGGGTCAGACCTGGTTTGGCGGGGGGGAAAAAATTAGAATGTGAAGCTGGAGATGAGGAAAGGGCACAGAAATCCATGTGCTCCCCAAAACGAGAATCTCTGGGATAAAAGCAGGTGGAAATCTGTTCCTCGCCATATGTCAGCCCCACATCTTGTGATGTGTTGCCACAGAGTGAGCACAAAAAGAGTGCAACACTCTCAGTCTCACCCCATTTTCAGCGTGGGACCCTCCACAGCCACTGTTCCCCACTTGACATCTCCCAGCCTGAGCATTTCCCCAGTGATTTCGACAACACCCGGCCAAAAGATGCTGATTTCCTCTCCAGCATCACAGGTGTTCCAGCCCCACGGGGAAACAAAATGCACCGACAAAGTGAAAACCAGGCAGCACTTCGGGTTGAGGCACCAGGTTTTTGTTTGCCAGAGACGAGGAATGGAAACGCTTGTGAAGATTTATAGACTGAGAGCCGTGACTCACTCTGTGTGTTTTAGGAATGAGCAGGTTGAAACGGGTGTCCCGAAAGGAAGCATCCCACAGCTTGGTTCTGCTCTGGAAGCACGGGGATGATAGGGTTGGCAGTGCATCCTCGGGGAAAACCTGTTTGCCAACAAAACGGGGATGAATTAGAGCACTAAAACTTTGCTGTTTCGCTATGTGAAACCTCCAACAACCCAGCAGCTCCAGGAGCCCCAGCACCGACCGCTTCAGCTGCTGAAAGCAGAGGCCTTGGCTCTCTGCCCCTCAGTTCTTATTCTGCACCCCCAAACTTTGCGCCTGGGACAGCCAAGTGTTGCATCCCGCCGATATTTTGAGTTTCCCCCACGCTGGCACCGCCGCTGCACCCCGAAGGGAGCGGATGGATCATCCCCCCGCTCTGCGCACAGTTCTGAGACGAGAGTCGAGTACAATCTCGTTCTTTCCGCTCCTGTTTTCCCAGCCCGCGCCGGGACCGCGGTCTGGAGCCCGGCCCTGGCCGCGGGGCTGCTGCAGGAGGCCGCGGTGCCCCTTCCCCCCGGCGGCCCTTCCGTTACGATCGTTACCGGGCTCCCGCCGCCCTCCCTCCGCTCCGCGCCGGCTCTCGGGCTAAGCGGCCGCCGCTGCCTTTGTGCCCCGGCCCGGTGCGGTCCCTCCCCGCCTCCCCGCCGGAGCCCTGCGGCGCATGCCTCCCGCTCCCCGGGGGCAGGGAAGGAAGCGCCGCCCGCTCCTGCACCAGCGCGGCGGGCAGCGGCGGAGCGGAGCCCGGCGGAGCCGACAGCCCGGCCCGGGCGCCGCCGACCCCCGTCCCCCCTGTCGGCCTCCTCTCGGCAGGTGAGCGGCGGGCGGGGGGCGCGGCCGGG
>VZTE01002688.1:229900-241720 GCA_013397775.1 Eulacestoma nigropectus
GGCCGCGGGCAGTGGGCGCGGCGCCCCGCGGGGGTCCCGCGGGCGGCGGCTGCGGGCTGCCCCCGAGGGTGGGGGGCCCGTCACAGCCCCTCCGGGGTGCCCCCCGAGGTGGGGGTACCCTCGTGTCCCCTCACACAGCTCCTGTGGGTGCGCACCGGGGGGTGTCCCCTCACACATCCTCTGTAGGTACCCCCTGAGTGAGTGTCCCCTCATGTCCCCTCACACATCCTCTGTAGGTACCCCCTGAGTGAGTGTCCCCTCATGTCCCCTCACATCCCCTCACGTCCCTGCTGTGGGTGCCCCCCGGGTGAGGGTCCCCTCATGTCCTCTCACACAACCTCAGTAGGTACCCCCTGTGTGAGAGTCCCCTCATGTCCCCTCATGCAGCCCCTGTGGGTGTCCCCTCATTTCGCCTCACAGAATTGCAGAGGGTCCCCCCCTCCTTCTGGATGTGTGTCCACTCATTTCCCCTATCTGGGTACTGACCCTGGCGGGTGTCCCCTCACACCCTCGGTGTGTGTCCCCTCATTTCCCCTCACACCCTCAGTGTGTGTCCCCTCAAATCCCCTCACACCCTCGGTGTGTGTCCCCTCAAATCCCCTCACACCCTCAGTGACTGTCCCCTCAAATCCCCTCACACCCTCGGTGTGTTTCCCCTCATTTCCCCTCACACCCTCTGTGAATACCCCCTGCGTGAGTGTCCCCTCATGTCCCCCCTCAGGCAGCACCCAGGTGTCCCCTCACAGTCTCCACGGGTGCCCTGGATGGGTGTTGTGGCACAGAAATTCACCCCAATCTCATGTAATTCTTGCAGGACACCCCCAGTCCAGGTGTGGGATAGTGAAGGCACCTGCCCCTTCCCTGAAAACTGTGGAAATAGGTTAATAGGAAAAATGTTGGGGTTTTATTTTTTAATGAAGCTGGGAGCTAAAGTGTGTTAATTGCATTGCTTCAAGGTAATGAGGTATCCTAATTTCTGTCTTTTTGATCCTTAGCTGCGAATTACAAGGAAAAATGTTTTTAATTTATATTTGCCCAAGTGAACGTGTTGGAGGCTGCATGGGGAACTGTGTGTTCAGCCACAAGTCAGGGTTGTGAGGTGCTTTTGGTTAATTCGTGGCCAAATACAGGTTCTCTTGGGAGCAGTGAGCTCTACTGGTGTGTGTAGAGCTGAAATAAATCCAAACTATCTTCAGTTGATTAAAAGGTGAAGTTAAAACAGCTTGTGTTGGGTTGCTCCAGGTATCAGCCAGCAAGGAGGGATGGTCTTGATCAAAATACTTAAAATTTTAATTCTGTAGGAATAGCTTGAGATGAATTCTCACTGAGGAAAAGAAAAGTCAGAAGAGTGATTAAGAATTGTCTTCCCTGGTTGTCTGTTACTTTCAGTAGTAAATAAATAGAAGTTTTAAAGAGTATAGAGTCATTAATCCTTTAAAATATTTAATGCCACTGATTAATTTGAAACCAGAACTAGAGAATAATTGACAAAGGCAAGGTCAGGGAGGTTTCAGAGGGAAAATCGTGTCCCTGTAGGTTGGCAGAATCCGGTGGGACTCACTGTGTTTGTGAGGAGCCTGGGCTTGGAGAGCCACCCAACTGCTGTAGTTTTTGGGGAATTACTGTCTCCCTCGATCCAAATGATGCTGCAGGTGAAGCCTTCAACCCTCACGGGACCATGTGGAGGCGGTGAACTCTTCGGGGTGTTAACTGGAATTTTGTGGGTGGCTTTTTCCACTCTTCCACAAACCAAAGCTTCGCTCTGTCTGCGGTTTCTACTGAAACACAAAGAAGAGTTCCTAATCTTCATCCTGCTTTTGTGCCCTCCCAAAGATCTGTGTTTGCCAAGAGCTTTTATCCTGCAGTGAGGCCGGATGATTGGTGTCTCAGGGTTATTGCTGTAGAGTGTATTTCAGGAAGAAATAAGTTCCCTTTCCTTCTCTCTGAGCTGCCCCAGGTCCCTCAGCTGTGTGTGTTTAATGCCAAGTCAGATCTGGTAAAAGCTGTTTTGGGGTATTGTGTGAGTACTCTGCTCTCTGAGGAGGAGTTGGTTTGTGTCCCACCATCCCAGATCACGGTCCAGCTCTCTCCACATCCACCCATCCTGCACCATGTGGACACAGCCAGCGCTGCTTTCGTTGGAAAACTGGAAAGCTGAGCTGTGTGTTCCTTAAAAGGGGCAGTTATGCCAAGGGAAACAACAGGCAGAGTATTTTGCTGGGTTCTCCACTCCCACCAATTCTACTTTATTATGAAAGAATTCCTTAAAATTGTTCTTTCTCTTTTGCCACAAAGTTTTCTGCGAAAGTATTCAGACAACCTCAGTGCAAAGGGGATGGCACACCCCAGTGCACTGAATACCATCAGAGTGAGTCTTTGTGGGTCTGGGCAGTACATCATTATTTAGGAGCACGTGCAAAAAAGGACTGGAAAGCGCAGGGAGATTTTCAGTGAAGATAATTACCTGAATTTGTTATGATTTTGCCAGGAAATACTACAAACCACGAAAGATGAGTGCTCTGCCTTATCCCCAGTGGCAGTAGTGACTGATTTACCCATTCAAGTGATGTTGAGGAGTAACTCCTGTGATTATTTGGCACAGCAGTTCTGAGTGTTAATAATTTACAATTTATGTTACCAGGATTATTACATGGAATTTCCAGAAGGCACACGCATAATAAATATTTTCCTTTTTCTCTTTGTTTCAGGATGGAGGAGAGACCAGTCTGAAAAACTGTTCCATTGTGGACTTTGCTGCGGTCTGCTAGAATGTTCCTTATGGATGCTCCTCCTCTGGTAGCTCTTCAGACAAAATGGGAGTCCTTTGGACCAGCAAGGAATTGTAGATACCCCGTTTGCTTCCCTGAACCTGGTGGCGACGTCACCAGAACCTCTGTGAGCGCCAAAGTTCAGATGATCATCAGCAACCTGCAAAGCCAAGAGCCTGCCCTGGGTATGAACAATGAGCGTGGCTGTGTTGTGCAGAAGAAGCAGAAGGGAGAAAAAGGCACCGGTACCAGAGTCACGTCCAGCACCACGCTGCTGCGGGAGCATCCTCGGTACACCCAGTGCGGGTGCCCTGAGGATTCCGATGACACCGAAGTGGAGGAGGAGAACGTGGAATTTGAGGCTCTCCTGCTCGATTCTGACAGCGACGATTCTGTTGACCGAGGTATAGAGGAAGCCATCCAAGAGTACTTGAAAACAAAAAGCAAAAGTACCCAGTCGTTGCCAAGGAATGCAGAGCGTTCTGAGAATGTGACCAGAGACAAAAGGTTTAAGAGAGAATTCTCCCAGAACAAAGTGGCGAGTAACCTCCTCCCTGTGAAATTTAAAGCCGAGATGCTCTCTGAAGAGTACCTGTCTGACCACCTGGGAATTGGGAAAAGGCTCCAGCCTGCTTCCCCTCAGAGCATCAGCAGCGATGACTCCTTTGAACAGAGCATACAAGCTGAAATAGTGCAGTTCTTGAATGAGAAGAAGCAGCAAGAAATTAGTAAATGTGTTACTGAGGAGGATAAAAAAGATTCCCGTGTGAGATCTGTCCTGAAATGCAACAAAGAAGCAACGAACAGAACGAACTGTGGTGCTATAAAGCAAGGTTGTAGTGCACTGCTCTTGAGACACCATCCCAAGCTGCAGAAATCCAGCACCCAGTCCAAGCGTTTGCAGTCAAAAATCCAAGCAGAGCCCAGTGATTTCAGCCGGGTGAACCAAGCGTATCTAGAAATGGCCACTGCCAGCCAGCCCTGGCTCGTGGAGCAGAATGAGGGAAGTGGAGCTCATTACTGGGAGCCAAGGGAAGCACTTGTCAAGGAGAGCATGCACACATCTGACTCGAGCAGCGATGATGGCATTGAAGAAGCCATTCAGCTTTACCAGCTGGAGAAGATCAGGAAAGAGGCAGGTCGTGCAGCAAAGTGCGTCCCTTTGCAGAGGGAACAATTTGATCCAAAGGGTATGGCAGACATTTCTGCCAGCCTGACAATTAGCTCCACAAAAAGTGCCTCACCAGAAATCCATAAAAACCCTATAAGCGACAAGAGAAAAGAAATTAATTCCAAGTCAACAGGATTAGAAAGCACCAGCAATGACTTTAATAAGCTCTTTAAACCACTGAAAAAAGCCAGACATTTTGCACTTCCAGAAAACAAGATTGCTGCTTGTGAGCTGACACTGCAGGCCTCTTGCAGAGCAGACACATCTGCAGAACTTATGTGTGCAGAAGCTATCCTGGATATTTCCAAAACAATCATGCCATCCCAAATGGGAAGTGACAACAAATCCCTCACTGCAGACTCCTTCTTTTCTCCCCAGCTTCTCTCGCCTTCCCGTTGTGAAAGTGACAGCAGCCTTGTGGACAGTGATGACAGCATAGAGCAAGAAATCAGGGCTTTCTTGGCTCTGAAAGCACAGTCAGAAAACCTTGGAACAAAACCTCCCAGCCTGTCACGCTCCATCCAGATGCCTTTGCCTTCTGATCCAAACAGCCTCACCGGCACCCTTGAGCCTTCTCTGCCCAAAACACTGAAATTATCCCTGAGTCGGAAAAGGAGACTTAAAAGGGAAGGCAGAACAGCAAAACAAGGGGCATCAAAACCACCTGAACAGCTGGAGACAGGACTTTTCCAGCCAGATAACTATTCCAAATTCCCCTTGCTCCAAGAGGAGCGTGCCCTCAGCAGCCCCGCAGAACTCCGGGATGTTCAGAGTAGTAAAGACCCAAGGCAGCAGCAGCTGATGTCTCCCAAATTGTCTGGCTCTGATGGCAGCAGATGTGTGGCCTTGGACTCTGTGAACCCCTTTCTGCAGGTACAGAGCAGCACAAGAAAACCTGTAAAAAACCCCACCCAAACCCCAGAGAGGGAGGGGTCGGGTGACGAGAGCAGCTCTCTGGACAGTGATGAGGACCTGGACAGTGCTATCAAGGACCTGTTACGGTCTAAAAGGAAGTTAAAGAAGAAATCCAAGGACCAGAAAGGTCAATGCAAGAAGAAAGTCAGATTCAGCGAGACAGAAACTCAGCTGCTGGATGAGTTCAGTAACCTCCAACAAAATGAGTGGAAATGTAAAAATCCCTCACTGCTGAAAAGCTGCCTCTCAAAACCTAGGAAAGCTGTCAGGGAGAATGCAGTCAGGAACCCTCCAGACACCATCAGACTTCCCAATGACAAACCAGAAAACATGAAAAACCTGGAGTTTAACTTACAGCTTAAAAAAGGCAATAAACCTAAACCAGTTTCAAACCAGCGGGGGGCTAAAAATAGAAAATGTGCTTTCCCAGCTGTGTCAGATGCCAGTGACAGCAGCTCAGTGGACAGCGATGACAGCATCGAGCAAGAAATCAGAAGGTTTTTGGCAGAAAAGGCTAAAGACTCTGCAAGCAATTCAGAGATGCAAAAAGGTGATGCAAGTCTGGACTTATTTAGAGCGACCAAACAAACTGGTAATAAAGGAAAAGCAAAGCAGCAGCCGGTGGAAAACGAGATCGACCTCGTGCTGGGTCAGAGTAAAAAGACTGAGGTAGCTCAGCAAACTGAGGAGGTGAAGAACTCTGAGAGAACAGAAGGGAAAAGTGCAATGTTAGCTGGCAGTGGGAGATGTGCTTCCTCTGCAGAGAATGTTCCTACTACTGGTCAGTCAAAGGCTAAGCAAGGACTGGGGGGGGTCAAAGGTGGTGCTGCTGGGGAGTTACCTGGGAGTGCCACAGGGAAAAGGAATGTCCGTAACACAGAGCCCCCCAAAAACAGCAGAAATGAAGGGTGTAAAGTAAGAAAAGTCATGAATGCAAAGCCCAGATCTAAAAGGAAGAATACCTTCCAGCTAAAAATCTCGAGTAAATTTATTGCAGGCCTGAAATACGCCCGGGACAGGAAGAAATCAATGCTTTTGAACAAAAAGCAGAAAGCAGAGTGTTTGCTCACCCAGAGCAGCAGCGCCCTGGGAAGGGAGGCAGCTTCCCAGGACACAGATGTACTTCACCCCTTGCCAAAAGGTGAATTTAGTGGGGAAATTACACCAGCAATAAAAGCACCCAGTTCCTCTCAGAAACTCACTGTGGGAGGGGCAAGTCCCCATGTAGCAGAGACCTGTCCAGGAGCTGAGGCTGCTCCTGTGTGTCTCAAAGAGGCAGCTGAGGGTTGCAGGAAGGCCGAGGCTCCAGGGGATCAGTCACACTCCCACTCCAGCCTCCCCTCGCAGGAACGGGGTGTGGCAGCAGGAAAAGCTGATAAGGTTTGCAGAGGAACCTCCAGAGCTGAGAACACCCAGATGTGGATCGAGGAAGGAGATATCCACAAAGGCAGCTGGGCTGACTCCGCTGTGGATCCCCCACGCCCTGAGTGCTGTATGGGAAAAGCAGATAAAGTCAGCAGAGACCCAGCTCAGCAGAGTGCTCAGGTGTGCAGTGAGGGAGGGAATAACCAGCTGGACAAGAGGCCAGATCCAAGTTTAGCTTGCCCAAGGCAGGAATTCCTTGTGACAGCAGCAGCAGTGGATAATAGTGGAGGAGCATGTGCAGAAAACAATGTGCAGATGTGCATTAAGGAAGAAAAAGTTGACAGGCAGGAAGAAATTCAGGTATCCAGCTCCAAAATGGAAGGAAAAATACCTGTCCTGCAGAACAGGGAAGCTGCTAGTGAAGTACACCAAGGGCAGGAATTTTTAACCAAAACCTGTGCAAAATTTACTGACCTACCTGCAGGGGACTGCCCAGGTTCCCTCTTGGAAAAAAAGATTTCAAATATGTAAGTACTTTTTTTTTTTTTTTTTTTTTTTTTTACACTAGCAGTCTTTTTATAAAATAACTCTCATTGTAATTACCTTGATAAAACTTGAGACAGGAAAGGAGAGACAGTGAGAGATGCTGATACCTGTATCTCATACACACACTAATGTGAAAATAATTCTATTTAACAGGGATATCACAGACAGACGTACGTAGCTTTTGTAGAATTTTGTAAATTATTTAAAGTGCTCTAAGGAAATATTTTTTATAATGATTTTTAGGGCTTGCATTCCTACAGGATGCTGTAGTTACTGTAGAGAAGATATTGGCTAATCACACTTTAAATTATGAGGCCTCTCATTGTCTCTCAAAGGGAAACCTGTTTGTGCACAGAATTTATTTGGGAACCTGTTAAGAGATCCTAGGAAAACACAGCCTTGGATAGCAGTGCAGGTGATCTGACACTGGTCACAGCCGAGCTGCCTTAGGACAATCCTGTGGGGTGGGTTTTTGCTGGGAGCTCAGTTTTCCCACCCTGAGGACTGTGGGATGAGGTCCCTGAGCAGAACTCAAGTGCAGCTGTGGGCGTGGAGATCCAGCCTGGAAGATACAAATGCAAATTCAGGTAAATCAAGTGGATGGCTCTGTCTGCACGTCCTGTGCAAAGAGATCTCAGCAGCTGCTCAGAGTCCTTTTGAATACCCAGAACCTCCTGCTAGCAGATGATTCCAAGCACAATTGCAGTCCAAGACAAGTGAAGGAGGGTGTCTGTTCAGACAACATGATTTCCCTGGATTTCCCTGGATTTCCCTGGATTTCCCTGGATTTCCCTGGATTTCCCTGGATTTCTGTACTGTCGGGCCTGCAGGGCTCTAACAATTCCTCCTTATTCTCAACTATCTCGTTTTGATGCCCTGCAGTTACCCAGAGATGGCTTTTGGTTTCCTGAATGAACTTTCTGGAATTGAGTGCCCTTAACTTCCCTTTTTCAGAAGTGATTTTTAAAATGTTACATTTCTGTGAACTTTTCACTGACAGTTTTGGTGCAATAAAGCAAAGCTGGGTTTGCTGTAGGAAGTCACAACACAAACGCCACGGATATTTTCAGCACTGTTCTTTCTTCAGGCTCTTTCTCTGCCTCCGTTGCCAGCAGCCAGAATAAAGCAATTTTTCACTACTATCTTTTTATTTGTACTGACTTTCAACGGGATTGAAGTAGCACATTCACATCACACACACACAAAAAAAAAGTGCCCCCACGCTGGTTTCACTGCAAATTCAAAAGGTGTAAATTGGAGCTGTTGCTTCTTTCATTTTCATTTGTGTGTTGTGAAGTCCTTGGAGGAGTTTGTTCTCACATCTTGTCCCTGTGAATTGATGTGATATTCTCTTTGTCTGGTCTTCTGCAGAACTTCTCTCAGCCAAACCACCACTTAGCATCACTTTGTTTCTCAGTCACTTCAGGAGTCTTCCTCCAGGCTGGCCTTAAACTTGCAAAATGGAGCAAAAGCAGCCGAGACTGGATCCAGTATCCCACGGTGTCCCTGGCGTGATGCAGAATATGGGCAAAATACGGTGTAGCATAGAGTAGTAACTGGCATGTAGAGAAATAAACATCCTTGGTGTGTTTATGCTGTCGTGCAGCTACGTTTGAAACATGTTTATAGTGCTCACTTGGCATTTCTGACTGTCCAGCCACCTTTTTGTAGCCCTTGGGTTGGTTGGCCAGGTTGTTTAAAGGTCAGTGTGTTAGCTCATCTCCATTTTGTGGTAGGATACCTTGGAAAAGTGGTTTTTACTTAGCTCAGTGCCTGCAGTCCCTCTCCACAGGTTTATCTTTTGCTCTGCCTGGATTCCGTTGCAGGGTTTGGGCCTTTTGTTTGGAGTAGGTCAATAGGCTGGTATTTTACACTAGAAGTTTTCCAAATACCTTGCTTTAAAAGGATTAAACTGTATATTTAATTTTCCTAGAGATGTTGGAAGCACTATGTACTGTTTGTATAAAAAGCTGAATGTTTCTTCTCAAAAGTTTTCAGTAAATCCACGTTACGACTTCAAAGGTGTCTCGTGCCCCTGTCGCTGTGTCTGTGTCCTCAGTACCACTCGTGACCTGATTCACTCCCAGTGAAGATGCAATTCCAGTTACTTTGTGCTTTAAATAAAACCTCATTTCAAACAGCACTTTTTTTTTTTTTTTTTAAATTGATGAACTTGATTTGTATATAGGAAATGGTGTACATTGCTGAGTTTCTAATGTTTAATAAATGGGGTTCTGCCCGTGGACCGTGAAACTGGAGTGCTCCTATGGTTTGTGTCATCATCTTGAGTGAGTAATAATTTTTGGGTTCCCTTTTCTTCCCTCCTGACTGAGGATGTCATTAAGTCTCTGTAACAAAAAACGAAGGAGGAGAATTTACAAAATACAAAGGGGTGGCTTTTGGGAGGTGAGAATGGTGCTTGTGGTAGCAGAACTCCCAAGAGTTTTCTTTCCTGGTGTTTTTAGTCAAGGAGTGGAGTCTTTCCTTGTGTAATTAAACGTGTGTCAAGGAACACCTCTGGAATTGGAACAGCCATGGCTCCAGTGGCAGTGTCCTCATCCTGGCCCAGTTCTCATCACTTGTTCAGAAAGGAGAAGTCTGGTGGTTTGGAGCAGTAAGAAATCCCTCTTACACATCACTAAAGGCTGACAAGCTGAGGAATAAAAAAAGATGATACTGAGTGGGAATAATTCGTGAGCAAGAGTCCCAAACGTGGTACCAAGGTTGGGACTGCAGCACAAATCTCTGGAGGCTGAATCTTTATAGGTGCAGTTCCAAAAGCAGATTTTATTTCCTGTTTATAGTGCCCATGACGGCCGCAGAGAGGGCACAGACTGCACAGCCCTGCTGGCCCTGTCACTGCAGTGCCAGCCCTGGGGAGTGCCCAGAAAACTCCTTTTTCCATTATTCCCACCCTCCTAAGACACCAATTAATCCCTTCTTGCAGTAGATACGTGGAACCATAAACTCAGCTCTTCTAAAGCTTCTAAAGTTACCTTTTTTTAATGAGTGCTGGGTCATATTTTTAAAGAATGCACAATGCTAATTTTTCTTTCCAGTCAGAGCACAGAACTTGTTCATTTAGATATTAAGCGATTAAACCACTTGGTGTTTTTTATTACGGCTCTGGTGAGTTACAGATCTTGGCTGCAGCACCACAGCTCTCAGATAAATCTGAAAAGAGGTTTATTGCTTCATTTTTTTACCCCAGTGACTGTTTTTGTGTGCTTTGGGAACAATCTTCAAGGATCCTCAAGGGACCGCAAGGATTCCCTTAATTTTTTTATTACCAGTTCTTTGCTGCTATTTTAGGAGCACGTGCTGTGACGTGTAGCTGCTCTTGATACAAGGCAGGAACCCACCATCCCTGCCCCCATTCCTTTTATTAACGTAGAAGCTTTTCAATTTTTCATCCCTTCCGTTTGTGGTAGTTCAGCCTCATATAATTTTATCTGCAAACGTGAAAATCTTCCTTTCAAAAGACAGAGTAGAAAGAGGTGGTTTCAGGTAGATCCTGTGTGGTAAAATGGGTCATTTTTAGGATGGTATTTTGAATTTGTACAGGTGTTTCTTTTAAAAAAAGTGTATTTTGTCTAACCTCTGAACACTTAGATACACTGCATGCCAAACTCTTCAAAGGAACTGGTTTCAAGAATAAAACTAAAAAGGAAGTAATTGAGGCAGGGAAGAAGAGGTGGGTGTTTTCAGAGTGGGAAAATATGTGACAGAATCCACTCCATATATATTTTCAAGAGGCAGCCTTATCCCTAAATTATGCCACCTGCAGAAAAATCTGTGGATAAAAATATCTGTAACATTGTCACAACTATTGATTCAGCACTTTGTTATTTTCTCATTTCAGGAGAAGAAAGGGAAGTTCTAAGAAGCTCCAGGTATTGTCTAGAGTCTAATACGAGAGTAACAGCAAATGAGAGAGGGTTGCTTCTTTTCCCGTGTTAAATCTTTGAAATGTTAACTTTTTGGGCCCCTTTCTGCTCGGTTTATTTATCTGTTCCAATGTATTTTGGTGTGTTTGCAGCAGAGAGGGATTTAGCCAGCTCTTCCTATGTTTGAGACATGCCACAAACAGGGAATATTCCTGACGTGAGGAATATCAATTGATATTTGGTGTTTGGACATAATGTTACACTCATTATTTATATTTTTAGCAAACATGTTCATTTTTATGTTATGTTACACCTGTGAGGTGGGACTGTTTCTCGTCCATAAACAGACAGAGTAGTTTCTCTTAAATAAAACTCATTTTTACCCAGAAATGTTCAGGTGTTCTTTCAGTGCACTCACTGTCAAACTGATGCAGTTTCTCTGCCTGTAACTACAGTTGTTCCAATAAAACTTAAAAAAAAAATTTTTTTTTGATAATTTGTCATTATTTGAATAATTTCTTAAAATGCTGTAGCTTTGAGAGAGAAGAAACATGAACTTTCTACAAGAAATCCAAAGCGTTAATGACTAGCTCTGGAAAACTTGCAGATTGATTAGTCATTAAATAGAAGAGAGGCAGTTTCAGTCTTAATTTTTAATGCTATGTGGTACGTGAGCCAAGAGTAAAGGATCATTAGTGGCAGAGAGGAGGATAAGGGGATATATATGTAATATATGTTGTTCTAGTATTTATATGCTGCTGCTAAATTAGGTAAAAGCCTTCACGTAAGCAACCTAACTTGACATTAACCACACTAAATCTTCAATATATTACTCCTAATAACATTCCCTCCGTAATCTAGTGGGTTTCCGTTTAGCATCAAGGCTGGCTGTAGGTGTTTTTCCCAACCCAAACTAAAGCTGCGGTGGCTCTGCGGTGACCTCCCTACAGCGGCTGGTCCCGGCAGTGCGAGGGGCCGCTGGGGTTGTAGCTGGGGTGGAAGTCCAGGTGCTCGTAGGCGGTGATGAAGGTGTCAGGGCCGGTGCAGTGGCTCTTCTCCAGGGACGTGTTCAGGCTGTCGTTCCTGACCATGCCAATCTTGCCCAGATGATCCGAAAACTTGTGCGAGAGGATGTTGAAGCAGTTCTGGGGGTGGCGAGAAAAGGGGG
>VZTE01002688.1:242343-257797 GCA_013397775.1 Eulacestoma nigropectus
GGTGAGCTCCTGAAAGCGGCGGGGCACCGCCTGCTCGGGGCCGGACATGGCGGAGCCGCCGGGCCGGGCCGGGCCGCGGGGACCGAGCGTTGCCCGGCGACGAAACGCGGAGGGCGGGGAGCGACCGCAGCGCAACCGCCCCGCGGAGCGCAGGGCCCGCCCCGCCCCGCAGGAAGCGGAAAGCGCCGCTGACCTTCCCCCTTCTCCTTCTCCCCCTTCTCCTTCTCCTCCTTCTCCTCCTCCTCCTCCTCCTCCTCCTCCGT
Source organism: Eulacestoma nigropectus (assembly GCA_013397775.1). NCBI lineage: Eukaryota > Metazoa > Chordata > Aves > Passeriformes > Eulacestoma > Eulacestoma nigropectus. The sequence goes on from VZTE01002688.1 coordinate 242,607, forward strand.
GCCCTGCGGCGGACTCGGGGCATGGCGGTGCCGCGGCTCCTGCGGGCAGGTGAGCGGCGGGGCCCGGCCCGGCCCGGAGCGCCCCGGCCCGCCCGTGTGACCCGCGTGTTTCTCTCCCGCAGCAGCCCCGCGGCTCTACAGCACCGTCCCGCTCCCGGCCACGGCCCCGGCAGCCACCCGGCCCCGCGGTGAGTGCTGCCGTGCACCCCCGAAAAGGGGGTTCCCAGAGCCGGGCACCGTACCCCTGGCACCCCAGCCCGTGAGCGGTGCCCGTGCAGGTGTCACCGCCTTGCAGCAGCTGGTCGTGGTGCATCGGCGGTCTCTCTGTAGTCCCGGCTCATCCCCAAAACGCAGTGAATATTTCTTTCCCCTCTCCCAGCTGAGGATGACAAGCTGCTGACCGAGCCTCTCAGCCACCCCGACTTCTTCAGCGTGAAGGAGCTCTTCACCCTGAAAGATCTCTTTGATGCTCGGGTGCACCTGGGCCACAAAAAGGGATGTCGGCACAGGTGAGTGATGCTGTTTTGTGATCCAGCGCTTGTTGACTTCAGGAATGCTTCCTTAGACCACATTTGCTAAATTGGTCTGAGCCTGGAACTGCCTGCACAGGGCAGGTTACAGGGATCCCCCCAGTGTGGGCACTGAGAGGGTGTGAGACTGGGGCAGACACTGGCTACGAGGGCTCTCTGCAGAGAGCACCTGTGGTATCAGCCAGGAGCTGGAGCATGGGATGGTTCCTGTGGAGCCACATCCAGAAACGCTCGATGCCTGCTCGCCCCATCCCCGTGTCCCCTGTGTCGCCCTCCCACTGCCCCCGCAGGTTCATGGAGCCCTACATCTTCGGCTGCCGCCTGGATCAGGACATCATCGACCTGGATCAGACCATGCAGCACCTGCAGCTGGCCCTCAACTTCACCGCCCACGTCGCCTACCGCGGGGGCATCATCCTGTTCGTCAGCCGCAAGCGCCAGTTCTGCCACCTGGTCGAGAGCACGGCGCGGGCGTGCGGGGAGTACGCGCACACCCGCTACTGGCAGGGCGGGCTCCTCACCAACGCCCACATCCAGTTCGGCCCCGGCGTCCGCCTGCCCGACCTCCTCGTCTTCCTCAGCACCCTCAACAACGTCTTCGAGCCGCACGTGGCCATCCGGGACGCGGCCAAGATGAACATCCCCACCGTGGGGGTGGTGGACACGAACTGCAACCCGTGTTTGATCACCTACCCCATTCCCGGGAATGACGACAGCCCCGCGGCCGTGGAGCTCTACTGCAAACTCTTCAGGATGACCATCATCCGTGCCAAGGACAAGAGGCGGCAGAGCGAGGCCGTCGAGGAGCTGCAGAGCAAAGCCAAGGGCAATTAGAGCCCTCGGGATGGGCTCGGTGCCTTGGTGAGGAGAGTCCTGCTCCGTTTCCATGGGACTGGCTCTGCATCCGGAGCACCGGCTTTTGGCAGAGCTGGCTGGCTGGGGAGGGGCCCCCCCAGCCCTGTGCACGGTGATCCCACAGTGGTCACAGCCATGGAGGGTCTCTAGCTCCAAAAAATTGTCCAGAGCAGTGCAAGGAAAAACGGAGCCAAGCCAGACCCTGCTCCTGTCCTTGGGTTTGTCTCTGTGGCAGGGAGGTGCTGCTGTCCCGTGGCTTTCCTGTGTTCGTGATCTCACCTGAAACCACTTGTACCTTGCCTCTCTTCTTAGCAAATAAAGGGATTTATCCCTGTGATCCTTTTTGGGTTTTTCCCCTGTGGAATGGGATGGGGAGTCTGGCCTGGGCAGTCAAGGCGATGGGAGGGAAAGGGGTGAAGGATGTCCCCAAGCTGGGGACACTGCAGGCTGGCTGATGCAGGGCGGGAGGGTCCCCAGTGGGAGTCAGAGGGTCCCCACTTTGTCCTGGGACACACTGGGAGCCCAACCTCTGCCACCACGGGAAGTGGGGGACTCCAGGAGCAGCTGAGAAAAGTGATACCCATACTCTAGCACGCCTCGTGTCTCCGTGGGAGGCCCTAGGGCAGCCCTGGGCAGGGGTCCGTGTCCCGTCCCGTGTCCTGTCCCATATCCCATCCCATATCCCATCCCATATCTCCTATCCCCTATCCTATCCCATATCCCATGTCCCATATCCTCTATCCCATATCCCATGTCCCATGTCCCATATCCCATATCCCATGTCCCATATCCCCTATCCCATATCCCATGTCCCATGTCCCATGTCCCATATCCCCTATCCCATATCCCATGTCCCATATCCCATCCCATATCCCATATCCCCTATCCCATATCCCATGTCCCATGTCCCCTATCCCGTATCCCATATCCCCTATCCCATATCCCCTATCCCATATCCCCATCCCCTATCCCATATCCCATATCCCATGTCCCATATCCCATCCCATATCCCATGTCCCATGTCCCCTATCCCCTATCCTATCCCATCCCATATCCCATGTCCCATGTCCCCTATCCCCTATCCCATATCCCCTATCCCCTATCCCCTATCCCATATCCCATATCCCCTATTCCCTATCCCCTATCCCATATCCCATATCCCCTATCCCATCCCATGTCCCCTATCCCATATCCCCTATCCCATATCCCATGTCCCGTTCCATGTCCCCAGCCCCATCCGCTCCCCCCTCTGGGTCCTCCCGCCCGGCAGGGGGCGCTCGCAGGCGGAAGCACGGCGCGCATGCGCGCCCGTCCTCTCCCTATATAAGCGGGAGGCGGCGCTCCCATCGCCCTTTCGGCGGGCGCGGGGCGGCGGGAGCGGAGCTCTGCTGGTGCCTCAGCGGCACCGGGGCCGGGGCCGGCCTTGGCCTCTCCCGGCGGGGTCAGCGGGGAGCCCTGCGTCCCCCAGGCGCAGGAAAGCGGTGCAGGTTGAGGCGGCTCCAGGGCCGCGCCTTCCCGCGCCATGTTACGGCGAGGCTCCCTCAGGGCCGGTGCCGCTTCTCCCCGGCCCCGGCGCTGAGCGGCTGCGGCGGGAGGGCACGAGCGAGGTGAGGCTCCGGGTGCGGCCCTTCCCCCTCAGCCACGCGGCCGGACCCGGCCCGGAGGGGCCCCGGGGCTCTGGGGGCTTCGGATGCTGCCATGTGCGCTGTAAATCTGGCATATCATGGATCGCACAAGGACAAAAATACCCAGATATATCTATCTATATCTATATATATCTATATATATACACACACACACACTAAAAGTATATATTTTAATATATTTTAATATATATGTATAGCTGTAATACAGAGCAGAAACAGCTGTGTGTATTTTAATATACCCCACTGAAGAAGGGAAGACAATTCAGGGCTTTCAGGTTTTCGGGAAAATGTTTTCAAAGAATTCAGTAGCTAAAATGAGTCTTTAGTAGATACTCTCCTTTTAATTGCTGAAATTCTCTGGTTTTTCAGATAAATTGAGCGTTTCACAAAAAAAAGGTGGTTAGCCAACTATTAACATCATTTTTCCTTTTTCTCTCTCCAGCCTGGGAGTGGACAAAAAATGAAGTGACCACGATGGTGTGACCTCAGAAATGAAGGGCGATCCTTCACAAAAAGGCTGCCCAAGCAAGCTTCAAGCACCTTTTTAACTGTAAGTGGGGTGTTACATTGGGTATCTACACGTGCAGCAGATCCCTTTGTAGCACTGCTTTCTGAGTAGGTGATAAAATCTTGTTCTTACAAATAAAACAGAATTTTGGGATGCTTTGGGTTGGAAAGGACCTTAAAGCTCGTCCCGCTGCCATGGGCAGAGACACCTTCCACTACCCCAGGCTGCTCAGAGCTGCGTCCAGCCTGGCCTTGAACACTTCCAGGGATGGACATGCACCCCTAATTATGTTTTTTCAGTCTTTATGGGTTATTTTTTCCCCCCAGCCTGCCACTGGCGTTGCAGAGATGGCTGCTGTGGCATCTTTGTGTCAATGAGTGGCAAGAGAGACACAGGCTATGTTCTACGCTCGTTTGTTCTGCACCCCGTGAGCACTCAGAGTGATTGATAGCCTGACATCGTTCATTGATCAGCTTGAAATGAGGCTGGGGAAAAACTGACTCTGAACTGCTTTAAATGTGAGATCTGGGAAGTTCTGGTTGATCTGTGCAGCAGAGGCTGCACGTGGGTTTCTGATTATGTAGCCTTGAAAATCACATCCTGTGGGTACCACTTGCGTTACAGAGGAATGAGTTGAAGTGATCTCTAAAGCCACGTGGCAGCTTGGTGACAACACTGGGAGTCACCAACCCTGGTCCTATCAGAAAATAAAAATATTCCTGTGCTGGTAGTTTATTTCTTTTAAAATTCCTTAAATTCCTGTTGCCAGTGAAACGGTGACCGTGTAAACAGGCTTTGGGGTGTGGCTAAACCCTGTCCCTGTATTTTCCACTTTTCCAGAGGCAGCCCTGAGCCGTGGCAGACCCGGAGGTGTCCCGGACCGAGGTGAGCAGCAGTGCTGGGGGATCCCCAGCCCCTGCCCCAGCTCGTGTTGCAGGCGTGGCTGCAGTGCCACGTTTGTGTCATTCGGTGGCAGACAGGAACAGGCGAGGTCTTCCCTGGTGCTCCGAGCCCTGTGAGCTCTCAGGATTGCTCAACAACCTGACATTGATTGATTGATTGATTGATTGACAGATTGATTTTCCTGTTCTCTTGCCTTTAATGGGGAATGGTGAAGGGTGGACAGGATGCAACAGCTGACACTGTCCTTCAGTGCTTTCTTAATCAGGGACACCTCCCACTATCCCAGCTTGCTCCAAGCCCTGTCCAGCCTGGCTTTGCACATTTCCAGGGATGGGGCAGCCACAGCTGCTCTGGGAAATCTATCCCAGCCCCTCCCCACCCTCACAGGGTAGGATTTCCGTATCTAAACTGTCAGTTTAAAACCATTCTCCCTTGTCCTGCCACTACATGCTCATGTGAGGGATGGCAAATTCTGCTATTCTTCATTCCAGTAATCGTGACTCCCTGGAGATTTGCTCTCCTGACATGTTAATACCATCAGAGGTCAGAGAGGAGTTGCTTAGTATTTCCACACTCCCCTCTCTCCAGAGAATCAGCAGAGGATGGAGCACAATTCCTTTGAAGAACAGTTCAAATGATGCCAGTTTTAACTGCAGCGGGGTGTTCCTTCACTCTACAAGGACAAATAAAAAAATGCCAGCTCTGCTCCTGAATTCTATTTTTACTCCTGTGAGTCCAACATTACCTTCATGGCCTGTGAAAGGGCATACCTATGTACCTTCGGATATCCTTGGTTGCTGCCTGTGAAAGGGCACCTCGACTTGTGCAGGGTTCAGGAATTGCACCTGGCAGTGGAGGAGGTGGGGGAAACAGGCACTGAAATTGTTGTTTCCAAAATACAGGCAGGGTTAGAAACAGCTGGGTGTGGATTTAGCATATGGAGGAAATTGCACCGTGTTCACAACATGGATAAAACACTTCCAACATCTTGATTTCCGAGGGTTTGAGCAGAAGGTGCAATCAGCAATCTCCTGAAATGCAGCTTTGTAATCAGGCTTGGCTTTTGGGGAGAGAAAGACACACAGAGCAAGCAAAACCAACTCGATACTTTATTAAAAAAAATCCCCAAACTGAAGAGATTTTTCCTTCTTACAGTGACTTGGGAGCAGGACAGCTCAGGAATGTGCTTCAGATGTTGAAGGTGGGTGTTTTGTTATTTCTTCATGTGTTACCAAAGCAGTGAGGGGGAAGAAATCAAGGCAAAAATTAACGTTAAAACCTGAAATACTATCAAAGTCCTTCTGAACTGACTTCAGTGCAGCAGAGAGTGCCTGGCCCTGTTTTCCAAGGCAAGATCTCACCTTCTCCTGTATGGTGTTGTGGTTGATAAAACAGGCCAAAAGCAAATCTGGGATTTATTGAGCACAATGTGAGTTTTTAGTTGGTTTCTGCTGAGTTTTCTGCTGGCCCAATGGCAAAGGAAGCTCCGAGTGAGCTTGTAGGAAGCACAGGTACCCCTGTATCCAAATCCTGCTGTGTGTCACTGGCCCTTCCTGGGGGACACCAGAACGGTGAGAGCAGCTCTGGGCACGCAGAGATGGTGACCCCGAGGCCCTGCAGTGAGTAACTGGCAGTGCTAAATGGGAAACCTCATTAAATGGCCATTGCAGGGCCAGAGGTGCCTCAGTGGTGCTGGCTGCAAAGCGAACTCTTTAACTGGCTAAAGTCACTGCCTTTGGGAAGGAATGCTAATAAGGTTGTGGGGATGTGGTTATGCTTGGAGATGTGGCTCTTTTATTTAAATTTCTTGACTTCTTTTAACCCTGCAATCCGTGTTTGGGGTTTTTCATCAGGCTTTCCTCACACCATGGGCACTGAGTGCTAATGAGAGTCTCTTTAGAACTTCCCTGTGTGAGGCACAGCAGAACCATGAGCATTTTCCTGATGGCATTTACTGTAACTGCCCTTCCCCAGGCAGCACTCCTGGGCTGTGGATATTGCTTTGCTGCCTCTCAGCTGTGGAAAATGTGAATGTTTAGCGTGAAAGTGGTTTTGAGAGAATCTAAAAATCTCTCTGCACGTAGCACAGCCCTTCATCATCAAGGACTGGTTTATGTCATGGATTCAAAGGCTGGAATGAGCCCAGATTTTTTTTCACTGCACTATGAATAGCTTGGCTCTGCACCGAGGTTGGCAAACTCACCTTGGATTTTTGGGGAGTGAAGAAATAACCCAGAGCAGACTCCAGCTATCCCGCTCTTAAATTATCCCTTTCCCAAACTCCCCCAGGCAGATATTTTTCCAAAACCTTTCTGATGTCATGGCAAAGAGCTTCTCCTCAATTTGTGCCCTGTCCTTCTGTCCCTGCTGTGGGTCTGAGCTGCCCAGGTTTGCAGGCAGGGAATGTTCCTGTGGCTCTGGACTGAAGGAAATCCCCCTCTCAAAGTTTCCTTGTGAACCCTGATAACAGAGCCTTAAAATGTGGTTGCATTTTATGAAACTTTATTTCCTCTGGGATGTGAACTATCTTGGGACAAGGCCAAGACAAGGAGGGCAGCAGAGTTTGGATGGCAGGGGTTAATTAGCTAATTAATATTGACATTATTGCTCCCTTTTTCCTGCCTGTTTTTCGACTTTCTGACATCCTGAGCCTTTTTTTTTTTTAATTTGCAGATCGTGCCTTGAGTTGCAGAATGTCTGACAAACGTGGCAACTGAAAACTGCCTGGCAGCATCCACGGCTGATGGATTGGAGATTCCTAAAACTTGATCATCTGTGTTTTCTCTACATGGTTACGAAGGATTTAAATAAAAAAAAAAAACTAAATAAAGATGCCACCTACAAGACTGAAAGGATTATGCTGTGTATTTGTAGTAATGCTATTTTTTAACCATTCTAGTATTTAAGACTTAGCATTTGTGGATCTGAGAATTCAGGATTGTTTTAATGCAATTAAAGGTTTTCCCTCCATCCCCTTGGGCACCAAGCTCTGCTGCAGAAGCAGCAGCAGCATCTGGTGAGATCAGACTGTCAGTCTTGGAGTATCCTGGCTTTTTTTTTTTCCCCAGCTCCTGTGGGGAATGTGGAGGAATTTGAGTGTGAAACAGCTTTGCCTTTACTCATTTCTCTCCTGTATCCCGGTGTGATTTGTAAACTGCACTCGCTTTTGCTTTTTATTAGTGATGAGCAGAATTCCTGTGAGTCAGCAGCGATTCCTGGGAGTGTCCAGGGCCACGGGGGTGTGGATTAATGAGGTGGTGACGGAACAATTGTTGTCACAAGTGTCTTTATTTCAGTTCAGCTGTCAGGGCCAGGTCTGCCAGCCACAGGGGCCGCCTCTTCATCATAAACGTTTACAGAGGTTCTGATTTAGGATGAAAGGGTTTTCCTCCGCTTTGCAGGCGCTTTAACACTGCTTTGAGGGAAGGGAGCGGCAGGGATTTAGTGGGAGTAAGCAAGAGAGGGAAGGGTGAGAAATGGCTTTTCTGACGCCCCGAGGAGGGGATTTTGGCTGGGGCGGCGGATTCCTTCGCTAATGGCAGGAGGATTTGTCAGGGGAGCTGGTTGCCATGGGGATGCCGGACAATGGGTGAGGAGCTGGGGTGGCTGCGTGGAGCCTCATTACTGAATTCCAGCCCTGGCTTTCCCTCCCGTGCAGGTGTAGCTGCACCTGCACGCAGGACCTTGGCACTGTCCGTGCCCAGTCCAGGCTGAGGAACCCTTCAAACACAGAATCCTTAGGAGTGCTCAACTTTTAAATTACATTTCAGACGCAGCTCCTCAGCAGGGAATGAGCTCTGGTGGCTCTGCTGGGTGCAGAGCACTCCTGACATCAAAACATCCCCAGTGAGAGGCGATGAGGATCCTAGAGAACCAACAGAAGGAAATCCTGATCTTTGTCCTCAAAGGGCTCCTAAATTTGCAGCCCTGGTGCTGCAGTGTCAGGTGTATTTTTAGTGATTGCACATCAGCTGCACGCTCTCTTCCCTAAGGAATGGTTGGCAGCAGAACCAGCACATGCTCCAGCAGCAGGAATACGGCTGTGCTGGGAACAGAGCAACCTTGGGGCAGTTTATCCAGCTCTGCCTCCCGACCCAGAGTTGTAAGATTGCAATAATCGAGCATTTAAAAGAAACAGCCATAGTCGGAGCCCTGGGAGTGCAGACACAGCCAAAAAAAATGTCTGGAGACCTGCTAAAAGCTTTGCCTGGAAATTCATTTTAATAATGAGAGAAGCACTGGATTATTCTGGTATTAACCTTCAACCTCTGCAGGGCAAGCCCAGCTTAGTTTTTGGAGAATTAAACCGAGAGGTTGGCTTATCCCTGCTCTGAGTGTGGTGGGGAGTGACACGCGGAGCACATTGAGGGGTCAGAACTGTTCGTGTTTAGCCCTTTGCCTTTAAGCCATCCTTGGCCTCGGACGCTTCCAGAGCCGACACGTGAGGGAATGGCTTGTGCTGCCAATTCCAGGCCGGGGGCAGGAGCAGCTGGGGGGAGCCTCACACAAGCCATGGCATCACTGTCAGGGTCAGGCACTTAAAAATGGAACCAAAGAATTCTCCACGGTGCAACAGACAGCTTATCCGCTTCCTGTGTGACAGCTGGATCTGATGGCAGATGACTCAGACACTTAAGGAGCGACTTTTGAATGGGGAAATCTACCTTTTCCTCCTTTTTAGATCACAAACAAGCTGGTACTTAACAGGCTGCTGTTGGGCTATTGATGTACGGGGTGTGATTCACGTAAAAGCTGTTTATTTACATCAGAGACGTTCCTCAAAAGGAGACGTGACAAGTACAGCATGAATGATTCATTCCCATCGCTTTGCACGGCTTTCCTGTTCATCAAGGAACAGTTTGATGCATCCAGCTGGGCTCTGCTTCCTTACCCCTTTCGGTGTCTTCTTCCTCCCCCAAGCCTGCTCAGCCCGGCTCCGTGTCCCAGCTCCGCTCCTGCCGAGCCATCCCTGATCCTGCTGGGCGGTGGAAGTCGTGATGCTTGGTTTCCATGAAGGAGAAGGGGCTGCAGCTCTGCCGAGCTCCCTGTGCAGGGTGTGTTTTTCCTGGGGGGGAGAGGATGGACAAACAGGCCTTCAGCCCTCGGGCCTCACTCCAAGCTCGCAGATTGGAAACTCCAGGGCCGTGCTTCCCCCGTTAGGAATATTTGGTGTTGGAAATCTTCTTCCAGAGCAAGGTCTTGAGGTTGTTGAGCACGAGGGAGTGGTGCACTTCCATCTGGCTGGCCAGGCCGCTGAGGGTCATGCAAGTTCGCAGCTGCTTCTGCAGCTCTTCCTTCAGCTCCAGGGGAGCTCCGTAGAGCAGATAGTCCTGCAGCAGCCCGCACACCTTGGCCAGGTTGGGCTGCACCATGTCACTCTTGCACTGCTTCAGGAGCTTGTCACACGTGGCCGTGCAGTCCCGCCCGTAGGTGCAGTCCCCGTTCTGCTCACAGTGCCGGCCCTTGAGGAAGCCTCTGATTGTCATCTCCGTCGCCACCTTCCTCAGGTTGACCATTTTGAAGTCGTACTTGTCGTTGTAGCCCACGTTCCTGAGGCTGCTCTCGCAGATGTAGAAGCTCCCGTAGGTCCCGTGGAAGATTTCCTCCACGAACTCCAGGAGGCCGATGGCGATCTTGGCGCGCCGGGGCCAGGCCGGCGCAAACCACTGGTGGATGAGCTGGTGGACGATGGAAGGCAGCAGGGACTGCAGGAAAGGGGGGACATCCACCCCGTAGAGGGAGGTGTGGGGGATCTTCTCGGTGACATAAAGGTCCCCGCAGTGCCCCAGCAGCTTGGCCGTGTGCTCCTTCTCATGCAAGGAGAACATGAGGAGGAACTCGTTGAGCTGGAGCAGCGCCCAGATGGATTTGGCCTCTGCCAGGGACACTTTTCCGTCCCGGTTCACATCGGCCATGGTGATGATCCGGCTCACCAAGGCGGGAAGAGACGGCTGATCCCCCAGCTTGGACTGCAAACAGGACAAGAAGTGGCATCAGACCCTCGCAGCTCTCCACATTTGGGTGTCACATCACAAAACCGAACTGGGGGAGCAAAGAACTGAGCTGGGGAGAGGAGGAAATGGTGACGACGCTCCAGAAAATTCAGTACCATAGCGTGGACAGATCCAGCTCCAGCAGAATTTTACCAGCCTCAGGGCTGCTCTAGACCCTCCTGCCAGCGCTGCCACCCCACCACTGCTGCAGAAGCCCCAACAGGAGTAACTATCAGGGCCACCAAATCAGCTCTGCCCAGCACAGATACCGCCCACAGCCGTGGCACAGCGGCCTCCAGGGATGCTGCTGCTGAAATCTCACAAAGAAGAATCCCTGGGAGAGAATGAAGGTTTTTCTCCACTAATCCAGTGCATGGCACAGAGCCCTGCCTGGCACCCAGCAGCAGGTGGAGGGCACGGGCAGGAGGAGCTCTTGTTCAAAGGGAAGGAAAAACACAATTGGTGCTTCTGATCCCACAGGACCCTGCACTGACCTTCAGGAAGTTGAGGAGCATTTCCTTGAACTCGTCCATCGAGGTGCCCCGTGTGGGTTTGTTGAAGAGCACCACGTCCCTCCTGGGCACAGAGTCCGGGCGGCTGTCGGCCCTCAGGGCGTCCCCGATGCCACATTTGATGATCACCTCCCTGTCCCTCCAGAGCCCTCTGTAAACCTGGAGCACAGGGAGGGGGACAGCGATGGAGGGACCTGGGTTCTGGTTTAGGATGGGCTGAGGGGGAGATCTGCAGGGTTTGATGGTGGTGCCCATCCCCTGCCCTGGTGGGGGGCACAGACCTACCTGCTGGCTGGGGGAGGAGGAGAGGCAGTGCTGGAACAGGAGGCTGCGCTCCTCACACAGGTCCTTGCACGTGGAGCCAGAAATGATCCCTTTCTTGTACTGGTCACACTGGGGAGGGCAAGGAGAGAGAGGAGCTCAGCGGGGGCAGATTTCTACTGACCCTTAGGGATGGCTCAGTGCCTTGGGCATGGTGGGGCTGGGCTGGCAGGGACCCCCTGTGCTGCTGGAGGGACCGCAGGGATTTGTTCCTGGATGCTGCTGCTGCAAATCCAGGGGTTTGGGAGAGCTCCAAGGGCTGGAGGAGAGGGCAGCGTGGAGCTGGGTGAGGATGAGGATGCACAGTCCCTGCTGTGAACCAGGCTGGCCCCAGTCCAGGGAGTGGCAGGGACAGGGACAGACGGCGGCTCTGATCCACTGGAGACATCCCTGGGCAGGAGAGGCTGCAGCTCTGCAGCTCCTCAGCGAGGGCACAGCAGCCTCAGGGCTGGAAGCAGGAGCTGTAGACATTCACTGCATCTTTTCCCTTTTTTTTTTTCTGCTTTGGATGGGAATTAACCCTTGGACCTGCTCACAGGGGACACGGCCAGACACGATGTCTGGAAGCCCCAGCTCCAAGCAGGAATTAGCGCCCAAGACCCCGCGGTCGGAGTCAGGCAGAAAATCAAATTAAACGATCGTCGCTGTTGTTATGGCAATTCCTGCCTCCCTTCTCTGCTGAGGGATTGATGAACGAGGCTCGTTCTGACAGAGCCCAGCTCCCCCTCCTCGCCTGGGCTGGGCTCAGACCTGCTCCCATGCCCGGGGCACACACAGCGGTCCCGGGGACATCGCGCTGGGATGCCGTGGAGAGCATGGAACACGCGCCCCACTGCAAACCCCAAACGCACAAAACGCACCAAGCCAAGCTGCCACAAGGAGCTCCGGTGCTTTCCTTAGGACTCGTCAGCAGTCACAGAGAGGTACCATGGACTGGCTGCTGCCCTTTTTCCTCCTGCTCTGCAGAGCCTGGGGGATCTGATGCGATGCTGTCCCTGCCCGCAGATCCTGCTCCCTGCCCTGACATTGCAGCTCCATCTGCACAGACAGGGATCTGCCCACGTCTGCCCTGGCTGCGTCCCTCCGACATCTCATTAAATCGTTTCACCGGCGCCCTGGCAGGGTAAGGTCATCCCTCCCGCTCCGAGCTCTGTGCGATGCCGGGGACAGCACCAGGGAAGCAGCTGCCAGGAGGGCTCCTCATCCCAGCTTTGGGGCTTGGGAGGCTGGAAATGGGGCTCCCACAGGCCGGCTCACCCAGCACCCCAAACAGGACCCACGGGGCTGTGCTGCCACTCACGATGATCATCCGGCAGACGTGGCCGCGGCACAGCTCGGAGTAGGACGAGTAGTGCATGTAGGCCACCCAGCTGCCCACGAAGATGCCCAGCCACACCACCAGCAGGTACTTCACCTTGATGCCTGGGAGGCGGCCCTGCAAGGGAAAGGAAACGCTTTTGAAAGCCTTTTTGAAGGGCAGGGCTCTGCCCAGGGCAGCGGCAGCTGGCCAAGGACGGCTTCTGCCACACAAACCGACCTGAGCGCTGGGGAAACCTTCAGCCTTTTTTATATATATTCATCTGTCTCTTATGCAACGCCTGCTGCAAGTAGGTCACTTAAAATTCCCTAAAAGCAGGGGGATTACAGGGCTGGGCTGCAAGGAGCTGGATGCTGAGCATCCCCGGGAGCTGCGGCCACGTCCCCTGGCTCTCCTGCCCTGTGCAAGCCCGGGGTACCCCAGTGGGGCTGCAAGAGCTCTGCTCCTGTTTGGGGAGACCCCTCTCAGCAGAACCCCCCCTTACAAAGCCCCACGGGCAGGGGAAGCTCCCAACAGCAGTTCCCGTGTGGGAGCGGGTGAGTAACAAACCTGGGAGCTCACGGGTGATGCTCTGTGCGAACGGCTCCGAGGCTCTCATCAGGATTTTGTTCTGTTGGCTTTGTTCCTTCCCCCCTGACCCTGCCACAGCAGCGCTGCTGCCATCTGGCCTCCCGCGAGAGAGGCTGCTCACCTGGCTCGTGAAACACGGAGCAGATCCCGGCAGTTCCAAAGGGAATGAATCCTTGCACTAAACAAACCATTCCATCCCGTTTCTATAGGTTATTCTACAGAACCCTTGGCTGTTGACCACCCCCAAATCCTCCTCCCTCCTCCCAGCGGTGAGACCACGGCCTGCTGCTGGGATAGGGCTGGATCTGAGTGGGTGCAGCGCCCTTAAAACCTGCCAGGGACTCTCCCTTGGGTCTTGTAGCCCAAACCCACTCCCACCCCCGAAACTCCTCCTCCTCAGCCCCTCTCCGGGAGCTGTCGGGGCTCTGGGAGCCAAAGGAATGGGCGGGTGAGGGTGAGAGCAGGCAGGTCTGCCTCGAGATCGTGACATTTCTCCCATTAATTGGAAACCCCGAAGTGTGAAGCGGGCCAGGGCGCCCGGTTTGCCTGTCGAGCAATGGCACCGCTAATTAACGTGAAATTAAATTAAAGAGAAGCCAAGCACGGCCAGGACTTGGCAAAGACAAAGTGTGGGTGGCTGCTCCTGTGAGCTGAGAACCAGCTCATGGCCCTCAAGTCAGACACTCCACTGAGACCCTGAGATCCCCCCAGCACAGCAGCCCCCCAAAACTGCCCAGGGGAGTGCATGAGTCCCCCTGCCCTCAGCAAAGGGGCTCTTCCAGGGACTTCCCACTAGAGACACATCTTGGAAAATCCTGGAATAGCCAAAATGTCACTTTTTGCTTATTCTGACTTAGAATCCGTCATGTTCCTGGGGAAAAAGGGGGGTCAGGACTGTGGCCTGAGCATGGCATCGGGAGCACTGGCTTCATCATCCCCTAAATGGTAGAAAAAAACGTGGGAGTGGGGGATGCATTTCAATGAGAGGTTCCCCTGAGCTTTGGTTGGATTTTGGACTTTGAGGGTTCCTCCAGCCCCTCAGTCTCAAGGCACAGGAGTTTCTCTTCCCGTTGCCTTCCCTGCACCGAAGGGTGTTACCCTGTGAGAGTTGCTCTGTTTAGTTTTAGGGTGACTCTGGAGGATCTGGAAGTGACTTTGGGCTGGAGCCGACTTCAAAGGCAAAATGGATGCAGCATCACAAAATCCTGCTCCATCCCTGCGGCTCCCCTGGGAACACGGGGGTTGTTTCACAGCAGCCCCAGCTCTGCGCCCACCTCCTGCCAGCACCCTCTGCCCACCGAGTACCCCCTCCCATGTCCCCTCATCTCCTCCGGGATAACCCCTCTGGTCCAGGATCTTTGCTAGAGTCAGGGTTTCTCACCCCACGGCTGCAGAGAAAACACCCAGTCCAGCATCCCTGACATCCCCGGCCCCAGCATCCCTGGAGCTCTGAGGCAGGTGCCCGGCCCCTCGGCAGCTCAGGGATGGGAAGAGGAGGGAAAATAAAGAAAGAAAGAAAGAGAAGGAAGGAGCCATCCCTGCCCTGCTGCATCGGTGGCTTCACCCAGCGCTGCGTGCTGCCGGCTGGGCTGCCCTGGTGCTCCCCGGCTCCGGCACGGCGGAGCGCGGCGCGGGTTATGCAACCGCTGCGGCCCCCGGTGCCGCTCCAGACCCCCCGGTGCCGCTGCCCGGCCCCCAGCTCCTTGCACCGGCGTCGGGGGGACCGAAGCGGAGCGTCCCTTTGTGCACGGCCGGTGCCAGGATGCGGAGCCGGGCATCCCCGAGCCCGCACCCCCTATCCCAGCGCATCCCCCCGGAGCGGCGCATCCCCGAGCCCGCATCCTCCATCCCGGCGCATCCTCCCTCTGCCGGTACCTGCAGGCCCTTGGAGAAGGGGCAGAACAGCACCAGATGCACCAGCCGCCGGATCCTCCGCATGCTGCGGGCGCCCCGCGGCCGCGGGCCTCAGGCTCCGGGGGGCATGGCCGGGGCGGCCGCGGCCCCCGCACCGCCGCCGGGGCCGGGGGGGGCCGGG
>VZTE01002688.1:257868-268088 GCA_013397775.1 Eulacestoma nigropectus
GGGCGGTGCGGGAGGCGGGGGCGGCGCTCGCAGTCCCGCCGCAGCCCGGGGAGCCGGGGGCTGCCGCCCGCCACGGCCCCGCTCGGTCAAGCCGAATCCAGCGCTCCGCATCTGGGCATCCCACCCGGGGGGTCTCATCCCACAGCCCGAGGGTCCCATCCACACATCCCGCGCACCGCACTTGAGGGTCCCGTTCCCTGGCTCATCCCACAGCCAGGGGTTCCAGCCCCAGGCTCACCCCACCACACAGGGGCTCTCCCAGCCCTGGCTGATGATCCTGGCAGAGCGGGGAGGGGCCTATGGAGGTGCTGGTCCTACCTGGCCCCCAGCACTTGGAGCAACTCCAGGTTCGTTAAAAGCCCTTTTGGGTGACAGACGGCCAGACTCCCTCCCCGTTACCCCTAGCAGGAAACCTGCGAGCACAGCTCGGGGGCTGCATCCCCTCAGGGCTGAGCCCTGCCATCACTGCTGCTCCTTCTCCTCCTCGCTGCGTCCTTTCCCCACCCTGAAGGCCAGCAGCAGCGCTGGCTGGTCCTCCCTGTTTGCAGTGGGAAACCTCACGGCAAGACAGGGCAGTTTTGTGTCAGCCAGGCCGGGGACAGCCCCATCCAGGGGGACGCGGTGGCAACAGGCAAGTTAGAGTGAGGGGGACAGCAAATAATATAACGGGAAATGATCTGGGAGGCTCAGTCACGAGGCCATTGTTGAGCTAATTCCTCGCTTGCTATCAGCAAATCTTCAGATTATCCATTTGCCTCCTTTTCACGGTCCAGGCTGCTCCTTCCTTTTGAATTTGGCTCAAAATGACCTTTGAAAAGAAGCTGGTCACTTCGAGCCCAGATCCGTGCTCAGTGTGAGTGTCAAGCTCACCGCTCAGTGTCAAGTACCGAGTAATCAGGGCCTAATGAGCAAAAGCCTTTGCTGGACTAATCCGAATAGTGGTGATGAATAAGGAGCACCACACAAAACTGACTGAAACCCCCCAAATCCTGCAGCGTGTTTGCTGCCTGCTTTTAACCCCGAGGAGGTCCCTGCTGCTCCAGGTGCTGTGCCCTGACCTCTCTGTGGGCTGGGCTGACATTGCCCACGGCGCTGCTGCGGTGGCGGGGACCATGAACGTCACCTCGGCCACCCACAGCCCCCGTCCATGCAGGTTTTACCATCCCATTGAAGCCAGGATGGTTCTCTGGGGATTCTAATTTTTTAGTTTTAATTAACACTGGAAAATAGAAGAGCCTCTGTGATTGGTTTTTATTTTTGACAGTGGGGTCAGTGATTTGGGAAACAGCAGGGACAGGAAGGTGCATTGCTGGATGCATTCCACGCTCACTGCTCACCCTGTTCCTGCAGCTCCCTGTGCCTTGAACACTGATTTTGGGGGCCAAGAGTGAGTGGTGAACCCTCGATGGAGATGGGAAATGACACACCTGGGCCAGGGCTGAGGGAGGCTTGAAATCCACAGAATGCTGCTGCAGGGCTCTGTAAAATTCGGGGGTGGATTGTCCGGCAAACCTAATTAGGAACGAGCAGACCATCCCAAGCTGTAACACGCCAAGTAATTAAGTGATTAGTATTGATTGTTAGAATACCTAATGAGCAGTTATCACTGAATGATTAATTAATCCAATCAAAAGAGTAATAAAAATTCTGCAGGTGTGATGATACCTTATATTCAAGGCACAAGGGGAGAAAGATCTCTCCCCATGGTGCCCATCTCCGGTTTCTATCCCTGGCACCAGGGATGCACAGCCTGGGCTGCTGCCCCTGTGCAAAGGGTCTCTCCCCTCCCCAAAATTCCCCTGGCACTGCCAGGATAGGCTCCCAGCATCAGGCAGGCACCCAGAGCTGTGTGGCTCAAAGGTGGGGAAAATGGTCCCCCAGGCGCTGTCAGCATCCACAAGATGCCGGGATCAGTCAATGCTCATCTCCTCCCTGGGAATTCTTTCACTCAGTGCCTTAGTTAAGTCGCTTCAGTTTCTCCTGGTCAAAGCCCTGCTAATCCCAGCTAAGCCCGCAGCGTGCCGCACGCTGGCCTCTGATCACTCCCCTGCCAGGCGGTGGCTCTGCGGGCACGTCCCCGAGAGCACTGTGCCCTCGGGACATGAGAGCTCGCAGGGCAGCCACAGCCCTGGAGCGGTCATTTGCTGGCCCGTAATATTTACCTGACTAAATGCGAATGAGGAAATGATCTCCAGCCAGAGCTCACAGCAGTGCAGAGCAACCCTGACTCGTGAGCAGGGACCCCCAGCCACCATCCCCTCGTCCCCTCCAGAGCACCCTGTGCTGCCCACCTTCCTCTGGGTGGGATGTCAGTGTTGGGTGACAGCTGGGGACAGCCCAATGCCATCGCCCGCAGTGCCCAGAGCTGCTGCTCGGCAGGGGGGTGCAGGACCCCGAACCAAAATAGGGGCAACACGCTCACCCCCCTCTCCTCTGCCATCAGGATCAGCCCCATGGCCACAAACCAGAGGGATTTCTGCCTCGAGGGGGCTGCGATGGCACCCGGCATTCCCAGGCAGCGCCGCGGCTCCGGAGGTGATGGATGCAGGCTTTAATGCTCTTTTCTGTGCATCTTTGAAGGATTTGAGGCTGATCGCCTGCGCTTCCTGCGTGGCATCCACAGCTGGCTCCGCACAGCCCGTCAGCTGCCTCTGCTGCCTGCCGGGCCCTGCCGGGCTGAGCGCAGCGGTTATAATTAGAAATGCTAATCAGCTCTTGTGTTTCTGGCTTGACAGCCCCGCCACCCCCAGCACAGTCTTCCCTCCAATCTGTCCTGTGCTCGCCCCCTCTGCTTCCTCTCCGAATCCCTGCTACTTGTAATTAAGCACTACGAAGTTAAGGGGGGTTGAATGGGGCTGTTGGGGCTCATTGGATGCTTTGGGGATTGCAGCCCCACAGAGCTCCTGGCTTGCTGGGAACTGTTTGGGGGTCTCACTTTCATTCACCACCATCCCCTTGGGCTGGGGACACCCCAGGGCTGTCCCTGGCCCTGAACTATGAGGTGGAAGTTCAAGGGCTCTGCAGGCAGTGCCGGGGTTAAAGGCAAAGGGTGGTGGCTGTGGCTGGGAGCCCTGCGGTGCTGGCTCTGGAAGGGGAGCTTCTCTCATCGGGATTTCCATCATGTGCCAACCGTGGGCGCTTCCCAGCCAAGGAGGAAAAGGAGCTTGCAAAGGAGCTCGGAGAAGGAGGCTGAGCAAGCAGATCCTTGCACTGGCTTAGCTGATGATGGAGTTATTCATCATCAGGGCTTGCTCCAGGACACACAGTCCAGAGGATTCCTCCCTCACCAGCGCCCACAGACAGCCCCTGCCAGCCCCCAGCCCCTCCACACGAGAACCAGGGCATGGATTTCACCCTGGGCATTTGGCTCCCAAAGTCAGGCTTGGCCAGAGAGACATTCCTTGGAGCAGGCACGGGGCTCAGCTGGCCTCAGGGGAGACAGATGCACAGGTGGGACAAGCAGCTCTGGACACAGTTTTTAAGTCAACCTTCATCTTCCAGGCGCTCCCTGTTTATTAGCTTCAGCGAGGAGAGAGGCTGCAGTTTGAAGGGATGTGCAAAAGGTTTTGAAGAAGGCAGTGGCACCCTGAGCAAAGGAGACCTCCCCTCACCTCCTCTGCCCAGGACCCCCGTGCTTCACTTGGGGCACATCTGCTCACCGCAGCATCTCTCAGCATGTGAAGCAGCAAAGGGCCTCTCCCTCCTCCCCACACACTGAGCACCACAATTTCTGGAGAAAGGGAAATAAGAGAAATAAGGAGGTATCACAAAAGAGCGCAGGAGGGACAGGGCATGGTGGCTTCAATGACCATGCACTCGTGAAAAGGCACCAGCAGCACAGGCAGCTGACTGGGAAAGCTCTGGGGAGAAGTCGGATTGGATTTGTCATGACTAATTGACTCCCTCCAGCACTGTGGTCCAACTTTCACGCATGGCATGAGCAGGGTCCCAAGCATCCAGGAATTAATGAGGGTCTGACCCTGTCTGTGCAGCCACTTGAGTTTTGCCAGTGCAGACAGCTGGCTTAAGAGACCCTTTTATCCTTTACATATCAGATCAATTTGGATACTTATAATCTAGTCCTGGTGAAAGCTCAGAGCAGACTTTATTGCCCAACCAGCTCAAGGAGAAAAAAAGCAAGCAAGAGGGAGAGGTCATGCTGAACTATTGATTGTGCTGCTCCCAGATTGGCCTCGGCAGAGAGCTCACCCGGGACAGTTTGCCTCTATCTCCTGCTAATGCTGCTCCATTGATCTTCTGTGACAGGCGGCAAATACAAGATTTTTTTAGGTCGGAGTCATTAAGAGGCATTAATCAATAACAGAGGAAACAGAGAGCGAGCAACTGTTTGTTTCATGCAGACATATTCCCTGTGTGGATTTTAGCCCGCTGAGGTGCGTGTGGTTTATTTCCAGGGAGGTCTGCCAGGAAAAGAATTCACTTTGTGATGGACTCTGGCACTTGGAGGAGATCCTGAGCCAGTTGCAACACACTGGCAGCCCCGGCAGGGCTGTGCAACGAGAGGGCAGCACCTGGGGAGTTTGTGGCATCCAATTCCAGGTACCCCAGCATCCTACTCAGCAATCGGCCAGATCCTCTGTTCCCACACAGGTAGCCCAGGAAGAGGTGGGTACTGATTCACACGCCCAAAGAGCAGGG
Source organism: Eulacestoma nigropectus (assembly GCA_013397775.1). Taxonomy (NCBI): domain Eukaryota; kingdom Metazoa; phylum Chordata; class Aves; order Passeriformes; genus Eulacestoma; species Eulacestoma nigropectus. Next base: position 262,528 of record VZTE01002688.1, read on the forward strand.
TGCTGGTTTCACCTTGTGCGTCTTCTAAACAAAGCTGCTGCCTGGCAGTGGGGCAGCCAATCCCAGCAGCCTGTTCCGGGATCCAGCCCCTGTGTGAGCTCAGCCCCAGCCCAAATTCATTCCTGTGGCAAGACTGGAGCTGTTCACAAGAAAAACGGTCTTTGTGCTGAAAGCACCCCGGGCTGCTCCGCTCCCTCCCGCCCTGCCCAGCGGTGTCAGTACATTTCCACTGCTCCATGGTGGCAACACGCCTTTTTCTTCTCCAGCAGCTCCCGTGCTCAGCCCCAGCAAGTGTCTGTGCAGGTGCTGGAGCCCATTTTCTCTTGGAGAGGCAGAGAAGGGAGCAGGATACCTGCTCAGGAGCAAGGGGACGGGATCACCTTCAAAAGTGGTGGTTCTGGCACCAGCAGAGCAACCAGTGGCCTGGGGGTGATCTGAGGCTGGGGAGGTGCTGCACCTGCCCATGGCTGAGCTCAGCTCCAGGAGCAGCCCCATGACTCAGAAATGATGTTTAATTGCACACCTGGACTTAGCCCAAAGGCCCTTTAGTCCTGCTGTGTGCCACGGCGCTGGCACACCCTGCGGCACAGTGCTGGCAGGTCCGGCAACCCAGGAACGCCCCACTCAGCCTGGGGAGAGAGTGCTCAGCCAGCAGGGCCTGCACCCAGCAGGTGCCATGAGATGCTTCAGAGCACAGGGAAACGTCCTTCAGGAGGCAGGGATGGAGATTCCAATGGAGATCAGTGTCCCTTTCTGGGCACACCTTGCCTCGGCTCCCACAGCCCCCGTGTCCCACTTTGCAGTGGTCAGTACTGCAGATCCCCGGGGAAACAGGATCTTCCTCGTTGCTGTAATTACAGCCATACATCCACAGCGCAGGGATCAAGGGCTGCAGGAGAGGAGGGGATGAGATTGCTGGCTCGGGTTGCACAGGTGGGGCACACACAGCCCATAAGCACCTGGCAGTCCAACCCTGAAGACACACCCAGAGCTCAGCACCACCAGCTGAATCCAGCCCAGGTGGGCCTTGTTATGGGAATCCAGTGCAGGTGGACTCCTTATGGGAACCCAGCCCAGGTGGGACACATTATGCTGATGATGAGCAGGGGTTCCCTGAGGTGAGAGGCTCAGATGTAGGAGATTCAACAAACCCCTCTCCAGTCTCAGGCTGTCTACCAAAAGAAGCCCTTGGCTCACAGCTCTGCCTTCCCTGATCAGTCCATCAGTCCCTGGGTCAACCACCCACCCCTTCCACCAGCACAAAATCCATCAGAAACAATTTGATTTCTTTTATTTGCCCATTACATTTGGGAGAAAGCCCAATCCTATTGCAACTCGGAAAAAAAAAAAAGTTATTCCAATTTTACATCTTTGTGCCTGAAGGAGCTCGAGAGCTGCAGCCGGACAAGATGCTGTTTCAGAGGCCGTGTCCTGTACTGGGCACAATCTCATTTCCCGAGCATGGCGCAGAGACCATGAGGTGCAGGGGGATTTCCAGCGTGTGGTTACAAACGCAAATGCAACAGTAAGATCTGGAAGTCTCATGCTTTTGCTACCTCCCCTTTTCGGCAAAGTCTGCCAGGATCAAAAAACTAAAAGCCGGTGCTGGGGGGCTTGGTGGTGTGCTAACCCCAGCTGCAATCCTTGATGATGTTCATTGGCTTTGCAAACACCAATCTTCAGCCTCACTGACTGCCCTGGCATTCCGTGTGGTCTGGCATTCCTCATGTGGATCAGCATCCGGCCTCGTATCTTGCGTAGATTTAAATCCACACCTGACTGGCGTAAAGGCCCCAGCAGATAATGTCTTACTTTTTCAATAGAGTTACTTGTAGGTGAGTAAAGGTTACAGGAAGGAAGGTTCAGATTATCTAACAGCCTTTTAAAATGTGTTTCTCTCTTAATTGCGTGTTCCCAGAGTCAAAGTCTCTCGGGCTCTTTGCCTTTCCAGCAGCCAGTGGAGGCTGTGCCTGCCAAAGCTCGGGCAGTTTAGCAATCTCATGCTTCTGGTTCTTGTGCAAGGCTCCGTTGTGAGCGGGGAACTGCAGCGCTCACACTGAAACCACGCTGAGTCACCGCCCGGTTCGTCCCTGAGTGTTTACTCCGTTATCACCAGAGCGCTGACGTGTGATTACTGAGGAGCCCAGCAACTGCAGGGAGCATGGCCACGGAGCAGGAGGAGCCAGCATGGAGGCTGAGGGTCAGGCTGAAGCTCTGCCCCTGCGAGTGTGGGCTCACCCAAGAGCTTCTCTGCTGCCTACACCAGTTGCAGCAGGAAAATTTCACCTCCCATGTGCCCTTTTAGGCAAGAGGGAAATGGGATTCACCCACATCCTTCGCACAAACTGCTCTTAGCACCATCCTCGCCAAGCAGACTGTGGTGTTCCTGCCCAGGGCAAACCTCTCCGCTATCTTTGCCAGGGCAACACTTCCAAGAAAAGTGATGCCATCCAGTGATGTCAGCCCTTGGGGCAGCCTTGCTTACGGATGCAAACAAGGTCCAGGTTCCCAGCCTGCAGCCCTGCCCGAGTGGGAGTCGGTGACACAGTGTAACCACGTCTGTGCTGTGATGCTGGGCTGTCCTGTGCACCCTGAGCTACACAGAGGTGACACACAGTGACACCAGGCTCTGACACATCTCCCAAAGCCAGCTGCTAATTGAGACAGGCAAAGAGGGAAGAGGACAGGTCAGTGGATGGATGGATGGATGGATGGATGGATGGATGGATGGATGGATGGACGGACTGACAGAGGTCCAGAAGGAGTTATGGCAGGTGTGTGGATCACCTCACTGTCCCGAAGTCCCTGACAATCGAGGCTGCTGTGCAGCACCCACCGCAAGGGGTTGGCATCGAGGAGTTTGCACAACCCACGGCTTCCTGCTACCAGCCCTTCCTGTGAGGGCTCCCAGCCTCGCACATGCGTGCCACGGTAAGGCCACGAGCAGGGATGTTTGGCTGGTTGCTTCCTCCTCCCCGCACTTTAATGTCACCAAACCCAGCTGCTGCTTTCAACACACGGCCCTTGGCAGGAGGCAAAGGGAAGCAGGCCGATGGGTAGAGCTGCCAGGGGCGCCATGGGCAGCCAAGGGCAGAGGCAGGGCGAGGCGGCGGGAGTGAGATTCTGCACAAATCCAGCCTTCCTTCAGCACAGCTGGCATCTCCAGAGGGTCCTGCCGAGCACCCGCCCACCCAGCCTCGAGCCTCCTGCTGCTCTACAACCTGCTCAGCCCGGAGACGGACACATCCCTCCTTCCTTCCTACCCCTCCAAGTGCTTTCCCTCTCTTCCCTTCTCCGTGGGAGATGTTCTCCCTGGCTCTATTTCTTTTCCAGTCAGAAGCTAGTCATCCACGGGGAGGTCACATGTTGTTGCCAAGGGAAGCAATAAATTTAGGCAAATAAAAGATAAAAGAACACAGCCATATTATTGTAAGACAAGGGTAATGCTTTGGGCTTCATGGCTCTTTGTGGACCCAGGCACAGAAACGCCACCAGCAGTGGTGCTGCATGGACCCTTCTGCTTGGCACTTGATGGGTTCTTGCTCCTGCCAGGGATTCTGGGCCCTGCTCAGCTACACTACCTGCAGACTACCCTTCCATCATGTTTAAATAATCCAGTCCGTAGTTTAAATATGCAAAACACACAGCACGATCTAACAAACCAGGGATTTTAAAAGAATTTGGAACTGCTTTATCCTGGCTGCTGAAGCTTGGGAGGACTGGGATGGGGTCACCTTTGCCTCTGCCCCAAAATGGCCACGTTTCAGGGGTGAAGAGGTGATCCTCGTGTTGCACAGCGGGCAGAGGCTCTCGGGCCTCTTCCATCAGGCAGTTTGTTATGAAAATGTTAACGCACAGGCTGCCGTCATCTGGCAGCACCACCACCTGCCTTATGAAATAACTCAGTGTGACAGCTCTGCTGGCTCGCAGGCAGGCCCATGTCTGGCTTCTAATCTGGCATCAGAAAGCGCTCCCCTTCCTTCAGCTACAGACTAATATCAAATGTTTCATTTGCATTACTCCAGATAATGTGCTGGAGCGCGTGGGGAGAAGGGAACGGCAGCCAAGCTCCTCCAGGAGCCCACACGTGGAGCGTTGCACCATCCCCGCCACGCCGGATCTGCTCACTCCGCTTGCCGCCGGCACCGCGGCCCTGCCGGAATTTACATTTCAGATTCCCAACGTCAGCCGGCGTTTATGAGCTCCGCGGATCAGCCCGCGCGACGCCCCAGCGACAGATCACCGTGGACTTTCTTCCCGTGTCAACAAAAGCGAAAAGTCACGAGGATAACACAGAATCGCTCCGGGCCCAGCGTCTGCTCAGCTGCAAAGGTCTCGGTGACTTCCCAGGCATATGTTGGCTGGCACGGCGCTGGAGCAAGGCTCCCTGAACAGCTCACACGACACAGGCCGGGGGGATTAATCTAATGCTGTGTGGAGATGCTAATACAATAAAGGCTCTTTGTGGCATTAGCTGGAATCATGAGACCAGCTCTGAGATGTCATTGCCTGGCAGCTGTAGGGAGTGCTCTCTGGAGAGAAGGAGCTTGTCTCCTGCTTCCAGCCCTAAAGCTGCTGCAGGGCAGGGAAAGTGCAGTGACCCCTCCCCGTTCTGGTGACAGCTCATTTGGGAACAGCATGCAACCTCTGTTGGTGAATCCAAGGACAGCTGAGGGAACAAGGGTTGTTTTAAAAGGAATAACACTTTTCCTTGATTTTTCCAGCAGCCACAAAGCTGTGGATGCCAAGGGGATGCTCGGAACCGCAGGGTCACATGTTACCCCAGTGGAGTCTCCATGGAGACTCTCAGGGCTTGGGTTTCGCTATAAAAAGTGTTGCAAAACCAGCCGAGGTCAATGAATGGTTTGTGTCGGTTCCAGCAGACACTTCCGTCTCCCATATCAGCTTTGCACCCACAGAGCTTCAGGGCCTGATCCTATCCTAACCCCTGCGCCAGCAGGGAAAGCTCCATCCTGCTCAGCATGTTTGTGCTGCTGGAAAACCAGCATCAAGCACCAGCAGAGAAGGTGGGCGAGGGTCCATGAAGGTCCCAAAACCTCACACGGTGCCCTGAGGGACACAGACTCCCTCACAGCATGGAGGGCCCCAAAGACTTTCCACGGCACAACAAAGGGAGTGAAAACCCCCACGTGGCACCATGAGGGTCCCCATCGCCCAGAGGGCTCCATGAGGGGACCAAGCCCCCACATAGCACCATGAGGGTCCCAAACCCCCCAGAGGACTCCATGAGGGGACAAAACGCCCCAGAGGGCTCCATGGTGGGGGGGAACCAAAACTCCACAGGGTTCCATGAGGGTCTCAAACTTCCACAGCCCTCGATGAGGGGACCAAACCGCGCTCCATGAGGGGACCAAACCCCCCCACAGGGATCCATGAGAGGACCAAACCCCCCACAGGGGTTCATGAGGGGACCAGACTCCCACAGGCCTCCATGAGGAGACCAAACCCCTTAGAGCGCTCCACGAAGGGAACAAATTCACTCCTCCCCTCGCCAAGGGCACCCGGCCCGCCCAGCAGCCTGAGGAATCCCCGCTCCACAG
>VZTE01002688.1:268181-287393 GCA_013397775.1 Eulacestoma nigropectus
CCCCCCCGCCCCGCCGCTCCCTCAGCGGGGCGGGCCGGGCCGCCCACATAAGGCGGGCTCAGCGCGGGCTGCTCGGGGCGGAGGCGGCAGTAGCGGCTGGTTCGGGTGGAGCTGTCATGGAGCTGGGGTGGCTGCTATGGGGCACGGCCGTGCTGCTGCTGCTCCACGTCCTCATGGAGCTCAGCCCCGCCGTCAACTTCGCGCTGCGCATCGGCTTCTACTGCCTGTTGTGCCTGGTGTCCTCGGCGCTGGCGGCCGCCGCCTGCCTGCTGGTCAACGGCGGCCGCACCGTCAAGAACATGAGGTGAGGGGGCCCCGGGGGGAAGGGGCGCTGGGGACAGCGCTGTCACCTCCCCGCCGCTGCCCGGAGCCCCTGGGGTGGTGGCGGTGGCCTCTGTCACATCGGTGGCAGTGCGGCCCCGCGGATCCCCTCTTGGCTCGGGGGGGGCTGTCCTGGCCTGTGGCAGTGCCCTCAGCCAGCCACGTTTGGGGATGAGGCGCCTGGAAGGTGGCGGTGGTGGCTTTTTTTTTGGGAAAGCTACAGGAGAGTGGTGTTTGTTGAGAGTGGCAGAGCACTGGAGCAGGCTGCCCAGGGAGTGTGAGGAATCTCCCTCTCTGGAGGCATTCCAAACCCACCTGTGCCTGTAGGTGACCCTGCCGTGGCAGATTTAGATGATCTCTAGAAGGTCCCTTTTGATCCTAACAACTGGGTGGTTGTGTTTGCGGTGTTTCCTGCCCCAGGCAGGCTGTGTGCCGTGTGCTGCCGGGGCACGGCTCTCCTGCAGCTGCTGTCCGGCCCTGTGTCCCCTGACAGGACACCCGCGGCAGGGGCCAAGGGGCTGCTCTCATCCAGCACCTCCTCTCCATGCCAAGGTACATTCTAAGGGCAGAGCTGGCACTGCTGCTGGCAGCACAGGACAGCTCATTTCCTGGTTTTGCTCTCCCCTAGGCAGCTTTTTACGTGTGCTGACCATGTCCGTGCCCGCTTGTATGGATGCAGGGGAAAGGAGGGCCTTAACACATCCTTTCAGATCAAAGGTTGGCAGCATCTCAGCAGGTGGAGCTGGACTTTGCTTTGCAGTGTGGCTTTCACACAGAAGACTCAGGGCAGAGCGAGCAGGCACAGGGCACTGATGTGCTGCCTTGAGGGCTCTGCCCTGCCCGTTCCAACTGGTGCCATGGCTCCAGGCACTGGGACCAGCAGTCTGCTCTGGGATCTCCATCCTGGCGCTCTCTCCAGCTTTGGTTACCTTGGCTCGCTCAAGAGCAGCTTTCCAACGCACAGGCAGCTCTGCAGCTGGGAGAATTTGTGATGTCAGTGATGGAGACACTATCTTTTTATTTCCCCCCAAAAATAAAACCTCTAAATTTTCTGTAAACTTCAAGGAATTATTTGGGAACAAGAACTTGCATGGGATAACTCCTCATGTTGAAACCCAGGGCTGAATTTTGGCCAGAACCGCCCTTTTCCTGTAACTTAAGCCTGTTGTTTCCGTGTAGTGGCACTGGCTGAAGATCCCGGTGATGTATCCCAGCTCCTGGGAGGTCCGTGGCTGAGGTGATCCAGTGAGTTCCTTATTTCTCCACCATCCCAGGCTGCTTATTCCAGCTTGCGAAAGGGGACTGGAGCAGAGCATGTGCTGGTGGACAGACAGTGAAAATGGTGTTGTTGCCTGGTGCAGAACACCCCGTTCTTGCTGTGCTGCTGGCTCCAGTGTCAAGCTGGTGTGACTTGGAAGAGGTTGCCCACGGTGTCTGATAGAGATAAAACTGTTTATCTGTGGCAAAACATCTTGCAAGAGCTTCCAGTCTGGTAAGCAGACTTCAGTAGTCCTTGAAAATCAGAGTAGCCTAAACGAGCCTCTGTGGCTGGCTGTGGAGCAGAGCGCTCAGACTGTTAGGGATGCACTGAAAAGTCACATTCCCTGTCGTTTTTTGTGCTCCTTCTGTCTGGCAATAAGTGCACTGGTTTTACAGCTCTCTGCAGCTGTGGCTGCTCCATGTCTGGATCGTTGATTCCGGCGGAGAAGCCGCTTGCGAGGTCGGAGTGGACTCAGATCCATCCTTTAACCCTGTGGGTGATGTGGCCAGCCCAGCAGGGCTGCTGGTCAACCCCGTTCTTACTTGCCTGCTCTGAGCTCTGCCCCTTTGCCTCTTTCAGTGGCTCACGCCACATCTTGTGCAAGGAAAGGCTGGCTCCAGGCTGGCAGGAGGAAGCTGGATGGTTGCTCTTGAGTAATGTGTAACCAGCCTCTCCCGGCAGCCACTGAGCAGTGTGACTTCCAGAGCGGTGACCTCTTTTTTGGTTGGCAGTCAGAAGGGAGGAGAAGTGTGATTTAGGTCACCGTGGTGGCCTGGCATCCCCCATGACCTCACTGGTTCGTGTCACCCTGCCCCTTCTCACCTGCAACCCCATCTCTTCACCTGGGCTGCACCCCTGTAACCTCGGAGCGGTCTGTGGAACTCGGGAGCTCTGCATTCCATGCACCTCCCTGTGTCCTTTCCCTGGGTGTGGCTCTTTGCAGCGAGTTGAAATGAGGACTGATAGCAGTGTCACCTCGGGGCATTGGCCTGGCCTGAACTCCAGTGTCACAGCCAGCTCGGGTGATCTGCATGGGGGGACACCCCACGGAGATGTGAACCCTGCTGTGGGTAGGAGCAAGCTGGGGAAAGTCCTGTGGCTCAAGAGTTTATGGAGACTTTCGGAGACCAGGTTCTGGGAGCTGCTGCCAAGGCAGGATGAGATGCTGTCCAGGTGCTCACCTCCCACCTGAGTGACAAGGATGCTTCTCATGGGGATGGTGCTGCACAGTTCCCAAGCTGCACCCCATGGTGGGGACAGAGCTGACACTGTCCCTCAGTCTCCTGCTGCAGGAAGGAAAGCTCCATCCCGTCTCCCAGGTGGCCCTGAGGCAAGACATCCAGCTGCTTGCTGGAGGGCAGGGTCAGCTCTGGAATCAGCTCTAGGGGAGAGCAGAGCCAAGCTGGTGGCTGTTCCTGGGAGCTGTTCACGTGCAGGCTCCTCTGCCACCTGTCCTGGTAAATAGCTGCTCCCCTGCCCAAAATAGCCCCTGTGTTCTGCCAGCTTCTGCCTGTGTCCTTTGGCCCAGTTGGAGGGTCCCCAAGTCCCCAGGTCAGGGTGTGGCATAGATGGGCCCTGCTCCCATGGGCTGACAAGGGCATGGAAATGTGCTCCAGTGTTGGCATGGCTGGGTGGAGCTGCTGGAGTCTCCCAGCTGGGAAGAGCTGGGAGCTCTGTCAGACCTGTAGTTCCGCTGGGGAAGGGAACCGACAGGCAGAAGCTTGAGGATGGGTTTGCTTGGGGACACCTGGCCTCTGCCAAGCCACGTGGGGAGCATCCTGTTTGCTGCTTCCATCCTTGCCTTGTGCAAGGAAGTGTTTCTCACCTTCAATCCCCTCCTTCCTTGGGCCCCCGTGAGGGAATGGCACTCCAGGTTTGTTTGTATCGTCGAGCAGCGTCTTCCAGCACTGCAAGGAGCAGAACTGGCAGAGCTTTCCTTGGGTGTCGGGTGTGCTGGGGAGTGGCAGCTCCTGGGAGAATTGTTTGAGCAACTTGTGGGGCCCTGCTGATTGCAGGAGGAAGAGCCTGGTAACACTGGGGCAGCCCAGAACCACGGCACTGAACAGGGCAAATGACCAGCACTCCTGGAGCACGTGGCACCATGCAGGGCAGACACCTGCGTGGATCACAGGGCGAATAAGATCAGAGGTTCTCTGTGCCAGAGTTGCTCTTTTCTCCTTCCACCCCCACTGGGTATAGCAGCCCCTGTCACCTCCCTGCCCTGCTGCTGACTGCTTTTCTCTTCCACAGAATCATCAGAGCTTTTGTCAGGACCTTCAAGTATTTCTTTGGCCTGAGGTTTGAGGTGAAGGGACTGGAGAACTTCAAGGTGGAGGGCCCTGCTATCATTGTGTCCAACCATCAGAGCATCCTCGACATGATGGGTGAGGAGCTGGTGGGAGGGAAGGGAAGATTTCTCCTGCTCGCCATTGGGAGAAGTCCTGCTTGTACCTCCTGGTCAAGCAGCCCCTGGTGCAGCTTCCCAATCAGTGCTGGTTGTGGGAAGGGTCTCCTGTCACTCTGAGCAGTCCCACACCTGTGCAGCACCCCAGGTACTGCTGTCCTTGAGGTGCTGGCCCAGCACGTGTGTCAGTGGCCCTGGGGCTGGGGAATGAGCTGCCTCTGAGGGCTCCTGCTGTCACCTGCAGCCACCCTGCCCCACTAACTCTGCTGTGTGCCACGCCTCCTGCTCTCAGAAGCCAGGAGAGAAACAAGGCACCAGCCTGTCCCTGGTCCCCCTGTCCTTGTCCCACCTGAATGCAGGCGGGGGGGTGACTGCTGGGTCTCGCCCTCTGCCATCCCATTAGGGCTGATGGAGGTCCTGCCCGACAACTGTGTCCAGGTGGGCAAGAAAGAGCTGATGTACATGGGCACCGTGGGGCTCATCATCTACCTGGGCGGCGTCATCTTCATCAACAGGAAGAGCACCAGCAGTGCCAAGATGGTGATGTCAGAGGTGGCCAAGACTATGGTGGCTGAAAACGTGAGTGTCACTGTGCAGCTGGGCGGGGTGGCGTGGGGGGATTGTGGCACTCCTGGTGCTGGCTCACCCGGAGTTCCAGCCGCCTGCAGCTCTCGGCAGAGCTGGCTGCTGTCTCCCAGCACTGCAAGTGGATTTCTGGAGCAGAGCCTTGTTCTCTCCCTGTGCAGGTGAAGGTGTGGGTGTACCCAGAGGGCACGAGGAACTGCACTGGGGATTTGCTGCCGTTCAAGAAAGGAGCATTTCACCTCGCTGTCCAGGCACAGGTAACGGTGCTCTGCCCCTGCATGGGAACCCTGAGTGCTTTTGCAGTGGCGCTGCATGCTGGTCATGGTGTGTGGTTTGTTTGCTTTCAGGTGAGCTGTATTCCCAGGTAACACCTACTCAGGCAAGCCACCTTTAGGTGTCAGAAGTGCTGCCCAGGAGCAGCCAAGAGCCTTTTCTATCCCCTCTGGGAATGAGCTGACCCTGGGGATGAGTGGCTGCAGACCGTGGAGAGCTGCCCTGTCCTCTTTCCTGCCCACCCCAGTCCTGGCCTCCCCTCTGGAGGGAAGAGTGTGAGGGACAGGCGCACCTGATCCCTATCTCCAGGCTTTCCTGGCAGCATGGCAGGGCAGTGCCTGTGCCCAGGGGTTCCTGGGGGCATGGCTGCAGCCCAGAGCTCATTCCTGGCAGGGAGCCCAGCGGGTGCTTTCCCGGGGAAACCCAAAGCTGTCGATTCATTTCTCAATCCCCCAGGTTGCAATAGCATAGTGGTGATTCAGGATTGTTAATTCTTGTGCTTTAGAGCAACATCTGGGCTTGCTCAGTGTGCAAATAGCTGCTGCCTCCCTGGCAGCCATATGGCAGTTCTTGGTATGTCTTTTCTCTCCAGAATGACAGCATCCATGAGCAGTTAGTGGGGGAGCAGGCAAACAGCTTCAGCCAGCCAGAGCTGTCTCAGGAGCAGGGTGCTTGCCCGGGCAGGGTGTTGGGGCAGTGTGCCAGGGATGACTCGAATCCTCAGGGGAAACTGGTTTCCCCAGGAGAGGAGTTACAGCAGGGATTTTGGGAAGGGGAAGAAGTGCCAGCTCTCTCGCTGCATTCGCTTGGCCAAGCCCAGGGTGTAGCCTGTGTTGTACCATCCCCATTCCTGCTGGGGTGATGCAGCCAAGGCAGCTCTGGGAGGAAAGGATGACACGGAACTGGTCCCTGCCTCTGCTACACTCCCCTGAGTCACCGCTTGTAGATCCTGGCTGTGTTACCAGCACTGGAACAACAGCTCTGCCTGCCCTCCTGGCCCTGGCTCTGTCTGAAGCTTCCCCGGGAGCAATTGATAACAACCGGTGACTCCTTTTCTTAGAAACTGAAAGCAGAGCAGCCACCCTGCCCCAGACACGTGCCTGTACAGCAGGCAAGGCCTGTCAGAACAGGCATCCTTGCAGTATTTGTTTGCAGGACAAAATACCTGGAGTTTGAAGCCTTGCTTGGGACAAGGAGCCCTAAAAGCCAGTGCTGAGCTGAGGCTGGAGTGGAACTTGGCCCTGCTTCCTTGAGTATCCCTGTGCCCTGCGTTTCTGGGGAGTGGTTTTGATTCCATTTGACTCCTGCTTGTTCCAGCCTTTGGAAGTGGGTGTTGTTTGTGGGGCTGTGTGTGCCCTGTGTGTCTGAGAGCCAGGCCAGCTCTGCTGTGTGGGATTTGCTGCCTGTCTGGCCTGCCCTGAGCTACTGAAGTGCCAGTAACTCCTCTTTTTCTTCCCTTCCCCAAGGTCCCAGTGATCCCTGTGGTCTATTCCTCCTTCACCACCTTCTATAACCCAAAGACGAAGCTATTTACATCAGGTAACAAAGAGTCACTTGGAGACAGGGCTGCTGTTGTCCCGTGTGGAGATGTGGTTCACAAGGGTGTGGGAGGGAAGCAGAGCTGGGGTGAACAGGAGGAGCCCCGCTGGGAGATGTTTGGAGGCCGTTCAAAGCACTTGGCACCAGAGCCTGGGCTGGGTTAACTCAGGAAAGGCTGTAATTAAATACATTGAGGGATGTTTTCATTAAAAATCGGTTACCACCTCTCCTGCTCTGGGCAGGCTCTGGCTGGGATGGCACAGTTCGGGGCACAGGGGGATTATTCTGGGTGGCACAGCTGCTGGAGCTGGGATCTAACTCTGCCTGTGCTCTGGGGATGGCTGCCCGAAGCCTTGGGAGGGGTTGAGGGCTGTGCTGGGGCTGTCCAGGGCAGGGAGCAGGGCAGAGAACAGAGCTCCTGTGGCGTGTGGGTTTCTCACAGGCTCCTCTCTTGTCCCCAGGCAAAATCAAGGTTGAGGTTCTGCCTCCAATAGAGACCAAAGGGCTGACACCAGACGATGTCACCGAGCTCACTGACAGATGCTTCAGCACCATGAAGGAGACCCTCTTCAGGCTGTCAGGCCGGCCAAGCCGGGCAAAGGACTCATCCTAGGGGCTTCTCCAGTGGTGTCACCTTGTGGTGGTGGCTGAAGGGACCTGTCTGTTCTTGCCAAATACTGAAGGAACTTCTTCTCCTCTGCAGTGATTTCTAACTCTGGGAGCACCACGGACTGGCACACACAGGGTGTCAAGCCAGCACTAAGGTTCCCCTTTGAGTGGATTTCTCTTATGGGTTCACTTTCTCACTTTGAAATGTCTCCTTTTTCTGAATTTCTCAGGCATCAAACTTGTGCTACCAAAGGGCTCAATGACCAGAGAGGTGAGTTCCCCCAGCTCTCACAGCTGGCACGGGGTGACAGCAAAAACCTGCCTGGAGCCAGAGCTCTGCCTTGTGTGACTGTCCCTGCACCTGCATTCCTGCAGGCTCAGCTCGTGCTGTGATGTCCCAGGTGGAAACCACCAGGCAGCTGTTTGGATCAGCACAACCTTGATGCTCAAACAGGGCTGAGAACTGGGTGAAAATCCAGATTTTGGCTTTTCAGCAGCACTAGGAGTGTGGTGTCCTCCCTGGACAGCCCAGAGCACTGCCACCCACCAGTGGGACTCACGGGCCTGTCCCCTTGAGATGCCCTTGTGGCACAAATGCGTCATGTTGGGAAACTGCTGCCAGCTCCCTGCCGTGGCGGTGGCTCAGCCTGGTCACACCCCGGTGCCTGCAATGCCCCTTACAGAGGCAAAGGGCTCTGTCGTGCTCCTGTTGTCACTTGTCATGGTCAGCACCGGCCGAAAGATGGTGCCTGTCCCGCATCTCTGCTGATCTGCGAGGCGGAGCTGCCGCTCTCCAAGGCCTCTAAAACCCCTGCAGAGCCACAGGGTGGGTGAGCTGCAGCTGGAACGGGGCTGGGAAGGCTTGGAAGGCTTCAGCTCCCTCTTTGGGGGATATAAACCCCTTTCCCAGTCAGATAGAAGGGGTTCCCCTGTGCTTTGAGGTGATGGACCAACAGAGCTCCTGGATCCCTCACCGGGAGCTGTGGAATGTCGATGCCCTCGGAGGCTGGGTCAGGCCCATGGGTCCTGTAGCTTTATCTCTCCTGTTCATGGCACGGGGGACCCTGGGACAAGCCACCTGGGGCTACTCAGGTAACCAGCACAGCCAGCTCCTGCAGCCTGCGTTGGTGGAGTTGTGTTTATCCAGCATTTTGGGGCTAAAGCCCCAGCTGGGAAAGGCAGGGAGCTCCAGATGCTGGCAGGGGCTTCATTGGAGGGGCCTTACAGTACAGACTCAGGGCATGGGAAGGGTCGGGGTGGGAGGATGGGAAGCAAACCAGCACTTTGTGAGAGCAGCAGATAAAAGGGCTGTTATGGAGGGTACACCCTCCCCTGGGAGGGCTCCTGGGGAGGGGAGCCATGTCTGACTCCTCCTGGGAGGAGGGAGCGGTGCCTCTGTGTGCAGTTGTCTGCTGTTCACTTTTAATTGGGCAGAGAATGTCATGTGCTTTACAAAGGAAAAAAAAAAAATACACCTTTGGTTATTTAAATAAAGGAGCCTCCTGGTCTTGTGTGGGGGCTGAGGGAGGAGGGTGTGGGGTGCTGAGCCCTCAGCTCTTGCAGGGGCTGGGTTTGGTGATGGAGGGGCAGGGGGGTCCCTGTCCCCACCCTGTGCCCGCCAAGCAGGAGAGCTGTGCTTTACCCAGCCTCACTGGGGAGGCACCATCCCAGCTCCTGGAGAGCAGGGCAGGAGCTGCAGGGATGGGCACCCACGCCTGTACCCAGCTTGGCAGTGCCTCTGCAGGGACCGGGTGCACCCATCCCCTGCCGTGACACCTGGCTTGGGGCTGCAGGGACTTGTCCCCACCTTCTCCATGTGACAGCAAGCACAGGGAGTGTGGGGAGGCAGCTCCCCTGTGCCTGCTGCTCTCTGGGAGCTGTTATCCCAGGATCATGCTGAGGAAAAGCCAGGTGAAGCTAAACACGCCCCAGTTCCCACACAGCCAGTCTGGCACAGCCAGGCACTCGTGGCACGAGGTAAGGCATTTATTTGCTGCCTCTCCAGCAGGGAGAGAGGGCTCAGAGTCCAGTTTGGAAGGAGCTGCGTGCCCTTTGGTGAGGTGAGCTGGAAGAGAGAACGATGGAGATGCTGATGGGAGCCCAGCCCTTCTCCTGCTCCCCTGTGCCTTCCTGGAGATGGTGTGGATTCATCCCAGCCTGGGGCTGGAGAGGGAGATAAGAGCTGTGGCTGCACTCAGCTTGCTCCAGGTCCTCAGGCACTCTGCTAGAGTTCGTTCTTGCAGGAACCTGGGAAGATGGATAAGAAAAAATAAATTCAGCAACATCATGAGCCTGGCTTTGGTTTGTGTCTTTCCCAGGCAGAATGAGACTGACCTTAACCTCTGGGAATGTCACCCACACTTGCTGCTTTCCCTCTGCCAAACAACCCCAGGCTGGCTCTGTCCCCCCACAGTCGGGAGCGTCACTCTCACCTCCCTGGCATGTCACAGTCCTTGCCTGGGCCCTGTGCACAATGTCCCCAAACCCAGGGACAGTCTGTGCTGGGTCAGGGGTAATTCAGACTTAGAGGGGCCAAAATGGTTATGGCTTAAAGAGCTGTGCCCTGGTGCCTTTGCTGATGGTTTAAAGAAGAGAAAATGGGTTTTCTGGTCATTGCACACGTCCCCACCGAGCAGCTCACTGGGGAGTGCAGTTGTAGGGTAGCATTCAGTTGGGAAATGCTCCACCAGGCACAGAACAGGGATGGCTGAGTAACTCCATGGGCTGCCCTGCGAGCCTCAGGGCTTCCTGGAGTATTGACAGGACAGCTTTGTGTCCTACAGGGACATGCAAGACCATGAAAAGAGACAAAAACAGGTTTTGCTTGCTGGAACAGCCTTGGCAGAAATTAATTTTGGGACTTAGGAGTCATCCCTTGGAACGAATCCATGTTACCTTGTGATCCTGCTCACATTCCTCTGTGCTGTCACTACTAATATGTGCAGGGCACTACTAGAAAACTCATCCTGCTGGAACACTCAGTGGTTCTGGTAATTACCCCTTTCTGAGATGCTTTTTAAGTGTCTATTTGCAGCTACTTTGTCTTCAAACAAGTTCTTTGAATTCTTTTCTCTCTCAGCCATTACTGCAAGCACTGAACTGGGACTGGATGTGCCCTGAACCAGTTTCCCCGGAGTCTTTTCCAAGACTCAGCAAGCTGCTGTTGCACACCCCAGCCATGCCTAGCTTCTGGAATTATTTAATGGGAAAACGAGCTGCCTATCAAAATGAAGTGTTCATAGGGTTGTGCTCTGCTTGGAGTCAAGGTGAGAACCACCAAGGGGATGCTGTCCCTCTCCGTGGTGGGGACACCAGGCAGGACCCCCCACCTCCAGCCATTTCACACATGACAGCTCTCGCTGGGGTCCCTTCCTCAGTTTGCTACTTCGGAGGCCCTCTCTGGTGCCCTTACTGGTCTGTAGATCTCCCAAAGAAGTGCCTAAAACTTCCCAGGCTCGTAAATCTGCCAGCTTCTGCACGCTCCCTAAACTTCCCTGATTGACTTTTTGGACTGTTAATTTCCTAAGAGCCGGGGGTTCTTTCCTAAGGACCGAGTCACCAGGAAGGGGCAGCAGCTGTGAGGTGCTGCCTGCCACACGTGACCCACTGCTCCCAGTGCCCCCCTCAGCTCTGCCCCACAGCCACGTTTCCGTGTGCCAACCCTACATTTTTTGGCTGCTACAAGGGCAGTCAGATGGTGCAGCCATAGAAACAGCTTTGAAATGAAGCTAATGGGCTGTTTGTGTTCATCCTTTATTAATTACAGGCTGCTGAGCTTGGGGCAGATCCAGATTAACAGTGGCACATGTGCTACTGATCTCGCTGGCCCACAGCTGCTCCCCGCGGCCAGGGTGGCTGGAGGGAAATCCTTCCCCACCGCTTTTTCCAGGCACTTACAGGTCT
Source organism: Eulacestoma nigropectus (assembly GCA_013397775.1). Taxonomy (NCBI): domain Eukaryota; kingdom Metazoa; phylum Chordata; class Aves; order Passeriformes; genus Eulacestoma; species Eulacestoma nigropectus. The sequence continues at coordinate 279,077 of VZTE01002688.1, forward strand.
CCAGCCGCTCCTCCAGGAAGGAGATCTGCTCGCTCAGGGAGTCGATCCTGTCCAGCTGCTGGAGGGAGTGGGACAGGCGGCTGATGGGGTCTGCGCCGACATCCTCTGGCGGCATGAGGTTGTGGAAGGGGGCCAGCACCAGCTGGAGCTTCTGCAGGGAGAAGGGGAGCTGTGAGCGCATCCCCCCGGCCAGCAGGACCACCCAGGAGGATGCAGCACCCACCAGGGAGGGCTCGCGGGGCTGTGGTTGTGTTCAAAGGGCTGCCGGGCTGGAAAAGCCATGGCGTGGGCGCTGCCGGCGGCGGGGAGCACGGCTGGGATTGCTGCTGGGATGTTAAAAATAGAGCCGGGGAGGAGGGAAACCCTGGCTGCAAACAGCCCCGGGTGGGACCTGGCTGAGCAGCAGCAGGGCAGGGGGATGTGCTGCAGCTCACCTGCTCCAGCGCTTCCACTCTGCTCCTCAGGTCCTTCATTTCTTCCTTCATTTCACTGGAGGGACCTGAAAAAGTGACCAAGGGAATGTCAGTGAGTAAAAGCCCCTTGCTGAGGGGAGGTGGAAGCTGCTGGGGAGAGAGAGATCACTGCAGGGCTCTGGCCAAGCTCTGCTGCTTTCCACGCCCGGGGCCTGCCCCGCTGGGATCATCCCCCAGAGCATCAGCTGGACCTGCTGACATCTAGTCCAGCTGCCAAAGGCACAGGCTGCTCCTGCTGCTGCAGCACCTGCAGCCAAGTGGGGAGGGTTTCAGGCAGTGGGGTGATGCTTAAAGGACAAGAGATCTGGTGGATCCTGGCTTTTCGTGCCCGTGTCACCAAAACACACCCAGCTCTGCCCTGTCCCGTGGTGGGCACAAGGGATTGTCCCCGCTGAGGGCCCTGGACAGGGGTAGAGGCAGGTGGGGCACGTGCAGGCGGTGCCCTGCTGTCCCAGATGTTTGCTGCATGATGCCCGTGCTGGCCACAGCGCATTATTACTCACGGTACGAGTTTGAAGTGTCACAGCGCGTACCAAAAGTAATAATGGGCCGTCACCAGCGGCGCCCGCCGCTCCTCGTGGCTCCGGACCTGCCCTGCGGGAGTGAGGACGATGACGGAGAGAACAGACGCACCCCAGACACCTCCAGCCACAGCCAGGCCCTGTCGCCCTCACAGACGGATTTGTGCTCGGGGGAAGTTGTTTGGGTGGGAGAAGCACTCCTGGGTCAGCGAGAATGAAGCCGAGGGGTTCTGGCTGTTGTCCCTGAGATGCTGAGCGTCACCCCAGCTCTCACTGCAGGCCCCCAGCAGCTGGGGCTCGATGTGGGGACAGGTTACCTGCTTGGCTGGAGGTGTCTGTCCCAGGCGCTGGCACCAGGGGCTGGCAGCCCTTGTCATCGGCAGCCAGGCTGAAGCCGTCCCGGCAGGCGCAGTGGAAGCTCCCGGCTGTGTTGATGCAGAGCTGGCTGCACCCATGGCTCTGGCTGGCACATTCATCCACGTCTGGAACACAGGAACGGCTCAGTGAGGAGGGGAGCAGGGTGAGGGCACAGGTGGCTTAGGCACAGGGCGGCTGCAATGGAACCCCAGTGAGTGCCCCCCGAGTGAGCTGGCCTTTGTGCCGGGCACAGCTCTGGGTGCCTCAGCACCACCAGTGCCCGGGACAGCCCTGGATCAATCTGGGCTAAGCTGGAGGGGGTCTGGCCTCCTCCTCTCCTCCCACAGCTGAGCCAGAAGCAAAAGCTGTGGTCAGAAACGTCCCAGCTCTGGCCAGGCGGGCGCAGGCAGCGCTCGGCTCTCATCCCGGATTTACGGCCGGGGTTTTGGTTCCAGCCAGCTGTGGCGAGGAGCTATCAGCCTTTCAAGTGTGTACAAAACCCAGTAACCTCTCCTCACACGGGGGAGTTGTTAAAGCTGTTCCCACAAAGCAGAAGGAGCTGAAGCGCTTCCCACGCTCGGGCAAATCTGTTTTAGGCAGTGGGAAAATCCTTTCCCCCGGAGCCGGAGCTGTCAGCGATGGGCTCAGCCCTGCCTGGCCTAGCATGGGTCAATGCCACACGCTCCTCCTCTGCCTGATGGGAGGCTGGAAAGCTGGGAAAAGCTGGGAAACACCGTGGCAGGGGTTTGCAGCACCGGTGTGCACCATGCTGCCCGATCTCCCTGCGCTGTGAGGAGCACCAGGCTGCTGCTGTGCTGGAGAGGAGCCTGGAGATCACCAGGGCTTCTCCTCCACCCCCGGATATTTTTGGTTGAAGGATTTTTAGTCTCTGCAGTAAATGGGCGTTTTAGTTTACAGCAAGAGTTTACAAAGCCTGGGAGGGATGATCACGAACACACGATCTCAGGCCAGCCCCACAAGGGCTCTGTGCTGCAGAGAGGCTTTTGCTGGCCTGCTCACGGCTCTGCTCACAGCTCTGCTCACACCAACCCAGAACAGAGCAGCAGGCAGAGAAAATGGAGGTGCCAGAGCTGCACAGGAGGGCTGGGAGCAGTGGGGCAGCCAAAGGGAGGTCAGAACTCCCCTGGGAGCCACGCTTCCCGTCCTTTCCTGGAGTAGGTGCACATGTGTGTGCAGAGGGACAGCACCAGACAAGGCCCAAGGTCTGACAGGAGCCACAGCGCTGGTCCCTGTCCCCACCGAGGAGGGCAAAGGACACCCAGAGCCCCATGGCAGCTCAGATGCTCCCAGGAGAAGCTCTCCCAGCAGCAGCAGGGCAGGTGTGACACAGGGAGCAGGGACGGGGGGACATGGTCAGTACCTGTCTGGCAGGCTCGCCCTGTCCAGCCGGGTGGGCAGGAGCATCTCCCAGGGAAGGCGCAGCTCCCGCCGTTCTGGCACGGCTCCCAGCAGAGAGCTGTGAGAGGAAACACCAGCACAGCATCACCCAGCAGCTCCGGGGGTCCCCAGCTCCCTCCCTCCCACCCCAGATGTGTGCATACCCCAAAACACACCAGCACCACACAATGGGCTTGAGTTGCCATGGGGGAACGGGGCTCAGGATGGGTGGAAGGAAGAGGACCTGGAAAGAAGCTGAGGGGCCTGCAAGCAGCAAAGATGGGAAGGAGGAGGGCAAAAAGCAGCAGCAGCCCCTGGTGCCACACTCTGAGCTCCTCTGGGGACAGACTGGCTGCTGCTGTGGTTTGCATTGGTTGCTTCCTGAAAGCATTTCTCATCCACTCCTCCTGATTTAGATGGAAAGGACTTTACTCATTTTATTTATCCTCTGGTAACTATAAAGGCAATAAGTGATCCCAAAGGAAAAAGGCCCAAGAGGCAGCAGAGAGAAAAGCTGGGAATTAATCAGAAATTGAACTGCACTTGGCTATGATGCTGAAAATTTAATTCAGGCAGAATCCACCTGACAGGCAGAATGAAGAGACCTGGTCCTGGGGTCTCCTCCAGGGATACGAGGGGTCTGGGGACGGGCAGTGGCACCGGGGTGACCCAGCAGCTCCTCACCTCTGTTACAGCCGAGCGTGTGGCCCTTTGCTCTGCTCCAGCCAGGACAGCACGAGGCCGTGGGCTCAGGCAGCTGCCTGGACCTCTGCCTGTAGGCAACCCTGTAGATGGTCCTGCAAGGCAAGGACGGGCTGAGCTGGGCGCCCCAAACCCCTGTCCTGCTCCCACAGCAGCTCGGGGGGCTCCCAGGGGCTGGGACCTTCGTCCCTGCGGATCGAGCAGGATCTCTGCTGCCACAGCCCCCGTGGCACGGGCAGGTGGGCTCACCTGTAGGTGCTGCAGAGGCGCTGGCCCTGGCAGGTGGTGAGGTAGGGCTGGTACACGGGCTGCACGTGGGACTCGGCGTGGGCGCTCAGCCGGCTCGGCGGCCCCGCGGCGCACACCCTGCGGCTGAGCACAGAGCGGTCAGTCCCACAGCCAGGACACGGCCTGAGCACCCCTCTCTGCACAGGGCTAGTGGGCAGCAGTGGCTGATGGCCCCAGTGACCTGGAGAGCCACTTCAAGCTGTTTCGGGTCAGTGACACAACTCTGGAGCACTGTGAGCGGCGCGGGCGCTTCCTCCCCAGTCCCGGGGGAGCAGTCGGGACCCAGATTTAGGGATGATTTACTCATTCCATTCTTTGTCTCCCTTCCCCTAAAATCACTCACTTTCTGGGCGGATTTTTCCTTTCTGAGACTTTTGCATTCCTGGAACGGATGCCCCTGTGGTCACCGAGAAATTAATGATTTCACAGGAAGGGTCAGGCTCACCGCAAAAAAAAAATAGGGGTTGGATAAAAGGCACTCCCTCCCCAGCCTTCCTAAGATAAGTGTTATCCAGGCAAAAACTTTCCCAAGGTTAACAGCCAAAGTGGTCTTGGTTAAACATCCTTTTTTTCAGCCATTTCCAGCCCAAGCAGGTCAGTCCCACTGAGGAACCCATCTACTTGTCTCAGCCTCCCAGCTCAATTAGAAACTAAAATAAAAAGCCTGGGAATTAGCATGGACATCAGATGGCTTCCATTAACTCCAGAAAACTCCTCTCAGCCTCATGATTAATGTTATAGAAGATGCAATTTTTAAATGGCAATTGTTTGCTTTGTAAAATTCAGAATAAAGTTGTAGCTGCAGCCTGTGCGTGCGAGCGAGGAATTCGGCTGTGGTTTCAGTCCTGGACAGAATGTGAAAGGTTTGATGCTGGAGGAGCATTTCAGTGTAAAAACAAACTTTGTAGAAAATGTGAGCTGTGTCTGGGGGCGGGTTTTGAGCTCCAGCTCCTCTCTGCCCTGGAAGAAACTGGGGCATCGAGCTCTGGGCTTCCTCAGACCCTGCAGGAGCTGAGCTGTGCCTGCCCAGGCTGTGCTGGGATCCAGGGCGCTCTCCCAGACCCACTTCCCAGAAAGGGAAGGGGAAGTGCTGGAGCTGCCACTCCTGGTCTTGCCGGACCCTGGGCCCCAGCAGCATCCTGGGGACAACAGCACAGCCCAGGGCTTTCCACCTGTGTCCCTGGATGTCCATCAGAGCTGGGAGCTGCATCCTCCTCTGATGGAAACTTGATCCTCCAGTGACAGCTTGTGCTCAAGGCTTGATTTGTGTGCTAGCAGGATTTCACACACGTTTTCATGAAGGATGTGCTTGCAAGAGACAATTCCTCAACAGCTCGGGGCCTGATGAGCTTTTGACTCTCCTGGACAAAAAGCCCAGAGTGTCTTTGTGTCCCTGCATGGAGTTAAACAGAGCTGGGACATTTCCTCTGAGAGATTTTTTTAGCTTCAGTGACAAAGCAAACAACCAGCAAAGGGCTGCTGAGCCCTGGCTGCCCTGGGAGAGGTTTTTCCATCTCCTCACCAGCCTGGAGAGCCAAACAGGGCTGTTCCTTCCCCGGAGAGGACGTGCCTCGCCCTGATGGGTGGAGGACACACCTGAGAGGTGCAGATAAAATGGGGCCTTACCCTGCCCGGGCAAAGCCCTCCGTGCTGGTGGTGCTGAGGATGAGGAGGAGTCCCCAGAGGAGGCAGCCGAGGCTCCGCATGTCCCGTCACTCCCGTGGGATGTGCTGGCTCCTACTGCATGGCTCGTCCTCCAGAGGGGATCCCTGCAAGCAGGAGAGCAGCGCTGTGAACATGAGGAAATGTCAGGAAAATTTTCTTCGCTGAAAGAGCGATTGGGCACTGGAATCCTCTGCCCAGGGAGGTGGTGGAGTCACCGCCCCTGGAGGTGTTTAAAAAAAGCCCAGATGTGGCACCCAGTGCCACGGTTTAGTTGGTGAGGAGGTGTTAGGTCACAGGTTGGACTTGATGATCTCAAAGGTCCTTTCCAACCTGGTTCACTCTGTGGTTCTCTGAGGTGTCCCTCCCCAGCTGGGGACATCCGACAGAGCCACGGGGACAAACCCCCGGCAAGGCAGGAGCTGCTCCAGGCACAAACCCACCTTGCCCCACTTGTCTCATCACCCTGGCACAACAATAATTCGGGAATTATTCTTGATTTACCCTGGGGGATGTCTGGAGATGCTCTCAGGGCACCAGGGGCGGCACAGCTGTGTGTTGAGGGGCAGGGAAGGGACGTGTTTTGCCTGAAAGTCGCTGCCAGTTCCAGGCAGCGAGGGCAAAACAATGGCCTGTCATTTCTTAATGCACACGGCATTGTAAAGCTGTGCTTTCCCACCACACAACACACTGAAATCTGATCTTCTTCTCTTTAAAACACGAATTCGTGACAGAGAAAAGCGCTGTAAGGGCCATATGTGCCATCTGCAGAGTCAGTTCTGAGGCACAAACCGAGAGGTTTTGATTTTCTAGCAGAGGACAAATACGAAACAAGGCTGAAGAGGGTCAGCAGCAATATCCAATTTAAACAGCATCTCATCTAAACAAACCACTTGGCCTCCGGATGGCAGCAGCTGAAGGAGGAAGAAATAAAGAAACCCACCTTAACTATGCACCAGTTAAAGGAAGAATCAGTCCTTCTGATTAAACTTTCAGAAAGGGGAGGCAGCACAACAAGAAACCTCCTTCCGAGACTGCAGATAGGGTGAGCTGCAAATCCACGTTCTGAAATCCCCACGTGCTGTGGGGTGGGATTGGACTGGAAAGTTGCAGTTTGATCCCCAAACTCCACTGGGATAAATCCCAACTCTGAGACAAGTTGTAACAAATAACCCTGGCAAATCTGCAGGCCCTGCAGGTCTCCAAGCCCTTCTCCAAGGCCCTCAGGATCATCCTTTCCTTGGTGGAGGGGAAGAATCAATCGGAGGCAGGGAGAGATGGAGATTCCTGCCCCTTAATATCAAATATCCCAGCAGATTTCCACACAAGCCCTGAGGATGGAAGGAGGATTTTGGTGCTTTAAAGCCTGTAGTCCCCCATTCTCCTTCAAACACGGCCATTAGTTTAATTTCCTAATGATTATTTTATAGTACCTCCACCATCAGGAAAGCAAATCCTGCATGAAAGCTTTTTAAAAATAATGAAGAAGCTTTCCCTCTCCCCAGTCCTCCTGGAGACATTCCAAGGACACCGGTGCACAGAGAGACATCGGCTCCCCTCTGCTCCATCAGCTTTTCCCAGGGCTATACTGGGACACAAAACTCCCCTACAGCCCCAGATCCCTGGGCTCTCAGTGCTGCTCCACAAGTCTGGAAGTCAAACTCTGCCAGCCGTCTCCATCCTCCCACAGGATTCCCGCGGCTGCCATGGGAGCTTTCGCTGTGGGGACGGTAGGAAACACAGGGCACGAGCCTAAAATACAGAGAGTTTGTTTTTTCACTTTGAACTGGAGCAGCACTGCCCTACCTCGAGCGCTCAGAGGATCCCTCTGGGTCATAAAATTATGGTTGCTCCACGCCAGAAAGAGCTGTAAAAGTAGAAAATAAGATAGCCTAGACTTGTCTTTTTTATGGGTTTATGAAAATCAACCTCTTTAAAGCTGCTGAAGACCCTCCAACCTGTTGCCACCATCTATTCTATGTTTTTCTTAAAGCACAGAACTTAAGGAAAAAAATTTTATGCTCAAGAAAAACTAAATACTTTTTTCATCTCTGCCTTTCAAGCCTCTCAAATGAGAGTGGTCTGGCAAGCGAAATTATGTCTCAGGGGTCAGCAAAGCCTCCTTGGCTGGCCACGTGCTCCTGCGAGTCTGGGGGTCCCTCTCCCACCAGCCAGAACCATTCCCAAAATTCTCCTAAATTTCCAAAATTCTGCTCTTGCCTCACCTGCCACAGCACCCGAGGGGCAACGCACCCCACGGGGCAGGTGAGCAGCACTTTGTCCAGCTCTGCCCACGGAACCAGGACTAAAACTCCAGCTGACGGCAGCAGGAGGAATCGTGCTCTGGCTGCAAAGGGATGAGAGGATGCAGCCCCTGGCGAGGATGTGATGTCCCTCCCGGGACCGCCACGGCTGCACTTTTCCGGACAGCCTGGCCTGGTTCTGCAGGTGAAACCGCGGCTCCAAACCCGGCCTGTGCCCTCAGAGCCAAACCCTCCCGGACAGGGTCAGCCCCAGCCGCAGGGGGACGGATTCTCCCTCCCAGGCACCTCCAGCTGTTCCCTGCGCAGGCTGGGATGCGGTACCGCGGGGTGCGGGCGGGATGGAGCGGGACACGGGGACAGTGACACCGCGGGGGGAGCTGTGGCACTGTCCGGCGGGACACGGGGGCTGCAGGGACACCGTCACCATGCAGCGGGCTGCGGGAACACGGGTGTCCCGGGGGTAGGCAGGGATATGGATGTCCCGGGGAGCTGACGGGACGCGGGTGTCCCGGGGGTAGGCAGGGATATGGATGTCCCGGGGGGCTGAAGGGACGCGGGTGTCCCGGGGGGCTGCCGGGCGCGGCGCGGTGGCGGCCGGCTCAGGGATGCTCCCCGCGGCCGCAGCAGCCCGAGCCCCGCTCCCCCGGCGCTG
>VZTE01002688.1:287490-302125 GCA_013397775.1 Eulacestoma nigropectus
CGGGGGATGCGGCCGGGCCCCCCCGGCCGTGCCGAGCCCCGGGCGGCGCCCGCCGGGACTCACCGGTGCCGGTGGCGGAGCCGCGGAGTCGCCGCCGCGCCTCGGCCCCCCGCGCATTTCCTCCCCCGGCCCGAGCCGGTCCCTCCGCCCCGGCCCAATGAGCTCCCGGCGGGGAGGAAAGCGGAGCCTCCCGGCCGGGGGGAAGCGCCGGGGCCCGGGGATCTCCGCCTGCCCCCGCCCCGCCGGCCCCCGCCGGTCGCCACCTGCCCTCGGCTCCCCGGGACGCGTGCGGGGACACGGCAGCACCGCCGGAGCCACCGGGTCCCGCGGGGGAGTCATGCGGGGACAGGGCAGGACCCCCCGAGAAGCCCAGCCCGGGCTCAGGGGACACGCTGTGGGTGTTGTGTCCCCAACGTCGCTGCCGCACTGCCCCTGATGGAGACAGGATTGCGGGGGGACCCCCGCCCTGGGTGGATCCGCAGCCTTACCTGGTGACCCCCCCGGCAGGATGAGCCCCCAGCCCCACAGCCCGGCCCCACGTGCCCCACACTGCGAGGACACGCGGCCCCACAATGGCCCAGCCCGCCTGGGTGGGCAGGGGATTAACAGCGAGAGATCCCGGCACAGCCCCGGCCCCTCGCCCAGGGGTGTCCGGGCTCCCCGGGGGAATGGTCCATCCCCAGCGCAGTGGCCAGGGCAAATTTAATTCTCTTTACTAAAAAATTACTGCCCAAATCCGCACTCCCCACCGCGAGCACAGAGGATTTTAGGAAGAGACATCACCTCTGCCTAGGTTAGAGACCTGGTCCAGCCCCTCCCGCTGTGCCCCGTTAATCTCCCTGAGCTCATTCCAACAGCCAAGTCCTGCAGGAGCCGGTGATGAACCGCCAGGTCTCCAGCGAGCCTTAAAGGATGCTTAGAGAATTCCTTGGAATTCCCCCCCCCCCAGCTGCGGGGACCCCGAGAGACTCCCCAGGGTGACACCCAGGGCTGAGCTCCGGCTGCCCAACACCTGCCCCGGGACAGCTCAGGCAGCCTGATCCCAGCTGCCTACAGGCTTCTCTTAAATGCCCAGTTATTTATCAAAGCAGCTCGGTTTGTGCCAAATTGCCACTTGTTTTGTCTACATTTTTGTCTGGAAAACTAGAGCACAGAGGGTTATTGTTTTTCGAATGGCTTAGGCGCCTGCCCATGCACAGAACCATTCTTAAAGATAGCAGGGATCTGATGTGCAAATGAATGGCAGGATACAGCCCCCTGGGAATATCTGTTCCCATTAAGCTCCGTAAATTTTTTTGAAAGCATGTAAGCATTTAAAGGAAATATTTACCAGTTGGACAATAATGGCTCCAAAAGAACAACTGAGATCACTGGCCCATCCCCTCTATTTCCTCAGGGATATGCTGGGGCTGCTGATGGAGCTGGAGCTGTCTCAGGCCATGCTGCACCCTCTGGGGAAGCTGATGGGTGCTTGGGGCTCTCAGGTGTAAAAGGAGCTTTGGTGGGATCCTCCCTGAGAAGGGAATGAGGGGAATCCTCTCTGGGAAGCGCTGGTGGAGATGGAGATCCCTCCCAGCGGCAAGGAAAGGCTCGCTGGCGCTGGTGGAGGTGCAGCTCCATGTTACACAGCATCTCACACGGGTTTGCTCACCCTCTGGACCCGTCCTACCTCTGGGGAACGATTTCAGCTCCCTTAATTTCATCAGCACAGGCAACTTCTCCCCAGAGCCTTGGAGGCACGGTAATTATCTTGTTATGCAGGGAGCGTTACTGGGTTTTTTCTGGTGTACGGGGGAGATGAACAGAGCCTGAATTATTGTCTAATAATTGCAAAACGCCTGTGGAAGGCAAAGCTTCTCTGTGTGGCCACACCGAACGCACAGGATCTCATCTGGCAGCTGAGACACTCACCTCATCCGCGGTGCTCCATCAGGTGTCCTGGGCAGGGATCCTTTCCTTGAGGAGCATCTTGGTTTCTTCCTGCGAGGACAGAAGCAGCCCAGTGTTACACTCCCTTTGTCAGGCAGGCAGAGAGCGGTGACCCAGCCCTTGCCCACGATGGACCTGGTGTTGCCTGGACACTCCCAAAGATCCCTGCAGAGCGGGGTGGAGGACGAGAGCAGGGTGGTGGCCGCAGAGTCCCCGTGGCACCGGCACTGAGCTCACACCGCCGGTGTGCCAGAGAGGCACAGACACTGTCACGCCCGTGGCAGGGCATGGGGAGGTCCATCCCCATCCCACAGTGGGTGTTTTAGGAGCATCCTGTGGCCCTGGTCGTCCCTCACCTTGCTGTGACCCCAGCGGGAATCCAGGCGGACCCACGGTGCCTTTGCACCTTTTAGGGCTGAGGGAGTTGGGGGATGAGCAGGGGCTGAGCAGAGCAGAAGGGATTTGCTGGACGGGATCTATCCCCTCCAGAAGTTCTGCCAGTGCTCAAGGCTGGGATTTTCCAAGAACCCAGGAGAACAGGATGCACCTGGCACACTCTCCCAGGTGTATCCAAGCTCACCTCCCTGATTTGTGGTCCCATCTGCGGTTCCCCAACACTCAATTTTACCATCACACACCCACCCTCATTTAAGGACAAACATCCCTGACTGCCCAGGAAACCTTTGCATGAATGCCTGGGATTCCAAGGTGTGAATTTGGTGGTGAGGAAGAGGATGGACTCATCCTTCAGTTCCTCACAGGACACCACCACCCAGCACAGGACCGAGCACGCTCCTTCCAAGGACTCCACCGGAGCCTTCTCAGCCATAGGCAGCTACTCCCTAAGTGCACTGAGCATTTTAAAATTCTGCCCGTATTTTAATTGCAAAATGTGTCCTTTCCAGTTCCATTTACTGGGTCAGATCTTTGCTCGAGCAAGTGCCCGTGTCAGCTGCTAAAGAACTGCGTACAGCCCATTAAAAGAGCATTTAATCCTCCGCTCTCAGGGAGGGTTCTGTGTCTTCTGTGCTAATATTCATTATGCTGGGAGGGAAATCCCCCAGGACGAGGCCTGGCAAAGTTCCCTTGGAAGCAGAGGAGTTATGCCAGTTCAGAGTGGGGGAAGATCAGATCTGTTGGCACTGTCAGTGTCACTGTGGTGAGCTCCTGACAAAGGCAGCAGGGCATTTGGGCTCCTGCCTGCACGGCCGCCTGAATTCGAAGCCCTCCCTTGCCCGATGTTTCACATTTTTCCCCCACGGCTTTCTCCCTTGCACACCAGAAGTGTACTCCCACAACATCTAATATTAATGCTTGTCTCCAGGCCAGGAGAGAAATGTTTCTGCCCAGCCTCCCTCTCAGATTTAACAATGTCAAAACCTCCTTGTCTCCCACTGGTTTTACCACCGGCGTGAGCCGGGAGGGACGGCGAGTGCTGGCCTGGAGCAGGTCTCAGGCTGGAGCACCAGGCTGGCTGTGCAGGTGAGATTTTCACCCACCTCCCTGTTTCCTAGAGCCTGCCAAGCCCAGCGCACCTGCCCAGGCATCCAACACCCCCTGAGAGCGTCCGTGGAGGATTGAGGGCTGGAGCCGAGGGCTGGAAGCGCTTCCCCGTTTGGTGGGAGAGCTTGGAGGGTGTGAGGTACCTGGGGCTGGGGTGGGGGGCACGAGAAAGGAAGGATTGACAGAGGAGGATTAATAGACCAGCACTAAAGTCCCACATCGGGAACCTGCTCTGAAGAGAGCAGCACTTGCAGCCCCCTCACAGAAAACGGGACGTGCCCAGGCACACGAGCGCTCCCCAGACCGGGGCCGGAGGTGCTGGAGTGACAGATGGATGGGGACACGGGCAGGACAGACACACATACAGATGCAAAACCTTCCAGCTCCCCCAGGCCCTGGCTGACCCCATACCTGCGGTGCACAATGGGCTCTCACTGGTCTCCACGGGGGTCTGGCACGGAACTGGAAGCACTTGCTAAAGCAAAAGGGAATTTTTGGGGCTTCTCAACAGAAAAAAAAAAAAGGAGGAATGGCTTTTGCTGTTCTAGGACAAATTCTTCTGCTCAGGCTTTTCATGAGGCTGTTTGTAAACTTTACACTTCAGTTTAAGCTTTGGAGCAGCCCCTGTTCTGCAGAGCTCTGTGAGGATAAATGACCTCCCACTATTCTATTCTGGCCCATATTGTTCTCAGCTGCGTCAGCTGCACACCAGCTATCTCAGTGGAAATCTAGAGGAGTCCACTGATGGCAGTGGGATAAAACCAGGTCAAAGCAAGAAAAGGACTTGACCCACAACTCTTGCTCTGTTGTCCCAGTGGCTCAGGACTCTGCATATTAAAATCAAGACCTGAGCCCCACAAAGTGATTTTTTTTTTGGCCTGAGTAAGGACTTCACAAGCATTAATTGTCTCAGGACCAGAGTGTTATAACTCAAGGTGCCCACGGGGACAGCCAGCAGTGGAGCTGGAGCTGTGCAAAAACAAATGCAGGAACAGGGCACCATCCCATAGCCAGCTTTATTTTCCCTTACACACTTGAATTTTTATTTATGTGTAGAGGAGGCAGCAATGGCTGCAGTGTAAAAACTGGGAAATGATTCATCCCACCCAGGAATAAACTGAATTTTGCGGCTTTCTGTGAAATTTCCCTGGCAAAACACGGCAGTGGTCCCCCATCCCCCCTTCCCAGTGAATCAGCACATGGGAAGTGTGGTGGGATAGCTGGGAGCTGCAGGATGGCTCAGCCCCTTCACCATCCTGGGGAACAGCTCAGCAGAGAGCCTTTCACATGAGGATTTTTTTCTCTGATTATCCTCCTCTTCCAGGAGAAAGCCTCCAGCTCCAGGAACCTGCCCTAGGCCGTGGGCAGGACGGGGATCCCAGGCTCACTTGGGGAGAGAGGAAAGAACAGTTCTGATCCCCCCCTTCCCTTGCAGAGACACTTTTGTTTCCCTGTCTGGTCTGGGACCTCTTCCCCGGTGTTTCTCCCGGCCCTCCTGCTGCTGCTGGGACCGTGGGGCGGGCTCGTTTACCCCAATTTGTTGCAGTTTGTAAATCTGCCTGCCCCGGGCCAGCCCCATCTGCAGCAGCAGAGCCTGGGAAACGGCTCAAATGAGCCTCCGGACCAGATTCAATTTCTCCTCCTTACCTCCAGGGAAACTTGGGAGAGCTGGTAGTGGAACGGCAGAGAGGGGGGAGTAGCTCCATCGGCAGACCACAGGGAGGAACAGTGGGAATCTGCCGGGGCAGATCCGTGTTTTCCACAGCCGCCCAGAGGTGGATTTTTGAGGATGCTCCAGCTCCAGCCACAACGGCCTTCCACAGCCTCCCAAGCACCGCCAGACCTTCCCAATCCAGCTTGAAATTAATTTAATCACTGACAAAGCCCTGTTGTTTCTTTCTGTGTTTGGTTCTCTGCTCAGTGAGTTGATTCCATGAATGCTGGACCCTGGGAAAAAAATGTGCTGGGTTATTTCTACCAGGAGCCCTTCACTGGCGTGGTTCTGCTCCATCTTCCTGCACAGCCAGCCAGTGCCTGGGTACCCCAGCTATTCCTTTATCCCAAAATACCCTGGAAAGCCTCCTGCCTGCACTGTGCAATGTCACAGGTTAGGACAGCAGGACCCACAGGAAAACAGCACGAAAACCGCCCAGCTCCGTGGTGATAAATCTGGGAGGCTCTGCTGAGCTCCTGGTGCGCACACCCAGCCCGGCTGTCAGTCAGGACAAGCCTTGGTGGGACAGCCAGGACAGTCCCTGCCCACATCCCTGTCCTGCCCCACATCCCACCCGGGTCTGGGGCTGAATTCGGCAGCGCAGCGAGGAGAGCAGAGGGCTGGGAGCACAGGGGGGAGGATGGACAGCGTGGGGATGTATCAGAGGTATCCAGAGAGCAGGCAGAGGGAAAAGGGAGGGAGTTACAGAAAGAGAAGAGATTAGCTAAGAATTTCCAGCTATCTCACAGGAATTCTGTGCAAATGTTTGCAGCCTCTGCAGGCACAGGAGGTAAAATTTACCCACTGGCTTCTCCTCCCCGCGAAAACAGCCCGAGTGCCAGTGGGGTGGCTTAAAAATAACAGTGCTGGAGACTGGGCTCTGCTCAGAGCAAAGCCGTGCTGGAGACGCTGCTCAGCACGTGGCTGACGGCGGATCCAGCATCGCCGGGAGCAGGAGGAGGCTGCCTCACACCCCTGTGTGCTCCAAGGGATGCTTTACAGCCCTGTGTACTCCAGAGGCTGCTTCACACCCCTGTTCGCTCCGTGCTGGGTGTTCAACCACCCCCAAGGCTCCCACCAGCACGAGCAGGGGCAAAACCCACTCAGAGCTTGCAAGGACGCGCTCCCGCTGCCCGCGGTGCCATCCCATCCCATCCCATCCCATCCCATCCCATCCCATCCCATCCCATCCCATCCCATCCATCCCCACAGTGGCTCTGTGGTACCTTGGGTGCCCCGCTGTCCCCCGCCGTGCCGGGAGCAGCCCCGCCGTGCTCCCCGGTGGCTCCCCATGGCCATCCCTGCCCGGCCACCCCGGGTCCGGCGGCCCCGGGCACCGTCCCGGTGTCCCCGGCATGGCCGGCCGCCGGCCGCGCACAGGCAGGAGGTGGCTGCCGAGGTGGAAGGGCGGCTTTTTATGCTTTTCTTCCTGTATAAATCAGGCCGGGGATGGACAATCCCAGACAGGACTTCCTGTGTGTGTTGTGAGCTGATAACGGGCGCCGCGAGGAGAACAAACACGGCCGCCCCGAGGGGGAGAGGGGCCACGGGGCGGGACCCCCGCGCCGAGCCCACCGGGGACGGACACGGGGGGCTGACACGGAGAGGAGGCAGCCACGAGTCCCTGGGGACACGGGGAGGGACAGGGCTGCTCGCCCAGGCTCGCTCCTGAACCTCACACCAGGCCTGAGATGGGTGGGACCCGCCGCCCTCCCGCCCCACCAGGGCACATTTTGGCAGCTCCCACTGCAGCCACCTCTCGTTCCCCCTCAAAGGGGGACACCGGGGACCCCCACAGCACCAGGGACCTGTGCCAAGCATGGCAGGGCTGGTGGCCACCTCCTCAAGAGGGGCCATGTTGACGTTGACCGCCAGTGGAGCACCTTCTGGGGTATTGGTGACGCCCTGAAATGTGGGCTACAAGACTGTGCTCAGTCAGGTTATTGTCACCCCTGTCACACTGTGCCTGTGCTGGGAAAGACAGAGGTGCATGGTTTGGGCCACTAAACCTGCAGGACATCACCTGACAAAGGTGCTCTCTTCAGGGCCAGGCAGCAGAGATGCGTGGAAACAGCTGCCCTGGATGCCCTAATTTTCAAGCCCATTCTGGTGCAAAACCGATTGGATTTCAAATTTAATCTCTCTGTGTGTGTGAGCTCAGTTCTGGGCGACCAAAGCAGGAACAATCCAGTTTTTAAAGGGATTTTGGTACTTCAATCCAGACTGAAAACAGAGGCGTTTTGCAGCACGAGGGCTGTGGCCGTGGCAATTATTTCTTGACTCTCCAGACCCCACGGCAGCCTGTGAGTTCTGCTGGCATAGATTTAGGGCCACGTGGCACCTGGGGCCCCCCGGAGCAGAGCCGTGTCCCCAGCTCGTGCCGGCAGCTGCTGCGCAGGCTCACGGGGAGCACGGAATTACTCCCACCCTGATTCAGCAGAACAGTGCTCTGGGCAAATCCCCCGGGAGCTGCGAAATATTCCTGTGTTTATTTATATGAATGCATGGCTAAAGAAAGCCCCCTCTTGTTTTCCTTGGCAGGACGGGTTTGAGAGGCTGCCCATCACCCTCCCCAGCACCAGGTGAGTGCGTACCCCGTGTGTGAGCGTTCCCAGAGCGCAGGCATTCCCAGCTGAGGGAATCTGTGGGAGCACAGCTGTCCAGGGGAATCTCCCCGAGGCAAAAACCTGTGCCTGGGTGCTCACGTTAACTGCAGGGAGGCTCAGTCTCCCTCTTTTCCTCTCAGCGGTGGGTTTTAAGCAGCAGCTCCCTGTGGAAAGGCACAGGGGTCACCTGGGTAGCTTGTGCCACCTGTGGGATGAGGGATCTCAGAGGCAGAGCTGAGAGCTCTCCCCACCATCAGAACACACACAGGGCTCAGCCCTGCAATGCGCAACAGCTCCAGAACTCTCCCCAGAAACTCTACCCCCAAATTTTATCAGCCCAAACAATCCCTGCCTGGCCCTGTGCCATCTGCCCGGGGCTGAATGCAGGTCACAGGGCACAGCAGGGACATCACCCACCCACACCTCTGGGCACACGGGGAGCCAGGCATGGAGCGGGAGCCCAGCAGAGCCGCGGGAGCGAAATGGGATGCGTGGAAAACGCTTCCTGTTTACCCAGGGTTTGGAGCCCTGAGCAGTGGCTGCTGCAGCGGGGAGCGGTCAGCAGGGGCCAGACGGATGGATGGGTTTAAATCTGAAATCGTGACGCTTCATCGTGTCCTCCCGGGGAAGTCGGTGCTGGGGGAAAACCTGGGAGTCAACCAAGGCTCAGTTAAGGTGTGAGAGGGAGGGAGGGAGCCAGAGGGTGTTGGTGCCACACACCCGGCCATGCCAGCCGTGCCCACGCCTCTGCCTGCACCTCCCATTGTCCCCAAACCTCCTGCTGGCATCTCCACTGAGGCTGCAGAGCCCTGGCAGCTCCCCAGCCCGCCCCAAGGTGACCTCCTGTGTAGCCCACGGTGGCAGGTGCCAGCGGGACCCCCCAGAGCAGAGCAGCCCCTCTCTTTGTGCAGGTCTCTCGTTCCTCCTGGAGGTCTCCACTTCTGCAATAAAGACATTTTCCAAGGTCTCTGACACCCATAAGGCCTCCTCTCCCTCCCACTGGTATGGGTAGTGGCTTGTTAACAGCAAAAGCCAATTGCTAGCAAATTGCTAGTTAGATATTTGACGTCACATTGCACAAGGAGCTGGTCCTAATCCCATTTTACAGCTGGGGGTGCAGGTGTGGGTGCTTCAGCAGTGTCTTGGGACAGCTCTGGTAGGACCCAACGTGGGCAGTCCCTGTGCAGGTGGGCAGAGTGACACACAGCCCTTGGAATGCTTCATCTGCACTCTGAGGGCTCAGCCTCCCCCTCTCACCCCTGACAGAGAGTTCAAGGAAAGCCTGATAAGAGAAGGGGAGAAAGTGAGGGAGACAGGGAGCAGAGATTTCATGTTGTGCAAGTTGGTGTCTTGAACACGGGCAGCGAAGGCTGCGGGAGAAACTCTCCTGCTCTGCAGCACTGGGACCCCGGGGGTCCCCGAGGTGGGGACGTGGCCGTGCCTCGCTGCTGCTGCTGTGATTGCAGGGAGGACAGAGGTGGGAAAAAGCCCAGAGCCTCCCCTTGGCTAAGCCAGCGTGGTGAAGGGCTCCGCTATCTGCCCTTTGGTGCGAGATAAGGTTTCAGGGCTGTCCTGGGGGAGCCGCTTGTATCGCTCACAGATACTCCCCCGGCTGCAGAGAGGGTCCAGGCACGCAGAAAATATTGGAGCAAGGCCCTGTCTTTGAGGAACCCGTGTGCAATGGAAAGACGCAGGATGGGTCAGCTCTGCGCTGCAGGGGTTCGGCGTCTCGGCCTGTGAAACCCCAGGGCCTCTCCTCTTGCAAATCCCTGTGGAGAAAAATTATTGCACACCAAAAAAGAGACCTGGGCTTGTTGCTGGGCTGGGAATCCTGCTCATTCCCCCTAAATTCCCTGAGGTGTGAGGAGATGTGGTCCTTGCACACGCCTGGTGTCGGCCTTGGAGCCAGCTCCCACCACCACAGAAAGATGGGAAAACGTTTTCCACTGCAAAAATTCCACTCAGTTAATCCAGCTGCCCCTTTCATGCACCAGGAACGTCTCTGCAGACGGATGCATTTACAGTAATTCAATTGTTTTTGCTATTCCTTGACAACAGAGTCCAAATCCTAAATGCAGAGCCTTGCTTTCAGCAAAGATCCAAAACATGCGTTTTGAATTCTCTGCCAAAAGTAACACCAAATGATCGATCAGGTAAGGGCTCTCACAGACCTGCTCTTTATTACATGGAATCCCAGACTGATTTGGGTTGGAAAGGAGCTTAAAGAACATCCAATTCTACCCCTGCCATGGGCAGGGACACCTTCCCCTGTCCCAGGTGGCTTCAACCTGGCCTTGGACACTTCAAGGGATGGGGCAGCCACAGCTTCTCTGGGCATCCAGTGCCAGGGCCTCTCCACCCTCACAGGGAAGAATTCCTTCCCAATATCTAATCAAAATCTCCCCTCCTTCAGTTTAAAGCTATTCCTCCTTATCCTATCACTCCATGTCCTTGTAGAGGTGACTTCTGGGCTACTCCATCCTCAGCAGAGCCCTGAGGGCTGAGCCCTCCTCCTCCTCTTCCCTGCCTGCAGCCAACAATCTCTGTCCCAGCAGCTCTCACTGGCCACAGTAGACAACAAAAACTGACATTTTAAACCTTCCCAGTGGCGGAACGAAACACCTGCAACTGATCAAAAGTTTTCTACCTCGAAAAAACCCCCGTGCATGGGAAAAATGCGCTCCGAGGGCTGGTTGTGGTCTCGTTGTGTGGGACAAAGTCCAGAGGAGGTCTCCGTGGAGAAGACCTGGAGAAGGGACAGGACGTTGCACTAATGGTGTTGCACAGAAACGATCCAGCCAAGTAACACCCGGCTGAATAGAGCTCCGAGTCCTTTCTATAAAATTAATAAGGCGTGTAAGAGATAAGCGTCTCCCATTAGTGGATTTAATACCTTGGCTTAACAGTCCTACCCAGGAAACTTTCATGGCTTTTCTGCTGACCTCGCTGGATTTCAGCAGCGTAACAGAGAAGCGGAATTCAGCCTAAAAGTCAGGCAGTGAATGCAGAAGTCAGGACTTAGGAAAAAGATTTAAAAAAAAAAAAAAGAACTGTTGATATTTCTCCTCTCTGACACGTCGCAGTCGATCAAAATGGCCACTGCCTTTATTTTGTTTAATCACTTATCTCCATGGAGGGAAGAGGAAATTCCCAAGAACGCACGGTCGTTAAAAATATTAGCCAGGGCCTGGCGATTATTTTTGGTAGCTAAAAACTTCCTGGCTGAGGGGTCTGGGTTTGCATTGGACTCGAGTAAATGTTTTAGGATAACTTTCATAAATACCCATTATATTCGAACCAGTGGGCAGTTTACAATTCAACTGGGAAGGGCGGGGACATGTTTCTCTTTCTTTTGTTCTGCCGGGCGCATGCTAAAGTGCATAGATCCACACTGAATTAGCATTTAGCTATTTTCTTGTATCCTTAAATAAAGGACCAGTTCACACAGTCAGAAATCTCTGTTTCCTTTCGGGCAGGAAAAAGGAAGTGAATGCGAGGGGCAGATTTGGAGTTTGCCTGCAAGAACAATTGAACTCCCATCCAGAGGGGAAGGGGATCTGCGTCAAGAGGAATTCACTTTTTTTTCTCTCTCTCTTTTTTTTCCCCCACTGGAAGGGAAGAGAAAAATGACCTTTAGTTTAAAAGCCTGAAAGAATAAAGGTCTGAGCCTTCAGAGCTGCCTGCACAAATATAGTCAGAAAGGCTTTTTCCTGACAAAAGGCTCCCGAGGCCGCTCGCGCCGTCCTTCAGCGACTGCGGACGCGGCTCCGGCTGCTCCCCTCTTACTTATCCCAGGTGAAGGGCGGCACCCGAACCTGTCAGCAGTTCCTGCCCACCAGGGACTGTCCCTGGGTGTTTCTGAAAAATATCTGCCGTTTTCTCTCGTTGTCCCTCCCCAGTGCTGCCCACGCTGGTGGGGCGGATGAGACTCGGCGGATGGGGCTTAGAGGATCTCCTTGCCTTGCTCGCCCAGAATCTCATTTGTAGCCGTGTGTGCAAGCAGGCAGGGCATTGACTCGGCCTGTTAATGTGCCCAGCACCTCACACTGGCCCCATTTTGGTCCCTTCGGCCCCATTTTGGTCCCTGTACAAGACACCACAAACCCTCTCCCAGCTCCTCCGGGAAGAGGATGTGCACTGAGGCCTCAGGGGCTTGACTAAGTGTCAAAACATTATCTGTGTGGTCTCCTTTGTGTGGTCTCACCCAAACCATCTCAGTCCTCAGCACTACTCTCCATTTAGTGGGCCTTAAATAGCCACAGTGTATTTCTTTCTCCTGCTATGCAAGTCAGATTTCCAAGACAAGCTTCCAGAGCTGGAGAACGCAGAGGCTGAGCCTTGTTAGGATATTTGAGCATCTCCAAGGGTGTTAAGCACCTCAGGATGAAGGAGGCTTGGGCTTCCCCATGGTTCCCAGCTCTTGCCAGAGCAATCCTGGGAAAAGAGGGACTCATCAACCCTTCCCTCCTTCGCACACATCAGCCAGAGCTGTGCCAAACCCCAGGCACAAACCTGCCTGAGGGGTTTCTGCCCCAAACCAGAGCCCAGGCCAGCAGCTCTCATCCTGCATCCTGCAGCCAGGGCATCGCTTCCCTCCAGGCCTGCAGGTAATGACCAGGGCCCTGAAAGAGCACAGGAGATCCAGCTCCACTCTGGGTTCTCACACACTCACACAAGCTCCTCGGAGCAGTTTTCCTCCCATCCAAGGAAAATATTTGCTCGGAGCGTGAAGCCGCGGCTGGGCAGCGTCAGCAGCAAATGTCAGCGAGTATCGGCAGGAGAGAAACTAATTACACAAAACGGGCCAAATTTCTCCCGGGAGGAGCTGCTCTGTGATCACTGCAGGAAGGATGGATGAGGCCTAATGGTTAAATTGATCATTTTGTGCTCTCTCTTTGCCTCTCTCCTGGTTTTATCTCGGCAGCTTTGCCGCCTGCCCAGGGGCTCAGCGGAGCTGGTCACCCTCCTGACAGCACATCACGGACACCTCCCAGCCGAGCTGGGATGAAATCACCTCTCAGTCCTAAAGCTGTGGGTCTCTAAATATATTCTGGCAGGTTTCCACTTTTCTTCTCCGAAGCTGTCCGTCCTCGCTGAGCGCAGCTGGAGGGATGCCCCCACCAGCACTCGGAGGGACAAACCAGAGCCAACAGAGAGCCAGAGGGACAAACACAATCGGTCCCAAAGGGGTCAGGCATC
The DNA here is from genome assembly GCA_013397775.1 of Eulacestoma nigropectus. NCBI lineage: Eukaryota > Metazoa > Chordata > Aves > Passeriformes > Eulacestoma > Eulacestoma nigropectus. The sequence continues at coordinate 300,442 of VZTE01002688.1, forward strand.
ACCTCTGCTAAGGTCAGACGTCTGCAGAGCCTGGCACTGAGCAAAGGTGCATCTGGGATGAGTCAGTGCATGAGGAAATGGTGTCACCTCCAGCGCCGTGCAGCAGCTCTGCTCCCTCACCCTGTTTCCAGCTCCGCACATGGTTTTACCCTTTACTACCAAAACTTCCTGACCAAACTCCCCCCAGCTGAAGCTTGAGTAAGGTTTCAGGTCCTACTTATGGGTCTGTTACACCAAGGGAGCCCAGCTGGGAGCCCATCCCCATGTCCAGCCCGGGGTTGGGAGCGGAACAGCAGTGGGAGAGGTGCATGGAGAAAGGGAGGATTGCACCAAACTCATGGCAAGTTGCCAGCCCCGTGGATTTCTGTTCTTATCCCTGTTCCTCTTGAGCTCCCAGCATGGAGCGTGAAGGGACCGCACCTCCCACCTTGGTGCATAAAGGTCATTCATTAACCTGCAGGAATGAGGAGCCTAAACTTTCCCCCAGTCCCCGTGACAGCAGCAGTGGCCCGTGGTGCTGCCGGGGTGGGGACAGGCTCCGGGGCCGTGCCAGCCAGGCAGGACACGTGTGCACAGCTCCTCAGGAATGCACCCTCCCAGCAGGAGCTGCAGAGCAGCAGTGGAAAGGCACAAAGTCCAGCAGAGCCCAGCTGGGTCTGTGGGGCTGGGTGCCACGAGGGGTTTTGTTCCCCTCAGGAGAAGGTCGGGTTTTAGCAGAGTCACAGCAGTGGGTTTGGGATTCCAGGGCAGTGGGTTTGGGATTCCAGGCCAGGCTGGGGGGACAAGCCCTGCAGTGGTGGGACCAGGCAGGCTCTTCCCGAGGTGAGGCAGATTGTGACAGGGTTCTGAGCGCTTGTGCAAGGCCAGGGATAGCGGCAGAGCTGGAACCCTGAGCCCCACAGCACCTGCCGGGCTGCCAAGCTCCCTGTGGGGCTGGAATAGGCTCATTCCCTCCCCAGCCCTTGATTTGCCCACCAGAAGCAGCAGAACCAGGCCCAAAAAGGACTGAGCAGACATTGGGATTTCTGCCCCAAGTGTCACCTGAGTGCCCCAACAAAGAGGATAAACTCATCTAGAAGAAACCCTGGGAATGACCCAACTTTAATTTACAGCAAAAGATCGCTTTCCTTCTGCTCCTGGAGGATGCAGGGCTCAGGGATGCTGCTGGAGGCTGTGCCAGCCCAGTGGGGAGCCTTCAGCTGTTTTACCCACAGAAATCCAGGCTGCAGAGCAGCCCTGGAGCTGCTGCTTCCCTGGCAGCAGCCCAGAGAGGGTCTGTGCTCCGAGGAAACGGGCAGGGCAGCAGCAATGTCGCAGCAGGAGCGATAACATCTGGATCAGCCCGAGACACGGAGCCATTGGAGCAGGACCTCGCCACGTGCCCAGTTCCTGCTGCTGAACAAATGGACAGTCCAGGTCGGATCATCTCATTTTCCATAAACACACCAGGTTTTTAATCCTGGATCTGCAGGACAGCGCTGCTGGGACTGGAGCTCAGGTGTCAGCCTTAAACCTGAGCTTTGCTGAGATTAGTCCCAGATACAAAGCCAGCAGCACTCAGCTCGTTCTGTATGAACACAAAAATTGGTTGGATCAGGATTCCTGTGGCACACAGAGAGTGAAATCACTGGCCTGTTACTTCTGAATTCCTTTTCTTTTTTTTTTCCTTTTCTTTCCTTTTTTT
>VZTE01002688.1:302179-356231 GCA_013397775.1 Eulacestoma nigropectus
TGTTTAGATTTTGATTTATTTTTCTATCGTAGGAAGCACCTCAGAGATTGGTTGTGACATACCCCGGGCTAATTCCGTGGAAAGCCTGTTTTCCAAAGGAAACATTTGCCGTCTTACTCCCAGCTCTGATTTGCCTGCCCCTGCTCCCTCGCCAGAGCTTGTTCTGCAGCGTTAATAGGAAAGTTTCTTTGCACAGAGCCAACTGTGCCCGAGTGATTTTGTTCAAGGGATACAAAGCACATTCACTTTGTGTTTGAGACGACATCTATTTGGTGGGTGAGCTGGAGAGCTCGGTGGGCAGAGAGAAAAAACACCCTCGTGAGGAGCTCTTTCAAAAGAGAAGAAACAAGAATCCAGGAGAGATAAGAAAACGAGCGTTTGCAGAATCTGGGAAAGCCTCGTGCTGAGGGACGGAGACAAAGCACGAGAATGCACTTTATTTGTGACAAGCTTTCCATCCTGGGCAGCCAAACAGGACATCCTGCTTCAGTTCTCCTTCCTCTCTTTAATTAGAGTTGCGTTCAGGACGCTGCCATTAATGTCATCTCAGCATTTCCACGACAAAGCCCTGTTTTTGCCGGACTTTAGGAACTTGGCCCTAGAAAAGTCTGTTGTTAGCGTAGAACTGTTCGGCTCAGAGGCTGGGGCAGGTCTGCAGCCAGCTGCTGTGACATTTCCATCACAGGGAGCTGCCACCAGCTCGGAGAGAGGTGGCTCCATCCAGGATGTGGGAGCGGCGAAGGAAATCAGAGCCCATCCCTGGGCACAGCGGGATTAGGGGTGTTCGTGCCCCAGGAGTGTCTCCGCTTCAGGTCTGAATTGCGGCACCTCTCTGATGTCTAAAAGTCACTGAAAACACACCACCCACATTTTCAAACCTGTGAGTCGCCATGGAAGCCTCCGTGGCTGCAAATAATTTAAAAAGAAACTGAAAAGAAAAGCGGATTCCCCAGCAATGGTGTTTTCACTGCCTGAGAACAGGGCCTGGCTACGGCCCCCCAAAAAGGAGCCCCCTGAAATCCCTGCCAAAGGGGCTCAAACACCAACCTGGCTGACAGGGGAGCTGTAAAACCCCCATGCTTGAGAGAAGCTGAAATGCACCTTAAACGCCAGGACAGCCTGGCAGGGTTCAATCAGCTCTGCTGATAAACCAGATTCCTGTCGTGCTTGTTGTGCTGTACAAACTTCTTCCTTCAGGTCTCCACGGCAGGACCTGGGGTTTGTGCACAGCTCTGAGCACACGGGCAGGAGAAATCCTCATTCCCATCCCACTGAGAGCCCTGTAACACCAGACTGTGCATCCCTGAGCAGGACAAGCCAGAGCTCAGTCCAGCCAGCACCTCTGGGGCTGGTTTTGGCTCGAGAAGTGCTAAATATTATTAGCAGCAAGAAAACCACTTTTATTTTTTTTCCACGGTGGAAAATCTAGTCCTTCCAACCAAAAAAAAATATGAGTGAGATTCTTCCACTCCTAGAGGGAGGGCAAACAGATTCCTCTGTTCTTGCTGCCGTCCCAGGTGCATCGCTGGCATCCAGAGCGGGGCAGGCTCTGGAAGAAGCTGTAAAGCAACATTTCATCACAGGATACTCCGAAGCAGACAGGGTTAAGCCAAACATCCTTTTACTGCTCCTCTTTCACTTCCCATTTGAGGGGAGGGCACACAAGGGCCCTGCACCCCGAGCTAGGGCTGTGCTGGGGGATCCCCTCCCTGGGCTGCAGCAGTGGGGCTGCATTTTCTCCTGGCTTCCTGCACGGCCAGGCTGGTGTGTGCCCTGTCCCAGGCTCCCACGGCCACCACGTGCAATTCCCTGCCCTTTCCCACCCGTGCCGCCACCCCACAGCTTCCCTCGCCAGCTGAGGAGCCAAATCAGAGAAATTATCTGATTCAAACGGACTGACAGAGCGAGGAAGCGGTGGGAAGAGGCTGGTTTGGGGCTCTCCAAGCTGTTTGGAGCTGTCTCCCACCTGCTGGAGCCAAGTGGTTTGGGTAAAAGGCGCTGATGCTCCAATGCCACCACACGGGAGAAGCTCACGCGGCTGCTGCACTTTGGCCGAGGAGATTTAGGATGTGCTGGCACAGCGCTTCCTCAGCAGTGCCCACGGACGCTGGGCACCCCCGGGAAGGGCTCTGGGCTCCATCCCCCTGCCCGGGCCGCAGCGGGGTGGGGCAGGGCAGGAAGGGCCCGGCGGAGATGAGGAGATGAGTGTTTCCTGCCCCTCCGCAGCCACACAGAGCAGCGCTGTCACTCAGCGGCCCCCGCGAGTGCGGCAGCAAGATAACTCCAGACGCGGCCACCATCACTTCCCCCCTTTGTCCCTGGCTTTTTTCAGGCCTTCCTGAGCACAAACGTCCCATCTCCAAAGGAATGTCACTGCCGCTGGCCCCCCACGGGATGCCGAGCGGCCGCGCTGCCCACGGCGCCGCAGGGATCCGCGGGGATGTGGGTGCTCCAGCACCCCGGGGTGTGGAGAGATCGGCAGCCCTGGGCTGGGAGCTGCCATGGGAGGACATGCAAGGTATCCCGACATGGAATTGAACGGCCACGTCCCCCAATTTCCTGGCCTGAGTCACTCCCGAGTGCAGGAGATGAAAGGCTGTCGGGAGCTCACGGAAAACAACCCACTCAGGGCAGCCCCAGAGCCAGCAGAGCCGGTGTCCTACACACTCCTCAGGCTCCTGGGACAGCACAATTCCCCTCCAGCCTCGCCAGATGCCTGAGCCCATCCTGGAAGGTGCTCACAGGACGTTCCGTGGCTGTGACAGTCCCTGCTCCCTGCCTGTCCCTGTGCGGTGCCCACTGAGCCAGCCCAGGTAACCCTCGGGCACTGCTGTCCCTGGCACAAACCCACAGGAGCCCTTCTGATCTGACAGCAGGGAGCACTTCCACCCCTTAAACTAGGCTGCATTTTTCCCCAGATCCCTTCCCAAAAGAGGGCTCTGGGTTTGGCTCTTCGGATGCTGTCACCCTGCAGCCCCTCTGGCTCTGCTCAGCACGGGGAATCTGCCCCACAGGAAATGTTTTCACTCCCGCAGCAGTGTGGGGCAAGGGGGGCCTTGCCAGGAACAAGGGGGAGATGTGGCACCCCCAGAGAGGGCCCTCGGACGGCACGGCACCCAAAGCCAAGGCTGGAATGCAGCGAGGCTGTTTCGTTATCTCCTCCCCTGCCTCTCAAGGACAAAATAATCTAACGGTTGTAGAAACACATTTTTCACCAAGGGATTCTTCATCAGTGCTTGTTTCCTCTCCCAGCCCGCTTCCTGGAAGCAGTTTGTGCTGACGGGGGTGGGCAGGAGCAGCCACGGGATGCAGGAGCTGCACGAGTGCGTGAGGGAGCACACACATTCCCGCCACGCTCCGTGGCCCAGGGTTACAGCTGGACACTCTGCAGTGCCGCTGGCCACCAGCTTTCCATGCCTGGAATCACAGGCAGGCAGGGATAGGGCAAGGGGGAATGGTGTCAAACTGAAACAGGAGAGATTAAATTAAATATTAGGAAGAAATTCTTCCCTGTGAGGGTGGGGAGGCCCTGGCACAGGGTGCCCAGCGAAGCTGTGGCTGCCCCATCCCTGGAAGTGTCCCAGGCCAGGCTGGACGGGGCTTGGAGCACCCTGGGATAGTGGAAGGTGTCCCTGCTCATGGCAGGGGTGGCACTGGATGATCTTTTAGGTCCTTCCAACCCGAACCACTCCGTGATTCTGTAATTGTAAGCACCTTGCAGACAGGTCCTGGTGTTCCCAGCCCAGATCCTCCTGGTGTCAGCAGGACATGGAAGGCCCACGGCCCCCGCTATAAACCCTCCTGCACGGGTGTTTACAGATCAGCCATAAATATTTGCTCCTGGCCGCAGTTTTCCCAGGAAAGGTTTCAACCTACAAGCAATTCCCCCCCCCACCCCGAGCCAGTTCTTCCCTGGCTGTTTACTTTGGGAGTTCCTCTGAGCTAAACACAGCTTTATTCCTCGAACGACTGGAACGCAATATCTATTATCTCCATCGATTATAACGAACCAATAACGGCTCTTGCAGCAGCCAAACAACCCAAAAGATGATCCCGCAACAAAAAAATGATCAGGCACCAGACTGCAGCCAGGCTGCCCCAGGGAGGGAGGGAGGGAGGGAGGGAGCTGGCAGGGGGAGGAAAAGGATATGGTGCTTCTGGGAGCCGCGGCCGTTTGAAGGCTGCGAAGGGAAGCAGGCCAGAGGGTTATCCAATCTCTCGGAGCAGACATTTCCGCCTGGCACGCCCCAGCGGCACAGTCCCTCCGCTTCATTAATAAATCACCGATCCCGCCCGCTGCGGCTGCCCCGGGGAGGAAACGGGAGCCGGGGCGAGCAGGGCCGGGAGCGGGGTGCGGGTGCCCTGTGTGTGCACGAGGAGGGGTGCACATCACAACCAGGAGCCCCCAGAGGTCCTGCACAGCCCTTTCCAGCTCACCTGGATCTGGCACAAGAAGCTGCCGTCCCCGCGAGCCAGCACAAGCACTTGTGACACAAGCCGGAGATGGATGGGACAGAACCCTTCCTTCTACCGACCGTCCCTTCCCCCTTCCCGGCTGCCTCTCTGTATTTACAGACATCCCGAGTTTCCAAGGGCTCCCATGCTCTCCAGAGCACTCTTTCAGCCCCAAGCAGCGTTGTTTCCCCGGGACCACAAGCGCGGTTTGTTCAAGGGCCGCTCGGCGTTTCTGGCGGATGATTTTGGGCAGAGTTTCGCAGATGTTTGAGCGCAGGTTACACGGGCTGTCCTGCTGGATGCAGCCACCACGGCGGCATCCTAACCCGTTCCCTGGTGGCACCCACAGTGCCCTGACCCCCGTGGAGATGGATGGAGAGATGCCAGGGGTGATGGCACACCCCGTGCCACCCTAGAGCTAGAGCAGGAGGGGCAGGGACACCCAGCGTGTGGCTGCTCGAGCCTCCAGCGGGGTGATGCAACCATCCCCGGCCCCACACCTCCCTGGGACGTGAAACGCTACATGACACGAATTCCTGCCACCAGCGCTTCCTGTTTTCCCTACTACAACGGCTCACGCTTCCCCGCAGTCCTTGACCCCTGGGACTGTGCTAGAAAGGACGCGAAATCCCTCTCCCGCAGCCCGAGGCTGGGCTTGGGGCTGCCCCGGGAGCGCTGAGCCCACGGCCGCTCTGTCTGTCTGTCTGTCTGTCTGCGCGTCCATCTGCGCAGACACAATGGTCACACGGTGCCTCCCGAGCTGGCACAGCTGCCAGCGGCCTCGGGGGACAGCATCTGATAGCTCGGGGGGGACAGCAGAGCCACAGAACAAAGCCAAGCCCAGCAAAGCCGAGTCTTTGGTTCCAACCCTTTTTTCCCCCTCTCTGAGCAAGGAAATACAGCTGTTCTCTCGCTTGCACTCCCCCCAAATTGCAGGCTGATGTCTCGCAGCCGGTGCCAGGTTGATCAAAGCTCAAGGGTTTTGCTTTGCCTGCACACCTGGAAAGACATTCTCAAAATCCCTTCCTAGCGCTTATTCCCCCGTGGCACAGGCTGGGCTTCCCAAAATGCCCAGCAGAGGAAGGTGGGGGTTCCTGTGAGAGCAGAAGCTGCTGCCCCAGGCTGTGCAGACCATCACGGACACACACGTCCCAGGAACTGGCTCAGCCAGGGCAGGTTCTTGCCTTTGAGAGCCACCACCTCTCATCCCTGCTGGGAAATGATGCTGCTCCAACTTTTCAGTATTTCAAAGGGTAAAGTAAAAGCTGATCAAGCCAGAATGATGGGTGTTTCACCCTCCTTCTCTTGGGGTGAGAGGACACTTCAGCTCTTCAGTTTTGTTCCATTTTCTGTTGCGGGAGTGTCAGGAGCCAGAAATCCCTCCACAAACAAACCCAGGCCTCCCCCAGCAGCTTCACCACAGGAAGCTCCACACACAGAGACATTATTGCAGTGGGGACAAGAAACACGAGCAGGGCTTTTGGGAGAGGGGAAAGACAAGGGCGATGGGTACCAGTTCAGCCAGTATCAGGCAGATCCAATATTCGTGACCTTTCTTGCAAAAAGGAGCTGTGATAACCATTCATTTTGAGGTTTTGCAAGCTGAGATCTTTTCATCCAGCAGTGCTAGGCCAGACCACCCAGCAGCACCAGGCTGTCCCTCAGGGGACATCATCAAAAGCTCTGCAAAAGGGCTCAGCTCCCAGAAAACAGACGTGAGGACACGGTGCCGCACAACTGCTCCGTCAGCCCTCTGAGCCATCCTCTGGCCACACATGGCCGAGCCCTTTGCACAGGTCAGGGAGCTCATCCCAGCCCTGCTCCCACCGCGCAATCACAGCCAGATAAAAGTCTCCCCCTCCCAGCTCAGGGCTCCGGTTACACCGCACTTAATCCTGGGGCCGGTTTGACATTGCAGCTCCGGGCTGATGGCGTGACCCGGTTGTGAGACAGCGAGGCCCCGCTGAGCTCAGAAATGTTAAATACATTGTAATTGGACCCCCGGTGCCTCCACTTTTCTTCCGATGAAGAGGCCCCGGTAAGTGAATTTTCCAGAGCGTTCCCGGCGTGGCAGCCGTGGCTCCGGAGCGCGGCTGATTCTCGATCCAGCACGGACACATGGGGAAGCTCTTCCCCATCTGTGGGGTGGTCTGGGCTGGCCATATCCACTGCATAGCAAAGGAAACCCAATCCACCCGTTCCTGGTTTCTCCCAGAAGGAAACGGGAGTGGGGCTAGATAAGGGGTGAACTCCCCGGGGAAGGGAGGGGAGAGCTGTGCACTCCCCGTTCCAACTTTTGCTCTTCACTTCGCTGCACCTTCAATATCAAACCTCCCCCAGCGGGCAGGGCTTGGTGAAGGGATGTCGGGAGCCTGCAGTGACACCCAGCTGTGCCCTGGTGCAGCCAGGAGCGAGCTGGCAGCATGGATCAGCTGGCTGCTGTTGCATCTCCCCACTCCTTGTCCGTCCTGGGGCATTAGGGACAGCGGCAAGCTGGGAACACATCAGCCCTGATGTGCTTGAGGGGCAGCAAGGACACTCGTCCCCGCTGTCACCTCTCTCTGCTGTTGCCAGGTGAGGCTGGAGGCTCCCTGGGGCAGGGCTGCCTCCATGGCCACGGGCAATGCTCCCAGGTGCTATTCTGATATAAAAAGCAGCACTTCCCCCAGCTTTAAAACACTTCTCCTCTCTGCCAACGCGGGTGAGTGCTCCTCCCGCAGCTGCTGTCCTCTCCAGAGGGGGTGTGAAGGCCACGGTCACAAAATCAGCAAACTGGGGCAAAAGACTCTGCCAGACACACAGGCAAAGGAAACAGATGCAAGGGGAGCTCTGTGACAGCCTTACTTTGCTACCAGACACTCCAAAACCTTGCGAGGACAAACCCAGCAGGAGTGTGAAACTTCTTCTCCGCCTCTTGGGGACTTAAAAAAAAGCCACTTCGTTCTCCTGAAGTTTCCAGACTCACGGGTCACAGCCAGGGGAGAAAGGGCCAGGCAGAAGCTGCTCCCGGGGGTGTTGGGGCAGAGCTGGGGGCACAGCAAGTCCGGTGGGCAGTGAGGAGCACCCACATGAGAAACAGGCAAGGTCCAGTCCTGTTCCCATGGCTGTTGTGGGCTGGACCTCAGATTTAGTAGTAGGAAGAGTTCTGATGCTCCCAAAAACCCTTGACGTGGCACACAGGGGCATTTCAGGGAGGGAGATGCTCTCGTGGTTTGCCTCCCTTTGAAGTAAAAGCCCTGGGAAAGGCAGGAACGGCTCCAAACGCACTTAATTAATCCAACTCGTCCCATTAACGACATCAAAACACAGCAACTGCAGCAGAGTCTGGGCCTCATCTCACACCCTCCGAGCCAAGAGGGCTCTGCAGAGCTTCCCCAGAGCTCGGGCAGGATGCAGAGGGCTCAGGGCACAAGTTGTGCCTTGATGGCATTGGTGCAGCACTGGGGACAGCGGGACCAGGTCCCCACGGACCGTGCTCAGAGCCCACTTGGGGGCTCTTGCCCACACAGACAGGGCAGATTATATTGAGTGTTCTCTGCTGAGCTGCACCCTCCAGCTGGGAGGTTTGGTTCCCCCTCAGTGTTTCTGCATCCACGAATTTGTGTGTGCCCTTCCCCAGGTCGGGGAGCAGCATGAGGATGGCAACTGTCCCCATGGTCCTGCTGGGCACAGGGGTGGCTGTCCCTGAGTGGGGCTGAGCCCCCTGCCCTGGCACCTCAGCTGATGCCTGAGGTTCCAGCTTTTATATTTTTAAATCCTGCGCTGCCTGGTGTGGAACTCTGGAGTTTCTTGGAGCCTGTTGGCTGCTGCTCTCTTGTGCCAGACAGACACAACAAAGCCTCTCCCAGCTCGTTGTTCAAGGACACTCAGGCTGTCCCAGGCCCAAAAAGGGTAAACCAGGGCCTCTGGAGAGGTGGAGAAATTGAAGAAATTCCATCATTAGCTCAAGTTTGAATTGGTGAATTGATGCTGATCTGCAAATGAACCAAACCTATCAAAGTGTGAAGAACTCGGGACTCGGGGTCCAGCTTGGGGCCCAGCTTGGATGTGGCCTTTGGCTCCCCAGGGTGCACCTTTGAAGGCCTTTCAGATAAATATCCACCTTTATTCCCTCGCTCCTGTCTGGTCTCTGTTTCTAGGTAGCCGGATGAGGCATCACAGTCCCCAAACTCTCACTGCCTTCCCCCCAGCGCCTGACCCCAGCTGATAACCTTGGGAAGCTCCCTCTGACCTGGAGGAGCTGGGAAAGGGAAAGATGTTGACTTTTAACCTCCTGCTGTGCTTCATCCTCCTCCTGAACGGGCTGAGCTCCCCCCTGCTGCCTCTTCTCCACCCTGAGCCCATCCATCTCCCTGCTGCCGGAGGGGCCGCTGGAGCTGGAGGCTTCCAGACCTTCCCACGATCCCATCTCAGAATGGGGAGGAAAGAGCTCCACTTCCAGCCACAACCTCACCCGGACCCACGGTTCCCTCCTGTCCCCTCACCTCAGGGCAGCAGGACCCCGGGAGCAGCTCCCAGGCCAGGCTTGGGGAGACCTGGGGGGCAGACAAATTTTGGCAGGGCTGCTCAGTGGTTAAACCCCAGACTTTGACCAGATCCCCGAGTGAGACAGACCGGACCCTTCCCCTCACGGCCTGGCTAAAAGGAGCCCCACACCCAGCCAGGACCTGGTGATAAACTCAGGGCTTTGATGTGGAGGGGAAAGGGAGACGTCCCATGCAAGCCCTTATCTCCCTTTCCTTCTGTCCCTGCTGCGAACCAGAGGTGTGGGAAAACCCTTTCCCAAAGGCACCGCTGGAAAGGAGGGGCTGGGGCAGCGCCTGGGGAGAGCCGGGGGACGAGGGGGCTGCGGATGCAGCTCCAGGCACAGTGTGACCCCGAGAGCCACCCGCCCGGCACCCCGGGCCAGGCACGTCCCCAGGGCCACGCAGCAGCTCAGACACGGAGCTGGGACACACAGGCTGGTCAGAGGAGACTCCGCGTGGCTCTGTGTCCCTCTGCCTCCTTCTGCCCTCCTCTGGCGTCCGTGGGAGGTTTTCCTCGGATCCTTCTCCCCGGCTGCTCCGGATGAATCCCGTTTGTTCACGCGGAGGCAGAGCTGTGACGAAGCTCCCAGCGTGGCAGGGGTAATTATCCTGGTAATTACCCAGGAACTGCCCTCATTATCTGTTGTTGATACTGGACGGAGCATCCCCTGCCCCCGAGAAATCCCAGCCCTGATCCTGCCGGGGCTGGGAGGGCCAGGACTCCTCGGGAGTTGTGCAAAAGGGTTTGGGACTAAATACCCAGTATGAGGCCAGGACGAGGAGGAGGAGGAGGAGGAGGAAGCACGGCCAAGAGTCGGGAAAGGGTTCCTCGGGAGGGACGGGAGCCGCCTGTCCTCGCTCCCGGGCTCAGGAAGGGGAGGCACACCCTACTGTGGCTGCTCCTGCACTTGGAAAGGCATCCGAGAGCTCCCTGCTGGAGATCTCCCATCTCCAGCTCCCGGTGCTTTCCCTCCAGGGGTCACCAGGATTTCCCGGCTGGGAAACCCCGAGCAGAGGGGATGCTGCGGCTGGGAGCTGCGCCTCGCACGGCACCGCTCTCCGAAGGGAGAGGCGGCAGGGAGGAAAGGGAGAGCTGGTGCTGGGAGGTTTTTTCCTCCTTCAGAGGAACCTGCCCGCTTCAGAGAGGTGAAAATTCTGGAAAGGGGGAGTGCTCTTGTGCAAAAAAACCCGTGCATCCCACTGCGGGATAGCGCAGGCTCTCCAGGGAACGTCCTTCTGCCACCGCTGGGTCCCCACCTCGGGGGGACACACCCCAACATCTGGGATGCAGCAGGGACAGCGCTGGGGAGCCAGAGGCTTTTTGGGTTTTTTTTTTTTTTTTGGACTTTTTATAAGCATCAGAAACACATTTCAGGAAACTTTAGACGAGAAAATTGTAATATAAAGCAAGGAGTAGCAGCATCTCCCGGCGACAGGAAGGTGGAGTGGGAGAGCCACGCTAGCAGGAGCTGAGCGGTGTAAGAGCAGAGGCTTCTTCGGTTTCACAAATCAGAGGTTCAAAGTTGGCAGATGTGTGAAGCTGTCTGCTGGCGTGGGTCAATCTGAGGCAGCAGCTTCACAGGGAAAGAGGAGGCAGGATGGATGCCATGAAAACATTGAAATGCTTCGCACCAAGGCTTGCCAGTAACGAGTTTAATTCTGGAGCTGCTAAATGCTTTGTCTCATCATTGTCAGATCTGAAACGTGCCTTTGGTGAGCAGCGTTTTCCCTGAGAAATTGCTCCCAGCCTCAAAAGAAAGAGAAAAAGCCTTTAAAGGATACTGAATGGCCCCCAAGAAAGAAAGGAAGGTTTTAATTTCGCCTGGAACAGAGCATTTGCACAACGAACCAGAAAAGGAAACATGGCAGAGATTCTCCCTTTGGGTCCGAGCCTGTCTGACTTTGCCCTTGTGGTTTTTGGTTCAGCTGCAGAGCAGAAACCTCCGTTTCCCCCCAGTTTTTCTCTCTGAGCCCTCAAGAACAGCCTTGCCATGGCCACAGGCGTGGGAACTGAGCCCTGGCAGTGCCCGTGACTCACCCTCTTTGGGTGCTGCTGGTTAAAATCCCTCCCCAAACCCCCGCTCTCAGCCGGGGCTGTTGCTCTTCCAGGCTCAGCCATGTGTTTCTGTTTACTTGCTGTGTGTGCCAGCGGAGCCTCGGCGTCCACACACATCGTGTTTGCATATAAGCTGCAAATTTGAGTTTGATTTGGTGGGCTGGAGCCCCGGGGGCCTCTTGGATGCCTTTGAAAGAGTCGCTGGGTCTGAAAGGTCTCCAGTGCGTGGGGATGTGTGGTCCGGGAGAGGTGCTGAGAGGGGGAGTGTGGGAAGAAGAGCGGGAGGAAAGAGAAAGGAAAAGGAGATGAAAAGGATGGGGATAATGGAGGGGTTCCAGAGAGGAGAGGGATGGCACCCAGCGCCCAGCCAGTGCCCAGGTCACAGCACGCACACAGCCCCATCTTCCCACATCGTTTCCCGAGGGATGTGCCGGGATCTCAGCATCCCCAGCCCCACAGCCAAACTCCCTCTCTCGAGGCAGCAGAGACAGAGCCATCTCTGGCCACCCAAGCCCCGCAGTGACCTCCTGGTCTGGTCTCCCTCTGCGATCTGGTGGTGGTTTTGCAGAGCCCATCCCTGTCCCCCCGCGCTCCCCCCACACCCGGGGGCCGCCGTGCCCTCGCATCCTCCAGCACTCCCTCTGAAACACGCAGCAGGAGGCTGGGAATGTTTGGCTGCTCTCCCAAGGAGATTTTCCTTCATAAAACACAAGGCAGGCGGGGGCTTTTCACAAGCAGTGGGCACGGCTGAATCTCTTTTCTCGGCAGCCAGCAGGAGGAAAATGGAAGGGGGACAAGAGACGGGACGGCCACTGCCTTTGTTCGGTTTTTGAGGCGGAAAGAGGATGGGATGGGGGGGGTTTAAAGATATAATGGGCCTGAATGTGCTGAAGGAGCAGCTTGGGGTGGGGAGGCTTCAGACTGCCATGGCAGGGGACAGGCGAGGTTTGGTTGTCACTGCCAGTGGCTCACGGGACAGGGCTGAGCCCCTCGTGCTGGGCGTCCAAAGGGTTGGGATCTTCCTCTGGGCTCGTCCTGCTGCACTCAGGGTGGTGTCCAGAGGGGAACAGGCTTCTTGGGAAGTGTCCAAAAGGGCCATGGTGAACAGGGTGGTGCTGGGTTAACCATGATCCCTGAGGGCCTTTCCAACCTTACCGACTCTATTATTAAATAAATTAATAACCCAGCGCTGTTTTGCACTTCGGGGCTTATGCACTGCCTCGCCCCAGAACGGTGAGGAGAGGGGACCCCAGTCCAGCTCCTCAACCTGGCTCTGGCTTTGCCCCCCCAACCCTGAGGAGATGAGGATGGTGGGGACGGGGACAAGGACAGGGCCAGGGCCACCACCGCCCTGGGGACCCATCGGGGAAGCCCATCCGTGTGTCACTAGATGGCGGCTCCACCTCAGGAATGGCCACAGGGGCACGGCGGGGGCCAGCCTGGGGTGTCCTGTCCCCCCATGGGGGCCCAGCACAGCCCCCCATGTCCCCCTGCCACCCGTGTCCCCCCAGGCACCAGTGGAAGCCACCATGGCCATGCAGGAGGGGTTTCTTTCTCTGCCTGCTGCAGCCTCACCTTACAGCACCATTCCTGCTGGTCAGGACCTCAAGTTGCACCAGAGGAGGTTTAGATTGGATATTAGGAGAAATTTCTTCACTGGATGTGGGGTTCCCTCTATCCAGCTCCTTCCTGCGGGGCAGCTCCCGAGCCAGAGCTCAGCCCGACCATAGCTGAGGTCAAAGAACTGCGTCCCGCTCCTCCCCCCTCAGGGAAACCCAGATGGAGACATGGAAAAGATCTCATCTCATGCCTAGACCACTCCGGGCTGAGGCTGTGAGCCTCCCGTGGTGTTCTAAAACACCCTGCAGCACAAGAGAGAAAGCCCCTGCACCCCCAGGCCTGGGCAGATGCAGGCAGGGAGGGTGGATGTGCGTCCCACTGCGGCACAGTCCGGGATCATCATCCATGCAAAATCATCAGGGATTCCCTGGGAGGTACAAAAGCCTCAAAAATGGAAAGCAAACTCCTCTCCCAGCAGCACACATCCCCCCCAGCTCCTGTGCTGCCCCTCGGTCAGCCCCATGCCGTGGTGCTCCCACTCCCAGTATGACCAGTTCTCTCCAGCGCTGGGGCCCGTCTCTGGACCCTGCAGCTTTAAGGCCCAGCCAGGCTGGAGCAGGTTCCTCTTCCCAGCCTCCAGTGCCCTGCCAGAGTCAACTTAGCTGAGAGTAATTAGTGTGGTTATCAAGGGAAGAGGTGGATTAATGTGGGAAAGTCATTGATGAAGGCAGGGAAGGGCAGATGCTTTCCTGGAGTCCCCGATCAATACAGACCTTGGAGGATGAATGAGGGCTTCAAAGAAAAGCATCAGTGAACAATTGAATGCTTTTAGCTCCCGGATGGCTGCTTTGCCTGGAGCAAGGAGTGAAACACGGCCCAGGGCACCCGCACACTCTGCCAGTTATCCCTCCTTGTGCCTCGGGAGGAGCCTCTGCCCACCGGGTGCCCGTGCAAGGGAGGAGGATGATGCTGGTGGGGCGGGGTGGAGATGGGCACCGAGGATGTGGAGGTGAATCTGTTGAAATCCAAATTCCTGCCCCCTCCCGGCCCTCTGGGTCTGTCCCACACCTTCCCTTCCCGGCAGGGTGAGGGGACACCCGCAGCACTGTCGGTGACCGCCAGGGCTCTCTGGGACAGCCGCAGCCTTGACCGTGTCCCATGCATGACAGTGGGCGAGAGAAAATCATCCTCACAACCCCAGGTCCTCTCTCAGAGCCTGAGCAGCTTCCAGAACCTCCTGCCCCGTGCCCTGCCCCGTGCCCTGCCCCGTGCCCTGCCCCGTGCCCTGCCCCGTGCCCCTCAGCGCTGCCAGAGGGCTGTGCTGCCCGTCACCATGTGCCCCTGGCCTTGCCAGCATCCGCTCCCCCCGCTCCTTTTTTGCTTTTGCTTTATTGTGCAAGGCAAAGACAGAAAGTGGGTCAGGAAGAGCCGGGAGGAGCTGCTGGGACGGAATGATGGAGCTGCAAGGTCACAGGCTGTGCTGCAGCCCCTCGGGGACATGCTCTGCTGACCAGTGACACCAGTCTGGTGGCCACCACGGCTCCTGAGTGCCACCACCGCTGTGTGCGAGGCACACACGGGCACGTCCCCGTGCCCAAAGCTGGTCCCCTCCAAGGCAAAGCCTTGCCAGTCTCCGAGGTGCAGAGATGTTTTGTCATTGTTTCGGGGGAAACTGAGTCACGGAATGGGAAGCAGCTTGCCCAGAGTCGCCAGCCTTGGCAATGCCTGCCAGTGGATGGGTGCTGAGCCACCTGGGTGGCTCCTGGCACACGGGCCATTTATTGCCCGTGGTCCTTGGTGCTGTGCAGGTGGCAGAAAGGTCCGGCCACACGTGGCCGGAGGAGCCGGGTCCCCGTGTCCCAGATCGCCGTCACAGGAGCATGGCTGAGGTGTGAGAGGGGACAGCAGAGCTGTCCTTGTCCCGGCTCCGGCCGTGTCACCCGCCTGCAGCACCCAGGGCTTTACTCGAAAGCCAAGCGGGGCGGGACAGCTCTGCAGAGAGGGAGAAAAACCAAAACAAATCGGAGCATGTTTTTTTTTTTTTGCACTCCCGGCCCAGCTCCCAGCCCCTCCTCTGCCATCGCCGCTGGAATGCGTCTCCGAATTCCTCGCTGCCTCGCTGCGTGCTGCTGCCGGCTTTGCCTCTGATTGTTCGCAGCGATTGCGCTTTTCCCACACTCCGGATCATGGCTCGGGATCGCCGTGGCTCCGTGCCGGCTCCGCATCACCCCCAGCACAATGTGCGAGCGCAGGCTGGGGCGAAGCGCAGCTCCGGGAGCCGGCGGGCGCTGCGTGGCTCTGCCCTGAGTCACACCTGAGTCACCTCGGCCCCTCCGATCGCAGCTCAACACCTGCAACCAGCGCAAGGCCGGCGAGAGCCGCCTCCTGCCCCTCTGCCCCGGCTCGGGCACGGCCGCGGGGCTCGCTCGGGCTGGACCGAGCAGGGTGGGAGGTAGAGAGAAGCGGCTGCCGCCCTTCGGTGGATTCCTGAGGGAATGATTCCTTCCGCCTCAATGGCCATTTCGGAGCGGTCACAAGTTTACGTGTGCCTCTTCTCTGGCGTGCAGGCTGCAAACATTGGGATTTCTTCGCCTTAGGAGCGCTTTCCCATCTGGGCTTTGCTGTCTGCAGCCCTTGGAGAGGCGGGTGGGTGGGTGCAGGGACGTGTTTGCCTCCTGCACTTTGTTTTTCCTGGCTGGGGCCGCATCCCCCTGCCCGGTGTCACTTCCCTGTTCCATGTGCTCAGGGCAGCTGCCATTTCCATCGGTCGGGATGCTCTCAGGAGATCCCCGAGCTCCGGTGCTGGGACATCATAGCAGCAGGATGGCCCCAAAATGGCTCAGACCGGCTGTGCTCACACAGATCCCGTGGCCATCCCAACTCCGAATCCACCCACTCTCAGCATGGCATCAGCACCTGGCAGCCACCTCTCCTTCCAACACCCCAAAACTCCCTTATCTGCATCATAATCTGGGGGAGAAGTCCTAAGGAGAGGTGTTATCTCCTGCAGACAGGCAGGAGGAGGTCAGGAAACACCTGGCAGGCAGTGGCCAGGCCTGACGGGCTGAATCCAGGATTCCAAAGCCCAGGCAACCTCGGTTCACTCCCATGAATGGCCTGCGTTCTACAGGGACTCCATAAAGCAGTTAATCCTTATCTGCAGCGTGTAAAAGGATAAACTGCACGTGATTAACGTGTGAGGCAGCCAGCTCCAGCAGAACGGCATCCCAGCCCTGCAGCTCCTCCGAGGAACCAGCGATCCCAGGTCCCTCGAGCCCCTCCTGGGTCACCCGCAGCCCTGAGCACCCTCCAGCCTCCTGTCTCCCAGCCCAGCTCTAATCTCAGGGCTCGGGACTCTGAGCATGAATAAACTCACCTGTTGTTTGCAAACAATTCACCCACAAGTACTCGACAAACAAAAACCTGTAATTAAGCAAATAACGAGAACCTTCTCCCCCATTATACAGCGCTGCAGACCGGCTTCTGTTTGAATCGTTTTATTGCAAGGGGTTTTAAATCACTCTTTTTATTTGAGACGAGGTAAAGGCTAAACATAAATTTAAAAAAAAAAAAAAAATCGGGGAAAGGAGCTGGATGGGCGCCTGCCAGGGCTCTATCACTGCTTTTCCCATAGGAAACCCCCCTAAATCTGCTGACAATGGGACACCCACAGCATCGCCTGCTGCTCTGCCGCTATCGCAAACCAAACACAGGCGAAGGTGAATGTAAACAGTTTCTTCAGCCCCATCACATTAACGCACTCGGTTAAAGCTCGGCCCTAATTGCTCCTGGAGCAGAGGGTGGCACAGTCCCCGGGGGGACAAGGACTCCCGGCCCCCGCTCCCTACCCCCCCAAGCAGCACCGCACCCTGTGGATGAGGGGTGGGGCAGGATCCCAGGTGACAGAAGCCTCCAGGGAGCGATTTCCCACCCTGCACCCCCAAGTTTGGGGATGGGGAAGAGCCTCTGCAGACTTTCCCTGGAGCAGCTCCCCAGAGCAGCCTCTTCCCCCTCAGTTTCCAGTCCTGACTCTCCCGTTTTCCTTGAGCACTGTGATTCCTTCTGGGGCACCGGCCAGTCAGGAGCCCCTCTCCTCCAGCCCCTGCTGCCATCCCAAACCACCAGGGCTCCACGTTCCCCTGCTGCTGAGCACGGACAAGCTCACTGCATGTGCTGGCACGTGTGGCTGAAGCCCAGCGTGGCTGTCACCCCCGGGCAATCCTTATCACGTTTTCCCAGTCGCTCCCTCCTTCCCCACACAATGAAGGTCAGGGTGCAGAGGGACATTTGGGTTCTTGCCATTGAAAGAGCCCGGTTTGGGTTGGTTTTTTAAATTTTTTTTCCTTCTTCCTGCCCGTCAAATCCCAGCTCCTCATATCCAAGGCTGACAGGGCGTGAGGATGTTGGGATGGGGCAGCTCTGCCCTGCGTGGATGGAATCTCGCTCACTTCCACCCAGGAGAGCTGGGCAATGACCAAACTGGGAATTTAATGTAATCAACAAGCGTTTGCAGCTTTGCCTGGTTTTTTTTTTACTGCTTAGAGAGGGTTTTGTTTTTAAAGGCTCAGTTTTTTCCAAGGGTGGGAAAACCTGCCACAGAGCGAACCCACTGGGATAGCCAAGCCCCGGGGAGCAAGAGAGTTCTGGTAATTTTGAAATGAAACTATCTTTTTCTGTCAGAAAAACAAGTCCTAGGCTGGCCAAAGACAAATATTCTGAGTGTTTGCTTTTAACTCTTTTGGTGCCAGCCAGCTGGAGCTTCTCATTTTACAGCAGCTCCTCACCTTGCACCACTCCCTGAAGGGGGGTGCCAGGTTCTTGATGAATAAAATAACACATTTTAATGTTTGGCTCTGTGAAGAGAAGCTTCCTCTGGGCCGTGTGGGTTCTGCAGACGCCAAAGTAGCTTCCTCCTGCCCCC
Organism: Eulacestoma nigropectus; assembly: GCA_013397775.1. Taxonomy (NCBI): domain Eukaryota; kingdom Metazoa; phylum Chordata; class Aves; order Passeriformes; genus Eulacestoma; species Eulacestoma nigropectus. The sequence continues at coordinate 319,698 of VZTE01002688.1, forward strand.
AGGGCCCCCTCAGCCACGCCAGCAGCCCTCAAACCTCTCCCACCCCGTGCCCAGCACTGCTCTGCCTGTGTAGGAGAGTGAAGGGCCGAATCCTCCTGTGACACAGGAGTGACAACCTCAGATCTGTTTGCTGCCAGTTTCGTGCGTGTAGGCGGTGGAGTGAGAGGTCAGGGAGGCGCTCTGGGTGTCACTGCTGGTGTCACCTCAGAGACACTGCGTGGGGAGCTCAGTCTTATTAGACAGCAGAGCTCCCACACACGAGAAACCGTCCGAGTGACGAGTGCGGAGGAAACCAGCCGGGTTTCCTGTCTTGGCTCGGTTGTTCCTGGTGCTGCCTCGTGCCCTGAGCCCCTGCTGAGCCCCAGCTCCAGCCATGCCAGGCCCTGTGCAGTGTGGCACCGCAATCCCACGGGCGCAGGGCAGCTCTGCCATCCCACCACGGTGCCCGTGGCTCTGCAGCTCCGTCAGGAATTGCTGCAGCATCACACAAAGCTTTGCTGAGCTCATTTTCCCCCCTGTTGATAAAAGAATGTTTCTGGCCAGTGCCCAGGGCCAGGTTCTCCATGAAAAGGGGGATCCATCTGCCAGGCACTCCCTAACCTGAAGCTACCAGGATGGAGTCACAAGATTCCCCGGAACTGAGGGATGGGACATGTCCTTGGCTTGGGTGTAACCAGAGGTGGGAAGGATCAGATTCTCAGGTCTTATGGCCCTGGGGACACTGATGACTGTGCTGTCATCACCAAAATGCTGGTGGCACATGGCCCAGGCAGGGAGCAGCTGCTGGCACCACAGCCCTTGCCAGGGCTCGGAGGAGGGATCTCAGGAGTTTGTGTTGGAAGCCATGGGCAGCTGGAGCCGGGAGCGCTGGGGCTGGGAGGGTGGGGAGAAGAGGGTGGCTGGGTTTTCAAATCCATTGGTTCACGGAGAAGCCGGCAAGGGAGGGGCAAGGAGCAGCCTGCCTCGTAATTGTAATTGCGTTAATTACCCCGGCTGGCTCGGAGCAGGATCCCACACTGAGGCAGGTGCCTCATCATCCCCTACCCATCATCTGTGCCACCATCCCCTCCTGTCCCCACCATCCCAGCAGAGCATCCAGCCAGGCCTGGGCCATGCTCTGCTCCACAGGTGGCTCCCAACCAGCGTCCCCATCCCTGTCAGACATCCAGGGTCACATCTGGGCTCACCCTGAGCGTGCAGCCCTTGACACGATGCCTTTTGGGAGCGTCGCTGAGGGGTCACCCCTGGTTCCTTGCAGGCTGTTGGGAGGGCAGGGCAGGGATCCCAGCGATGCTCAGGGGTGTCACCGGGGTCCCTGGCTCCTGTCGATCATCCAGGACGCTGCTGTGCTCTGCAGGAGCAGGCAGGGTTGGTGTGTGTGGGATCTGGCCCCGGGGCGCTCGCTCAGCCCGTGCCCAAGTGACGCAATGGAAAGCAGCAAGCAGGAGCGTGCCTTGCCCCTACTTGCAGCTCTTCCAGCTCTAGGGCTCGATGCTGGAGATAAATGCCTTGATGGGACGGCAGGACAAGTTCCAACACTGCTTCCCAGTGTCTGCTGCCAGCTTCAGAGCGTGAGAAAATACCGGGCAGGGAGGGAAGGATCAGCATCGCACGGATGTTTGGAGATGATTGATATTTTTATGGTGAAGTTGGGATTTTTGGGTTCCTCCATCCCCTCCACGTGGCAGGTTCCTGGGCTCGGGCTTGCACGCACGTGTTGGGCACTGTGCTGCCCACGGGCGCTCAGGGACACGCCAAGGGCTGGGCTGCACCCCGAATCCTCACCTGGGCACCCACGGCTGGGTGCAGGCAACCCACTGAGGCCCGGCAGAGCAGCCCTGTCCCTGTCCCCACGCCACACCAGTGTCTGTCAGCCTGGTTAGGATGGACCCTCCAAACCAGTGAGTTTGAAAGTAAATCAAGGAAAACACTAAAAGCACAAGTCCCCCGTGGGTGTCCATCCACCTCCATGGCCAGGGACCCCCTGGGTGCCTGTCCTGGGTGTCCATCCATCTCCAAGGACAGGGATTCCCAGGAGCTGCCGCTCCCTGCCCATGGTGCAGCCGGCTCCAGGGACTGGCCATGGCAGAGGGCTCTGGTTAAAGAAGCAGCAGAGAGAATGTGTTGCTTCTCAAGCAGGCAGTGAAAATCCCTCTCCCCGCAGCCCCCAAAGCCGTGGGGATCGGCAGGTCCCAGGGTGGCCTCATTCCCCCCACTTGTTTTGGCTGCTTGCATTTACGGCAGCTCCAGCACCGACGGAGAGACTGAATTCTCCTGGCCAGCTGGGAAGGACCAGACTCTCCTCAACATGTTCTAGGACGTGGCATTCCTCTCCTTGCACCAGCGCTCCCTTCGTGGCACCGGGAAGAAGGGAAGCAGCGCCGGGAACACGGCTCTCTCCTAGCAGGTTGTGGGACATGTCCGGGCAGAAACCGTCTCCCGCTGCAGACACGGAGCCACCGAGTGCTCCCGGGATGCTGCCTCCGTGCAGGGATCTGATGTGGGCAGGAGCTCCAGGACATGTCCCCAGGAGGGCCCTGTGCCCATCTGGATCCCGCTGGAGAGGGGACACCACAGAAAGCAAGCTCAGCTCTCTGGGAAAGCTCCCTGCCTGCATCCCTTGGGGTCGTGCAGAGGAATTCAGCCTGATTATCATTAGAATGAAGGCCCAAGGAGCCCAGCTCGCCCTGGCTCTCTGCTCTCAGGTTCCCACCATGGATCCAGCTTAGGGTTCTGCTCTGGGATGCAGCTGGGAGTCCTGTCTTGTTCAGGAGCTTCCTGTGGGGCAGGCAGGGCTGGTGTGAAATAGCAGGAGATGGGCCACACTTCCAGCAATCCCATTCTATCCGCTCCCAGGCCCTCCAAAATCAGCCACACTCCTGCTCTCTGTTACCTGCCTGATCATCAGCACATGAAATTCAGGAAGGGGGAGATGTTAAAAGGCACGTGCCCCACAAGGACGCAGTCTTGACCCTCCTGAAGCATCTTGTCAGTGGGATGTGGGTCAGGAGCAGATGAGGCTGGCTGGAGGGAATCTGCTCCTTCCCAGACCTACGTGCCTTCCCTAAGTGAGGCTGCAATTGCTAAAAGGGAGGTTTTCCTGAGTAAAGATGAGGCTTAGCCACAGAATCGAACTAAAAAGACACAGTCTGCTTCAAAATGAATGTCCAGAGCAGCCGCTCCGGGCAAGGAGAGCCTTTGCAAAGGCACTCCCCACCCAGCAGTGCCCCCGGCGATCCTCCCGCACCACTTGTGGACGCTCCAGAAAAAGGGGGAGGCAAATCTGCCTGGGTAACTGGGTGTTCTATCAATTAATTCGGAACCTGCGCGTGGTTTCTATCATTATTTATGTCTGAGCGTGCAAAAACAACCACCACGCACCTTTGGAAGCCGGGCACGGGCTTTCTGCCTCGGGCGCTCCCAGCGAACGCCGCGTTTCCGACGGCTCCCGGGGCTTTGCTCTCGCCTCCTTATCGGAGCCGGGACGCGTGTGGTTTTTTGATCCGGAATTGTGGCCCCGGGCGCTCCACCTGCCGGCTCCTCTTGGCCGCTCCCCGCGGAGGAGGAGGCTCCGCACCGTGGGATCCTCATCCTCCGCAGCAGCAGCCGGGGAAGCGGCTGTGCCCGGGCAGGTCCCCGCAGCAGGCAGAGCTTGGCTCCCCCAGGCACTGGGATGTGCTGCTCCGTGGCCATGAGCTCACCCCAGCCACTCATCCCAGCTCACTCCTTTCCTCTTTTCCCTAAAGGAATTGGGCTCCTGTGTGCAGGTGTGGGGAGGAGCCTGAATTGGGGGGTTCAGAGCCCAGTCCCTCACGCTGCCCTCAAACGCCTGCACAGCCACGCTTTAACCCCACCCTGGTCCCTCTCCAGCCCTTGGGCTGTCTCCTTGCAGGTCCAAAAGGTTTCCGTGAGGATTACGATCCTGCAAAGAGCTGCGACAGGGCTGGAGGACAGGAAGTGTTTAAACCCAACCAGGTTTTTGTGGAACTGATCTGCGCGTACGGGATTGCAGCAGCCTGTCCACATCCCTGTGTCAGCGGCGCTGTCAGGACTGGAGGGCTCGGAATGTCCCCCGGTCCCCCCTGTCCCTGGCAGGGCTGGGGCACCCATCAGGCAGCCCTTGATATGGGCACACCTGGAAAGTCCCAGCCAGCTGTGCCAGGACGAGCAGAGGGGACACTGAGAGCTGCCCTCACGCGTTGCCCCTGCTCCGCTCCCTGAACAGAGCTCGACGCTGCCGCAGCTGAAACGGGGCTGGGGCTGAGGTGCCCAAGCCGGGGCAACGCCTCGGAACAAAAGGTTGGGAGTTTAATGTTGCACCAGGAAAACAGCTGGCTGGAAACCTGCCACCGTTCCCGAATAAATAAGGGACGAGCCCTGACAAGTCCAGCTCACAGCTCTGATGACACAACCGTTCTTCCTCGCGCCCTTTAAAAAGCGGGAGTGCGAACAGGGAGCATCGTCCCTCCTGCACACTCCAGAGTCAGGGATTGTGCCAGGCAGGCAGCTGCTGCACTGGCCAGGGACAGTGGCTCTCTCTCAGTGACCATGGCTCATCCTGGCAAAGCCACAACTCCTGTGGCCCATTCCCTTGGCACTGCCCCTTTGCCCATCCCACATCCCCCATGCTGGGCACTGCGAGGGAGGGGAGCGGTACCTGGGAATGGTGACCCTAACCTGGGGAATGCCTGTCCTAACACCACCAGGGAATCTCAGGAGAGGAGGGAATCTGGACTCCAGAGCATGCTTAACCCCTTATGAGTGGTGACTGACAGCTGTCAATCAACAAATGACACAAAGCGGGCTGGGAATGGCAATTCAGGGGCATCTGGCCTCCAATGGGGGCCCAGGCCAAACATCTGCCTGCCAGGCTACTGATAAAAAATGGTGTTTTCATAAAACTGAGATTTGGGGGGAGGCTGCGTGAGGGGGTGACATTTCCAACAAAACCCTTCTCTAGTGCCGGAACAGCAATCATTTTTATCACTTTTTGGCAGCCAACCAGATTTACAACGGCCTTTCACTGAAGAAACAGAGCTTCTGTTTGTTTTTGGGGCATCCACATTCCCAGGGTTTGACAGAAATGATTATTTTCCCCCCTTTTCTTCCAAATGTTGACACAAGAGTGAAATGCTGCCTTTGCTGCCAGGTCGCCAGCCAGGCTGAGAAAGGGAAATGTGCTTGGCCAGAGGAGAGTCCAGGCCATGGCCCTGGGATGCTCCACTCGGCCAAGGTTGCTCTGAGCTCAGAGCAGCTGCTCTGGCCCCGCTGTACCAGAACTCATCTCTTGGCCCCTGGGCCAGGGCACGGGGGGGGACGAGCCATTGGGGGCTCATCTGGCACTATCCCCACACCAAGGCTGAACCCAGCTGTGGGACAGGTGCTGGTGGGAGGCCACGGGCTGGCCAGACGTGTCCCTGCACATCTGCCTGTGTCTGTGTCTCCTAATGCAAGAAACAGGAGCTGCACCAGCCTCCCCATCTCCTGCCCACGCTGGGTGTTTGCATCCCTGGGGATGGGGGAAGCAAATCCCAGGGGCCATCGGCTTCCCCTGCTCCTGCCAGTGCTGTGCGTGGAGGTGCCAGAGCCATGCAAGGATAAATCTGCAGTCTGGGGCTGCAGGGCTGATGGCTGGTCCCCATGGGACTGTGGGTTTGCACCTCGACTCTTGGGGGTGGTGTTTGCAGACCCAGGCCCGAGCACCAGGGAGCTGCCAGCCCTCTGCCCGCCACGGCAAAGCCCCGGCGCTTGGGAAGCTGGAGGCACCCTTCCTCTGGGAAACACCAGTGCCAGATTCCCAGGGAACTTGAAACAAAGCAAATCCAGTCCAAGACACGCATCTCCAAGCTCTGTAGCTGGAGGGCACCGGGGGGGGCTCAGGGGCGAACAGGCTGAGGGGAATCAAAACCCTTTTCTGCAGCCAAGTGCGCGTTTTCCCAAATCCTTTGCAGCGCTTGCATCAGAGGCTGCAATTACCCAGACTCGCCCTCTCTGTCTGCACGAGGCTGCCGTGCTGGGTGCTGCCCCACACTTTGAAGTCACTCTTCACAGCAGGGTGAAGGTTCATTAACTCTTTGGGGATGAGCAGGGAGACCTCCACCGCCTCCCGGATGGTCAGCAGTGAGAGCACCTGCAGCGCCGTGCTCGGAGCTCGGCCTCCATCGCCACGGCCTCGAGCTGATGTGCTGCACATCGGTGCCAAACACCTGGTCCTGCCACGGCTGTGCCTCCCAGGGCCATCCCGCCGTGCTCCTGCCCTGCTGCCGGATGGGGACACCACCCCACCGAGGGTGCAGCCGGCAGACACCCTGAACTCCTGCTCCAATGGTGACCGGCGGCACGGCCGGGGCCGGCGAGCGCGCCTGGACGTGTCAGCAGATGGCAATGTTTCTGTGCTCTGCTCATCTCTGCTGCTGGCCGCTTTTCAGCCCACAGCCCACTGCCAACCCCCGGCGGGATCTGCAGGACCCTCCCATGGGGTCCAACCATCACCCAACCCAGAAAATCCAGAGCAGCGAGGCCCAGTGGTGCAAACACCTCCAGCAGCCTGCTGGCAGGACCTGCCAGCCCTTCTCCTCTGTCCATGCCCAGGACGTGGTCATCTCATCCTCTCCGTCGTGGTGTTGCTGTTTCTGGTCTCAGCCCTGGCCAGGAAGGGCAGAGGCACTGACAAAAATAGCCAGCAAACTGTTCAATGAAGCTTTTGCAGACGCTTGGGTGTGGTGTGACTTTTGGGCAGGAGATCAGGGGTTGGCTTTTCCCATCCAGCGCTGCTCCCCTGCACTGGCTCGGCTCGGCTTGGCACAGCTCGGCTTTGGCTGCTCCAGGAGTTTCCGAGCGCTACGGGAAGCAGGCAGAGGCTGGGAACAGAGGAGGAGGTGGAAGAAGTCTGTTCCGGTGGTTAAATGTCAGCCAAAACATCCCTGCGGGGAGCTCTGCAGCGCAAGGTGTGAAGGGCAGCAGGTCACAGCTCGGGGCTCTCTGTCCTCGGCCTCCTCCGGCCACAGCCCCCCCTGCGCGGGGCCGCCGGTGCCTGACCCAGCCCAGCCCAGCCCAGCCCGCCTCGCTCCCAGCGGCACATTTCGATTTCGCAGACTTCCTCTTTCGGGTGAGATTTATGAAGGTCTGATCACAGCAATTAGGAACCGGGAATGACCCAGCGAGGCTGCCCCGGGGGGTAAAAATAGCCCTGGGCGGTGACTCATGGGCTGCGGTGCGCGGAGCCCCGAGGCTGTGGACGAGCTCCCGGCTGGGGACGCTGCCACCGCCCTGTGTCACCCTCTGCTGTCCTGCTGATGTGTTTCGCACACTGGTGAGCCGTGTGGGGAGGTTCCAGAGGCAGCCAGGTGTGTGGAGTGGGGACAGTTTGCATGGCGGGGTGCTCCGGGCGTGCCCCAGCTCCCTGGAGCTGATGTGCCACTGCAGGTCTGTCTCCATGCACCACATCGCGGTGTCCTGGCACATCCTGGCCAGAGAATCCTGGCCGAGCCTGGCCAGGGGTGCCCATGGGTGGGGGCTGCCTTCCCAGGAGCCTCCCACCCTGCCTGGGGAAAGCACCACGGCAGCAGGCACCTGGGAGAAGCCAGGCTGGACGTTGGGAACGTTCAGGGATCGCATTTTACCTCCTGATGATGATGCCTGAGGTTCCAGCTTTTATATTTTTAAATCCTGCGCTGCCCGGTGTGGAACTCTGGAGGTGCTTGGAGCCTGTTGGCTGCTGCTCTCTTGTGCCAGACAGACACAACACAGCCTCTCCCAGCTCGTTGTTCAAGGACACTCAGGCTGTCCCAGGCCCAAAAAGTGTAAACCAGGGCCTCTGGAGAGGTGGAGAAATGGAAGAAATTCCATCATCAGCTAAAGTTTGAATTGGTGAATTGATGCTGATCTGCAAATGAACCAAACCTATCAAAGTGTGAAGAACTCGTGACTCAGGGTCCATCTTGGGGCCCCGCTTGGATGTGGCCTTTGGCTCCCCAGGGTGCACCTTTGAAGGCCTTTCAGATAAATATCCACCTTTATTCCCTCGCTCCTGTCTGGTCTCTGTTTCTAGGTAGCCCCTCAAGGCATCAATGCAAACACCTGCACCCAGCAGCCCTGTCCCTCCCTGCCCGCAGGCTGGGACTGGAGGGGGGCCAGACCCTTCGTGTGAGCACTGCGTGTCCCTGCCACATCCCCGTGCTGTTCCCTCTCCCTGTCTGATCCCACCAGGCACCAACCTGCGCTGAAGCAGAGCCCCGAGCAGCCGGGCACACTCAGCTCAGCCGAGCAGAAGTGTCTGTCGAGGGTGGGTGTTCCCGCGGGGTTAATTGTGCTTCCTCCCCGCCAGCTAAAAATAGGTGGCAGAGCTCAAAGAACAAGGTGCTGGGCACACCTCAGCAGCTCGGGGCACGGGGAAGCAGGATCTGGGTAGATGTTGCAAGAACAGCTTCATTCAGTGCACCCTCCGCTCCAGTTTCGGGACTCCCTTTTGTTTCCACGGCAGATTTGCACTTGAAAAGCCACTGTCAAATTTGCATGCACAAACATGTAGCCAGGCCAGAAACAGGAATGGTGCCCTCTGCTTCCCAGAGCCATCCCAAGGCCTGTTGCACACCCACGGAGCAGCACCAGGCTCCCGAGCTGGCCCCGAGCGGTCAGTGGAGGCTCTGTGGCACCTCCACCCCCAGCACTGTGTGCTGAACCCACATCCCACCACGGGGCAGACAGAGCTGCCCCCCCTGGTGATTCATGACCCTCTGCTGAGATTTCCCAGAAGGAAACAAGCGTCCTCCCACTGCAAGGAGCTCATTTCTAATGACACAGCCCCGACAGCTCGCGCCATCCATCGCAAAAGGGGCTTTGACCATGAACTCCCACTCCGCAGGCTGACTTTGCGTGCCCGACTTGGGAAAAGCAGCGGTGCCAGTCCCTCCAGCCCTGCGGCGCCCTGGGACCGCTCTGGAATCGGCGCACATCGCCCTGGAGCGGAGCAGAGCTGATCCCCGGCTCAGCCCCGCGCTCCTTTGATGGCAGCAGCCCTCCCGCCCGGCGAGCTGTTCCCTCGCGTGGCGACACGTCCCCAGCCGAGCCACCCGGCACAGGCAGCAGCGGTGCCAACGCGTCTTTGCAGCCGAATCCTCGGCGGCTTAAGGGAGCTGTGTGGTCCGAGCATCACTGCAACTCTGCCCCGCGGGGAGCTCGCTCCCAGCACACGAGGCTGCACGGGGCGAGCGCTGCCGTGCCAGGGCCCGCGGGGAGCGGGGCTGCTTGGGCTGGAGGTGCTGGAAGGAATCAGTTTTAGGGCCCTGGGCCCGGCCAGGGTGTCCCCACACGCATGGTTTGCAGCGTGGAGCTGGTTTTGCGTCATCCCAGCGCCGTGCCAGAGCGGGAACAGGGGAAGCACAAGTCTGGCCGGCCTCAAACCATCCCACTGCCTCAGCTGGCATCCTTGGGGCTGGCCACATCCATGCAAGTCCTTTTGGTCAAGCACAGAGAGCTTGGCCAAAGCTGGAGAGGGTTTGTGCCAAGAGCCGATCCTCTCCCACTCGCCGCTGGAAGGGTTATCAGGACAGGAGCGAAATCTGGAGCACGGCCGAGGTGGGAGAGGTGTGGGAACAAGGCAGGGTTATTTCCCCTGCGCTGCGGAGAAGCGAGGCAGGAAAGACACACAAATAGACATAATTGAGGCTAAATGTCTTAGGTTTTTGAATCAACATGCACCACTGAGAGCACAATCAAAGGCTCTTTAGTAATTTATTGACTTACCCTGAAGTAAAATTATCTGCGTGTATTTATCACATCCACACCCACACCCACCCCCACCCCTTCCTATTAGGTAACCGAGTCCTTCCAGAGCGCTCAGCTCCCCAGTGCCGCACACTGGGAGGAGGAGGATGGGACGTGGGACAGGGAATTCTGTGCAGGAACCAGCCTCACGCCAGCCAGGTGCACACCAGCACCCCCGAGGTGCGCGTTTGCCACAGGTCGGTGGGCACGGCCGGATCCTGCTGCTCTGGAATTCAGATCGCATCCCAGCACAGCTCCAGAGGCATCCCCAGCGGGGTCGCTGGTTCTCCCCGTGGACACGGGGGATGGGGAGAGTGCTCGGCTGGCTCAGCAGCACCGAGTCATCCATCGCACCTCCCTGCCCAGCTCAGCAGCACAGAGGCTCCCTCAGAGAGCAGGGAGATGGCACAAAGATGGTTTTGCATTCACCACCCCAGCTCCCTGTCCTGCTGCTCCTTGTAGGAGCGATTCACCTCCCTGTCCACGGCCAGCTGAGCCCAGGCAAACTCAGGGCAGGGCTGTCCCTTCCTGCCTCCAGGCCAGCCTGAGTGACATCTCAGCCTCGTCCTTCCAGGCAGAAAGGGGAAGGTGGCAGTGACAGGCGCAGCCGCCGGGCCCCGGGGTCAGGCTCAGTTTCCAGAGGCACGTGCAGGTCCTCTGCGCTTGCAAAACTTCCCCGTCCCTCCTCTTACGAAAGACCCTTGGCTTGCAAAAGAGCAGGGCCTTGGGAACGTGCGAGAGAATAAACAAATGGCAAAGAAAAACCACGCTGAAGGTGTCTGGCTCTGACTTCCCCACCATACCAGCAGCGAGGGCAGCTCGTGCCTCAGTTTCCCCTCCAGCTGGGGGAGCAGCCGGTGCCACAGGGCTCAGGCTGTGGCCGTGCTCCCAGACCTGCTCCCATTCTGGCACCCAGCCCTGGCCCGGGGGCTCGGAAAAACCCTCCCACCCCACCCCACACTGCAGATCCAGAGCACTGATTTTGATTACTGACAAATGAGGCAGCAGACGATGGAGGAGGAGGCCAATCCTGACCCTGCATCCCTGGAAAGCACCAACTGCAGCTGTGGGACACACGCTTCCAAAATGGGTCCAGCTCCCAAGAGAAGGGGAGATGAATCACCAGGAGATGAATCTTGTCCAGTGGGAAACCCCAGCACCAGGCACAGCCCTCCCACAGGGCATCACCACACCCCGGGGTGCTTATGGGGGGCAAAACACAACTGGGGGGGTGGCAGAAGCAGTTTTACAGCCCAGGAATCCATCCCTGGGCATCAGTGTGGGGTAGAGCCAAGCCAGAGGGATGCTCCAAAGGAGCAGACGCCGTGCGGGCTCCAGCTGCTTCCGAGCATGGGGAGAGGTGCAGGGTCCAGCCTGACTCATAAATGAGGGGGGCACCACGCACACCAAAGCCCCCAGGCTGGGAATTGGGGTGTTTTCCCTCTGCTTTGCCCCAGCCCTATCGCCCAAAACCAGCATGGGAAACTGTGAGTGTGACAAAGATAGTGCCCAAGGGCAGATATCAGCCACGCTTCCTGCACCACACGCAGTCCTCCACCCACCCCAGAGCCTCTCTGGCCCACAGCTCACCCACCCTGGCACCAATTAGCCTGATTAACACCAGAACTTTGTGTAGTGACAGAGTGAGAGAGCCCCAGCCCGCTGGAGCAAAACCTGGTCTGCTCACGGATGGGGGATGCTTCTCCCTGGCTGGGGTCAGTCCCAAAAAGGAGGAGAGCTGATGGCCCCGCTACATTTTGGTTGCAGGAAACCCTCGAGGCTGGCCCTGGATGGACAGTGGCTGTCAGCCAGCGCCGTGACACAGCTGGGACAGGCCTCAGGCTTCCCTCCAAACCATCTTTGGACGTGCTCATGTGGCCCCAAACCTCTGCCAGACACCCAGTGCAGGTGCCTGATGTCCTGATGGGGAAAGAGAGTTTGACCCCAAAACCCCAAAACCTCACATTTCTGAGCAGAGGGGTGCCTGAATCCCCCTGCTGTGCCCACACCAAGGAGAGAGAAGAACCGTGCCGTGGGCGTGAGCGGGCACAGGTGAGTGTGCAAGGACAGGTGAGCGGGCAAGGACAGGTGAGCGGGCAAGGACAAGTGAGTGGGCACAGGTGAGTGTGCAAGGACAGGTGAGCAGGCACACCACGGGACGCCACTGGCAGCAGGCAGGAGGGTCAGAGGCCGGCTCAAGCCCTTCCCTGTGCAGGCTGTGAAGCCGAGGAGCCGGGAAGGGGCAGGGATGGATGCTGGCGTCGTCCCCAGTGACAAACCCAGCCTTGGGAACAACCGCCAGCAGCTCGGCTCGGGCTGCCATGAATTATGGACACCTCGACGTGCCGGTCCCCGCGGCAGAAGGCGCTGCTTGGGTTCAGCCCCCGCAGCTGCCTCCCCAGAGCTCCCCGGGGATGGCAGCCCTGGGAACCGGCACGGGGGGAGCTCAGCGATGCCAGGATGGGACCCGCAGCCGCTGCTCCGCCCTGGCAGCACCGCTGCCACACGCTGAGGGGAGGCACAGCGCCCGGGCCATGCTGCAGAGCCACCCTGGAGCCGCTCGCGCTCCCACCGCAGCCCTGCGGCTGCGAAAGGGCAACTCCCCCCATAAATCCGTCAGCCTTTCCCTTTTTACCGGGAAAACCTCTGGGAAGGTGTCATTATTAAAGTTGCCGGAGTGCTGGGCTCAGCTGGGGGGAGATGGGGGCGAGATGACAGCGGAGCTGCACGAGGGCTCCCAAAACTCTGGCAGCAGAAAGGCCCAGCCCCATCCCCACACGTAGGATTGGATCCATTGTTCAGGATTCATCCCTACCCCAAGGCCAAGGTGTCCCGTCGAGGTTTGCTCACCCAGTCCCACAGGTCTGAGCATGGATGTCCCTGTGCTGGCTTACAGCAGGATAAATCCTGGCCCTGGAGCAGTGAAGAGCCCTGCCTGAGGCAGATGGGGACAATCCCTGGGCGAGGAAGATGCGTGGGGGCAGGAAAACACAAGGCAGGGAAATGTGGCAGCACTGGGAAAAGTCAGCGCTTTTTTTTTTTTCTTTCTTTTCTTTTTTTTTCTCTTATTATTGTTGGGGGTTTTTTTTGTTCTTCTCTATTTTTTTTTTTTTCGGAAGGTGCCTGGGAAAGGAAGCGATTGTTTGGAGCAGATCTTGATGGCTCCAGGCCCCTCGTTGGGGAGATAACCAGGCGCAGCCCCTCCGCCACGGCGAGCCCCGGCCTGGCCCCGGTGGGAAATGTCCCTCTGCAGCTGGGCAGCTGCGGGGGGGCCGGGGGGCTCCGGCACCAAAACCCACCCCTCACAGCACCCTCGGAGCCGGAGTGACTCGGGGACGGGGCGCTTGGGGTCCCCCAGCAGTGCCACCCCCACAGCCGCAGCTCCAGGCCGTGTCCGCACCTCGGTCCTGTGTGTTTGAGGCTATTTTGGGGGTAAGCGGGAATTAGGCAGCTTTAGCTCCTTTCTGATGTTGCTGCCAAAAATCTTGGCTAAGCATGTGTAATTAGGGACTCCGTCATTCCTGGAGCTGTTACCCCCCCTGCCCGGCGCTGATTTGCAATATCCACGTCTCGAACACCACCAGCCTGGCCCTCTCCTCCGCTTCCCACCGTCTCTCACGGCTCGAGCTGGAGATTAGGAAACAAGAGAGGGGTTTGGGGCCTCGCTGTCAGCCAGGAGATAGAGCCGGGTTTGCTCTGAGGAGGGAATTATTCTGGGTATGAATTATGTCATTTTCCTCTCCGGAAACGGCGCATGCTCCCGGGTGTCACAGCTGGCGGGGCGGAGGGGGAGGCTCCTTCCCCAGCACGTCCCGGCTCCCCGACCTCTCCGGGTCCCCAAAGCACGAGGAGAACAACGGGAGCAGCCAGAGGGGGAAGGAAAAGGAGCAGTGGCTTCTTTTTCCCTGTCCCCCCTCTATCCCAGCTGGCTGCCACGCGGGGAGGATGCGGCCGCAGTTGTGCCGGGGCCGTGCTGGCCCCCGCGGGCTCAGCTGTGCCCGGAGCAGGCGAGGTGCGGGGCAGATCAAAGGCCCCCGAACCCCTCTCCCAGCCCCCTGGGGAGCCCCCGCCGGGGTCCGGGCTCTGTGGCACGTGGGGCATCCCAAGAATCACAGCAAATGCCTCGGCGAGATGGTTAAAGATAGAAATGAGGGGAAAGAGCTCTTGGATGGGACGGGAGCAAAACTGAGCTGAGCCAGGTTGGGGTGCAGCACCCCACACCCTCAGACCGCCCCACAAACCCCACCGGGCGCTGCTGAGGAGCAACCAGCAGCCCTCAGGCCCTCTCCTCACGGCAGCCCTCGGAGATCTGGTGAAAGGGAGCATTTAGGGCCACGCTGGCACCCTTGGCAGGCGCCGGGGCGCGCGGCCGGCCCAGCTGCTGCCGCTGGCGCCGGAGCCGGCGGCGCGGGCCGGGGGCAGGTGGACGGCTGGCTCGGCCCCTCGCTCCCCACAAAGGCTCCCCTTTCTCCACGGCAGCATCGGATCTGAATGAATCCGCCTGATTTATCTGGCGTCGTTTCCTCAAACGGTTTTTTCCCCTCCGCGAGCGTGTCCGTGCTGCCGCTCCCCCTCCTGCCGCTGGCACGGCCCTGGCGCTCCTGGGGTGAGCGTCCCTCCGGAGCACACAGCTCTGGGGGGTCCCCCTGGGGAAAGGGACACCTGGGCATTTCTGGGGAGAGGCCAAGTGGTTTGCCAGCGCCCAGGGAAGATGCTGGGCAGTGTGTGGGCAAGGAGTGGGCTGCTGGTGGGGCTTGCTGCAGAAGCTCACGTTTACCCCAAAGTGCTTCAAAAACACACCGTGGCGTCCCCACGTCCTCCCTGGGGGCTGGGCAGGCAGAGGGAGAAGCACAGCAAAGCCCTGCTCCATCCCTGTGGGACTGCACCCTGCCCACCCAGCACCCTGACCCCGGCAGCACCCAGGGGCCCGGGGTTCCGCAGGAGAGAACATTCAGACATGAAAAGGGCTCTGCGCTTTTCCTTCCTGGTGTTATCCCAGCACAATATCAATTAAAACCTGCTCTGTTTGAGGATGCAAATGCTGCCTGGCGTGCCGGTGCAGACCGAGGGAGTCACCCCGTCTGCGCCGGCGAGGGCCCAGATCTGCTCATTTCACTATCTCACCCCGTCGGAAATCTTAATTAAACGCTGCCTTTGGTTTGGGCGTGCTCCTGCACCCCGTGCAGCTCCTGCCGGGGCGTGCGAGCCTCCTCCAGCACCCACAGATCCTGGGGGTGGTGGGTGGGAAACCCCCCCCGGAGTCAGGGGGTCCCTGCACCCACAGAAACACCACGGCACGGCACCACACGCCGGGCAGGAGTGGCAAAACGGGACCCCAGATGGGAAAATCTCCGTCAGCTGTTGAGGGCTGGGGACTGGAGGCTGGTTGGAGGTGCCTTTTCCTCCCAGGGTTTTCCACTTGAGTTGACGTCCACCCAGCCGGCCACGCTTCAAAACTTAAAAAAAAAAAAGAGAAATATCAACCCCAAGAAGACGCCAGGGCTCGGGGCTGCTGCTTGCACACCCTGGTGACAGATAAAAGGCCATCCACGCTTATCAGAGACGCCTTCCCTCAGCATCCCCCCAGACCGGGTGACTTCTGCTGGCGCAGCCCCCTCCTCCTACTCGGGACACGCTGCCTGCGGGGCGGGGGGGGTCTCCAGCCGGAGCGAGCAGCGGGGCGGGTGCCTGACAGCTCACAGATGGGGCAGAGCGGCAAAGTAGGACAGCTTGGGGAGGCAGCTCTGCCTGCCCGGCCCCATTGTCCCCTTTTCTTGGGCGAGCCCCGGGGCGGGAGGACGCGCGGGGCTCAGCATCACGCCGGCGGGTTTCCATGGCATTTCCCTGCCAACCCCAGCCAGCGCCTGCCCCATTCCCGGCCCCTCCGTGCCTGCTGCCGCCTGAGCCCCGCGTGCTCGGCACGGCCGAGCCTCCCTCCCTCCCTTCCTCCAGCCTTTCCCCCGAGCTGGAGGATGAGCAGCCGTTGGGGATGGAAGCTGCGGGCAGGATCTCTTTGACCCGGCGGCAGCTGCTCCCGAGGATGTGTTCCACCTGCCCGGTGAAATCTGGGACTTTCCTACCTGGCTAACTTGGGCCAAGCACAGGATCAGCTCGTTTGCTGCTAATTTGCTGTTTTGTTCCTGCTGCTACGGCAAATATTTGTGTGTGGTATGTGTGGAGAAGTTCCTCCTTTGTTCCGCAGCCTCTCCCTCTGCCAGTCCCTGCAGCAAAGGCAGTCTGGGCTGACTGTTGATGTAAAGTGGTTTGGCAGGGGAGATCCTGTCTCTCCCCAAAATCTCCATCGATAGTGGGCTCGGGATGGCACCAGGCTCCACTTCCCACCTCTCCCCCTCCGCACAGACCAAGGGAAGAGGGGCTGAGCAGGGAAGTGAAAGGTCTGTTCTGTAGGAATTCACGGCCAAGTTTGCAAAGATTTCAGGCGTGTGCTTCTGCAGACTCCACTGTAGCAGAGCCAGAGGAGCTCCTGCTTCCCAAGGCATGGGAACAAACTGTTCAAAGACTCCACTCTGGAAGCCTTGATGACCTGAGAAACCCTCAAATCCCAGCTCAGGGCACCTGGGCTGGCTGGAAAAATTGCTCTGTCCCAAAGACCTGTCCCTCCTGCAGCCAGTGTGCTGGAGCAAGAGATTTCCTCATGGAAAACCAGGGGCTTTTATTGGATGCTGAGCTGCCCCACAGCTCCTGGGGTCACCCCCAGCCACAGACGGTGTCTGCTCTGGTGCAGGGAGGGGTCGGAGGGATGGCAGGGACTGCTGGGAGCGTTTACACACCCTGGTCCACCCTGTGCTCCTCACAGAGCTCCAAAACGAGGGCAAGCACCATGCCAAATCCAGCCCCGAAGACAGAAACCGAAATTCATTTGCTTTGTTAATTACCTAATTACCCTAGAGATAAACAACAGAGAGCATCTCGAGGCCCTTTCAGTCTGTTGGATGTCAGATCCCTCCGGCCTCCGAGCCCACCCATGGCACAGCAGAGTGATTTTGGGGTGCCTTGTGCAAGGGGCACCGCTGCTGAGCTGGGCAGCAGCTCAACTCCCACCCGCCGGAGCCAGGAAAGGAATTTGGCCTCCAGGGCCGTGTGAATCAGGATTCCTCCTCGCTGCTGCAGCCAGGTTTCCTTCACATCTGCGAGCTTTGCAAACACCCACGTCCTCGGTGTGGGGCCGTGGGGTGCGGGACATGTGGGTCCAAGGAGCCCGGGATGCGCCGCCCCAGCTCCACAGGTGCCTCCACATCCACCTGCCGCCCCATCCCGCGGTGCCGAGACGAAGGGCGGCTGCTTCCCGCACCTTCCCGCTGCCAGGATGTGCCCGGGCAGATCCCCCTCGCCCCGATGCAGCCACCCAAAACTCGCTCTGCTGGAGTTCAAATGTGCAGGGATGTCCTGGGGCGCACGGAGAGGGGACGGTGCCCACACGTCACCCGCGCGTGGGGTCCTCGTGCCTCCGTCGGGAGCGCTACAAACCCTCTGGAGCTGGGAAGGAAGGATCCCAGCTGGGATAATCCCAGCCACCCCTCACCCCAGTGTGGCCAGGCCTCCCCATCCTGCCAAAATCCCCCTGTGCTGCCCGTGGAGGTGCGTGGGCAGGGGGTGTTCGGTGCCGGAGGTCCCCGAGCCGGCTGAGCCCCGCGTTTCCGCAGCTGGGCTGGTTTCATGGAGCGGGCAGGATTCCAGCTGGGGCCCAGCCAAAACCAACCCATTCGTTACAGTCCCATCTCAGACTGGGCTTTACAGCACCCGCGGTCCCGGGGCGGAGGGGAAGGTGCCCAAACCCACAGCTCCTGCCCTCCCCAGCCTGTGTCCCTCCGGAATCAGCTCTGGGGCCGCGGTGTCAGAGCCTTGATGGGAGGACAGAGGGTGGGGCTGCACTGATTTAGCCATGGGAGACGATTTCCTGCTCCCGACGGCCAGGCTGCTCCCAGCAAAGCCTCGCGGTGGAGGCGCTCCTGCTCCCGTGGGGATGCTCGGGAGTCAAACCCCAGCCCGGTGTGGTGGCAGGGAGAGTGCGGGAAACGCTCAGGCTGGGACTCGGGGGGGATGAGGAATAGGGAAAGACATCTCAAACCCTCCCTCCACTGGGATCCTTACGCTTGACACTAAACATCTTTGGCACAAACGTGCCGGTTGCTCAAGCGACTCCCCGGCCCTGAGGAGGCTCCGGGGGGCCGGCGGCGAGCCGGGGGCGTGCAGGAAGGCGGCTTGAATTACCCCAACGGCCTCTGCAGAGCCAACGCTTCGGAAAGACCCTCCGGAGCCTGGGAAGGGTCTCTGCCAGCTTTGACCTCACGTCAGCAGCGACGCTTTGGAGCGCAAACCCTCTCCGCGTTCGGGGTCCCCGCGCTGCAGCCGGCCCGGCGCGGGGCGAGGATGCGGTGCTGGGGAGCGGCGGAACCGCGGAGGCACGAGCAGCTCCCGGCTCGCTGCCCCGGGGCTGGGATGGCTCCAGCTGGAGAGCCAGCAGCCCGGCGCCCCGTGGCCTGGCCGGCGTGCGGGCAGCCGGCCCCGGGCAGGGAGCGCGCTCGGGCCGGGGGGAGCGGGCGGCACAGCCGGACACAGCGGTGGCACCGGGGACGGGGGCACCAGCGCCACGGCTGCCGTCGCACGGAGAGGGGCTGCTGGGACAGCTCGACTCCCCCAGTTTTCCTTGCCGCGGTTTGGGGTTTTTGCGCGTGGAAAGGCAAGAAGCGGCCCCCGAAAGTTTGATTTCCTCCGCTCCCCCCTCCCTCCTCTTCTCGCAGCAGCGCGAGTTGAATTTAATGTTGTTAGTCAGGCAGTGCCTGGCTGGCTGTGCCGCTCTGCAAGCTGATGGGGAAACCAATTGAGGGCAAAATTGCTGCAAACAATTGTCCTTTTGTCCCTTTCCCTGGGGTCTGTCTGCCAAGGTTAGTGGAGCTGAATAAAACTCACTTGAGCTGCAACTCACACAACATACCAAGGGCTCCTTTCGGGGCTCGGCGGGGCGAGAGGAGGGGGAGAGCAGAGAAAGGGAGGATGGGGAGCAGGAGCGAATGGAGAGGGGAGGACACTGCACTGGGCGCTGGGGTCTGGAGGTGGGACAGGGAGCGTCCTCTGGCCCCAGCAGTCCATGGCCAACCACCAGCCGTGGCTGAGCCGCTGGAATTGGGGCTGCACCGGTACCAAGCCGTGTCTCTGCTCACCCCTCAGCACCCCAAAACAGGCAGTGCTGCCTGCCTGGGGAGCCCGGGGGGGCCACGGGTCCTCTCCCATTCCCCCCTGCCCGGTGCCAACCCCAAAGCAGTTTGGCCGGTCCCTCCTCATCCCTCCGTGCCCGTGGGCAAACCCCTGTAAAACACACGGAAACCGATGCCTCCTCCAAATAAATAATAGCACACTTGTTTGATTTCCTGAGCACAATAATTAAAAGCCCGGGGGCAGGAGGCATTGTCTGAGCGCCCCTGGGACCCAGCTCCCTCAGCTGACTCTTTATATTCCTCCAGTTATTCTTTGCGTCCTTTTTTTTTTTTTTTAGCTTCTCCGTTGGCGAATGAAAAATAAAAGCACTTTTTTTTCCATCAATCTGGCTTTGTTACTGGAAGCTGATGCCTGAAAAGAACTTCTGTGGGGTTTTTTTCATGAGTAATGAGCACTTCTGTTCTCGCTGCCCGAACATGTATGTGTTTTCCCATGGGGATACCCCTGGCTTCCTCTCTCCCCACTCCTCCAGGTTTGTCCCAGGAGATTTCTTTCGTTATCTGTGTGATGTGTTAGAGTCACTTTTCCCTTTCCCTGCCCTGGCGCTCGTCTTTAGGTATTTCCTTACCTCAGGTGGTGCAGCAAGGCCCTGGCGGGAGCAGCAGGCTCGAGGTCAGGGGCTGCTGAACTCCTGGCCTGGCACATCTGTCCCAGCCCCATGCCAGGGAAAAGGTGGCATCTCAGAAGGGCAGGAGCAGAGGCTGACACAATTCTCGGTGCTCCTCTGCTCTGATACGGAGACCTTTCAGTCAGAGGGGCTGCGGGTGATGCAGCTTCCAGCCACTGCCAGCCCATGGTGAGAAGCTGCAACGTGCGAGAAAAATAAAGCAAAACGACACCAAAGAGGGACTGGCTGCTTCCCTATTATCATTCCTGGGTTTGTTTGCAAAGCTGCACTGGGCAAAATCCAATTTCTGGGACTGTCTGGGAGCTGGTTTTCCAGGAACCAGCTGTGGGAAGGACGAGGGACGGGCAGGCTGGTGGCGGCTGTGCTGCCGTGAGAGGAGCGTTTCCCTGCCAGCACAGGGCAGGTTTCAGTTCCTCCTGGGTTCGGCTGCTGGGAGCAGAGCGGGGCTGTTCCCCACCTGTCTGTGCTGGCAGCCCCAGGAAGGGCACATTCCCACCCTGGGGCGCAGGGGATGTGCAGGAGAGGGAAGAGGGGCTGCTCCAGCTGCTGGGATGAGCATTCCCACAGGTGACAGTGCTCCGGGTATTTTTATTCCCCCCTGGAGGCCCCTATTTGCCGGTGGATGAGAAATCTCTCGCCTGCCTGTGAAGAGCAGCTGGGACAACTGCCCCCAGCTCGGTGCTTCCAGTGCTCCAGCACAATCCATGTGGACACAGCTCTGGCCCAGCCACCCCTGGGACACCCCATTTGTACTGAAACACGAGCAAAAGAAGACCAAGCCCTCATGCCAGAACTGTGCACACCCCATTACCCCTCAAAACCCTGTGGCATCCCCAGGAGAGACCTCCAAGAGGGACATCAGGAAGGGCCCCATCGCCCGGCCACCACCTCAGAAACATTTTACCTTTCCATTTTTAGCTTTGCTGATGAGGAAAACCAAGAAACACCCCCCAAAGGAGCTGCGGGGAGGGGGAAATGCCTGAAAATGAATCAGCCAAACCCGCAGTTTGCAGCCAGGAGTGCTGGGCAGAGCTCGGCATGTGCTGCACCAACATGGCAATTAGGTTCATCTGCCAGGAAAACATCCTCGAACACCAGCTGAGTGATGGTTAACCAGGCACTGGGTTTGGTGCTTGGTCTGGTGAGCTGGAAACCAGAGAGGCAAAGCAATACCCAACAGAGGTTTGCCAGCACTGCCCACGGAGCTGTGCTCCCACCAGCCCAGATGCAATTCCGACCTGGAGTGGTTTTAGTTTACAGTTGTGAAATGGAAAAAAAAAAAAAAAAAAAAAAACCAACAAACCAAACAAAAAAAAGTAAAGCCCAAACCATTCTTTTTATCCCTTTTTTGGCAAGTTTTGTTCTGAAAACCCTCTGAGTGCTGTAGTATTGTTGTCTCTTTCCAACCCAGAGCCTGCCTGGTGAGTCGAACCATCAATGAGAGCTGCTGCCGCGGCCACAGCAAAATGAGGCGCTTTCAGCAGCCTGAACGTGTCATTGGGAAGTTGCCATCGAGCGCTGGTTAAAAAAACACAGCAGAAAAAAACCCCCAAAACAAAGGCAAGAGTACAAACAGACAGGGCTTGGGATCAGACCGAAGGCAGGGGGAAAAAAAAAGGAGTTATGAACTATATTTACTCTGCCCGAGATCCTGCGCTGCCTTCGCTTCTGTGTGTGGTTATTTATTCACCGAGGGCCAAATCGCAGGAAGCGCTCGGAGCCGGCGGCTCCTGGCAAGTCGCTGGAGCTGCTGCAGCTGCCACGACAATCCTGCCTCCCACACCCCTCAGGGACCCTCTCCCAGCAATCCTGACTCCCTCATCCCTCAGGGACCCTCTCCCAGCAATCCTGACTCCCTCATCCCTCAGGGACCTTCTCCCAGCAATCCTGACTCCTGCATCCTCAGGGACCCTCTCCCAGCAATCCTGACTCCCTCATCCCTCAGGGACCCCCTCCCAGCAGTCCTGACTCCTGCATCCTCAGGGACCCCCTCCCAGCAGTCCTGACTCCTGCATCCTCAGGGACCCCCTCCCAGCAGTCCTGACTCCCTCATCCCTCAGGGACCTTCTCCCGGCACGACCCGACACTGGCGTCCCGGCCCGGAGAGCACGGCATTCATGGAGGCGGCAGCGGGTCCCCACGGTGGTTCCCCCACTTCCAGGTGGTGGTTCCCAGCTTCTCCAGGCGGTTTTTGAGCATCGCAAGCTGCCACCACCAGCAGCGCCTCAGCAGAGCAGGCTGAGCGTTGGTTAAGTGGGAGCTGCTCCAGCGCGGTACCGTGAGCCCAAATTTCACTTGTCCAACCAGAGGAGCTGGGGAGGGGCTGGTTGGGCACCCAAAACCGAGCCCAGCCCACTCGAGTTTTGCAAGGCAAGGGCAGAGGGGCTCAGACCCATCCCAGCATGGCCAGGCTGCTCAAAAGCAAAATGACAGCAAAGGCCGGTGGCTGCCTCCACATCGTTTTTACTTTTGTTACTTCATTTTCCCACTGAAATGCCTCCTACCAGGCCATGGGGGTTTCCTAGGGAGCCCCAGGTGGAGCCCTGACCTTACTCTCACCCCTGTCAGGGGCAGCAGGTGGGGAATGACTTGAAATGCAAAATCTCCCTTGTTTTCAGATGCTGTTAACACCTCCGCCAGGCCGGCAGTGAAAGCGTGGGCAGCCCTGCCGAGCACTTCTCACCCGAGTGTGCAGCCCTGTGCCATCCCCAGCACCACCAGCAGCCCCAGATCCAGGCACCGGGACCAGTCACAGGCTGCAGGAGGGTTCCCCTTTGACTCTCTGCTGCTTTCCAGGAGCAGCAGCCTCAGCGAGGGGTTTCTGCTCCCGTGGCTGTCAGGGCTCGGCATTCCCACGTGCCTCCACGCAGGGTTATTTTTCTAACATCTCTCTTTTTTCCCACTCATCCGGTACGGTTGTTGTGACACTGCAGTCAGCAAATATCACCGAGCAGTAGGAAACGTGAGGTTTTACTGCTTCAGTGAGATTCGGCTGCTTAAAAGAGGAAGAGAGAAACCATCTCAGAGAGGGTGTGAAGCCCTCGTGTGCCGCCCCGGACCTCCCAGCACCCTTCCACTCCTCAGGCCCCAGAAATCTGGGTCTGGTCCAGCTGCAGCCACACTTGGGGTGGGGTGGACTGTGGGGTCACCCACAAACATGCCAGGGTGTCACTGCCTGCC
The DNA here is from genome assembly GCA_013397775.1 of Eulacestoma nigropectus. Classification (NCBI taxonomy): domain Eukaryota; kingdom Metazoa; phylum Chordata; class Aves; order Passeriformes; genus Eulacestoma; species Eulacestoma nigropectus. The sequence goes on from VZTE01002688.1 coordinate 342,508, forward strand.
TGTCACTGCAGCCCTGGGGTGGAAAGCAGGGTGGGACCCCCCTCGCTGCGGGCAGGACACGAGTTGGGTGCTGCTCCCAAATTCTGCAGAAACCCCATGGGCTGGCTCTCGCTGGTGCTGGTGGCCATGGCCGGCACAGCTCCTTTATCTGATGGGACGTTTCGAGGGAACAATGTCCCCCGAGGCAGAGCCGGGGCGAACAATGGGCGCGGGGCGGCTGGGCGGCCGGGCTGCGGGACCCCGGGCGCCCCGGCCCGCAGGAAATCCTTTTATTTTTCACTTGTGCACTGAAACAAACACAAGCTCCTGTTTATTTCCTGGTCGATTGTATTTTGGAGGATGGAGGTGGCTTCCCCACGCCGGCGGTTTAACTCCTCCCGTGCCGGCTGTGACCGTCCCCCCTCCCCAGAGAGGTTTCACCTTTTTGGTGGCCACGAGCGGGACCCCGCTTCCCCCGCCCCCGCTAATTTATGTTTAATTTGAAAACCTGGGGGTCATAAATAACACGTGCTGGCGTGGGAAGTCTGGGAAGCGGAAAGCCAGCCCATCCCCTCCCCTGGCCGAGGCTGGGGAGTCTGGAGCTGCTGCGGCTGGAGGAGTGATTCAACATCCCTGAGGCTGCTCCACACCAGCCACGATCCCATGGGATGTCCCGCTTCGAAGCAGGAGGGAAGCGGGGTGGCTCTGGCTCAGCTGGGCAGCTCTGTTCCTCCTCTCTCATCCCTCTGTACCCCTCCATGCCACCCTCCAGCCCAGACAGCCACCATCCCTCGGGCCCGGGGCTGGCATCGCCCCTCAGCCCCGGCTGCCAAGTCCTGTCCTGCGAGGGAGAGGCTCCCACGGCGAGGCCGAAGGTTTGCCGACCTCAGGCTTTTCTCACAGCTTCCCCATCACATCCTCCCCGGCTCCCACGTCTGCCGTTCACAGGCGCTGCTCTCTTGGCTCCCGGCCCCGGGGCCTGTGCCTGGGTGGAAACAGCATCCAGATGGAGCTATTTTTTCACATTTTTGGGGGGGAGGGGAGGAAGGTTTGGGAAAAAGCTGCCGGGACCAGGAAAGCAGAGGGAAGGAGCGGATTTGGAAGGGGTCTGGTTAGCACGGCCCCATTTCTGCAGGGAATGGAGGGCTTGGCGGGGAAACTGAGGCACAGAGCATCCCACCAGGGCAGTGTCCTGGCTGACGGTGAACTCTTAACTCCTGCCCCAGGAATTAAATCCCTTAACTCCTGCCCTGGGTGCAATTAGGGGGACAGCACAGCCCAGATCCCGCTTCCATCAGCGGGAGCAGCTGCCCAGACGGGGAATTTGGTGCCACAGGCAGAACCCAAACTCACCTCTCGCTCATCCAGAGCCCAGAGGGGGAGGAAAAGCCCCTCCACCCCTCCAGCCTTAAATCGCATCCATAGAAAACTTTTGAAACCCCACCATTGTGCGAGAGGATAAACATTTATTGAATATTTCCTGTTTGGCACAAATTCTCTGTGAGTCCTCAACAGCCTTTTTCTTCTCGGGTCTTTAAACGAGAATTATTTGAGTTGAATGTAAAGGAAAAGTATCCCCCGAGCGCGGAGCCCCTGGGAGCAGGGAACGAAGGGAAGCCCACGTGTGTGCCATGCCTGCTTGCTGTTAGCTATTAATTTCTGTCTCCCGAGGTCTGACATGAGCAATGCATTATGCAAAGGTTGTGGGAATATTTCAGACGCTGCATCCCGGGAGAACTACAATTTCAGTTTTACAGGGTTTAGGGTATTTTTATTTTTTTTTTTTCCCCGCTGTTTCTTTCAAATGTGTTATTTCGCTGAGATGGAGCAGTGGTTATGGCTTACACAGCCCAGGGAAGGACGAGGTGGGTCTGGCTGGGGTGGTCAAGGGGTCGCTGCCTGGCCCTTTGTGTCCGCAGAGCCCTCTGAGGTGGGGCTGGAGGAGCAGCAGTGGGACCCCACTTGCATATTTGGGTGCAGAAAAAACCTGTGGGGCTGGAGAGGGGCCAAAATTAGGGCTAGAAGCAGGGATGTGAGCCATGGGCAGCCGGTGAGGAGGCAGCAGCCAGGGTGGGAGGCTGGTGGTGCACCAGGGAACACACCGGGGTTTGGGCCAATGCTTGGCATACCCTGGGCTGGGAAAAGCCTTGCAAAACACGAGCTTTTCCAGCAGATAATGGTCTTGCAACAGGCACCAGCTGCTGGGAGTCTTCTGCTCACCACCACTCCTTGGGATGTGCCACCACAGAGCCTCCGGGCTGGAGCTGGAGAAGGTGGGGGCACACAGAGCCGCCCTGTCCTGTGCCACTGGGAGCCCAGAGGCAGCGAAGAGGCTCACGTTGAGATGAAGCTCAACAGGGCTTGGTCTGAAGGCAGTCTAATTCCGGCCCGGGCACAATCCAAAGGGATTTATTTTTAGGCTCTGGGCTATCGCTGCTTTGGGGAATTGAATGGAAAATGTATATTTAGCTTCTTTGGTGATATGCTTAGAAAAATAAGCTCCTGTCACTGCCGTGGGTGGTGATTTGTGCCAGCCCTGCCCTTGCCAGTGCCGGGAGGCATCGCCCACCTCACAGCTGGAGCCTCCAGCCCTGGATCTCTTGGACAGCACGGAGTTGGGAGCTGGATTCCAGGCTTCCTTCTTTTTTGTTTCCCAGAAGGATCTTGCCACCCATCCCGCAGACTTTGCCGTCGCTGTGCAAAGGCGGGTGTTGGGAGCACTCTCCGTGCCTCCCACATCCCCGTGCCATGGGTTATCCCACCCGGCATCCCAGCTGGGCCCAGCACTGTCCCCACAGCGGGGACACGGTCACGTAGGTCCTGCTGGTGGGGCCTCTCCAGTGTGGAAGCTGCACGCGAACGCTCAGGAGGGAGACGGTGTTTCCTCCCCGAAACGCAGGTGAGAGCCAGAAGGGCAGCACTTCCAGAGCCTCTCACACTATAAATACACCACATACACAGGAACCCGGGGCTATTTTTGCCTGCAGGAAGCCGGGATGAGAAGGAGAGCATCCCTCCCTCCCTCCCCAGCACGTTGCTGGCAGCGGGACGTGCCCACCGCCAGGAGTTCTGGGCTGGGACTCTGGCAGCAGAGGGTGCAGAGGCTGCTGCAAGTGTCTCATCTCCAGGTGATAGGAATGCCCTGTGGTGGGTAACCCCAGAGCCACTGGACCCCCTCATGTCCCCCAGCACCCTCTGGGTGGGCAGCTAACAGAATAGATGTGTTGCCTTCTCCAGGACTTAAATCAGCTCCGCATCCCACGGAGATCTGACTGATGTCCCACTCCCCCTGCACTGGGGAAACACCAGCACTGCATGAGGCCTGTGAAGCCCAGCCAGTGTGGGAGGCATCGCTGGGGCTGCCTCCTCCTCTGATCAGCTCTCAGACAGCTCTCTCCATCCACACTCCTCTGTCCCGACTGCCTCCTTGCTCAGCCGTGTCTTGGCTGGCATCACTTCCCTGGAAGAAGCCAAAGGCAAAAACTGCACGGAACCAGCGATGGCAAATCCCCAGCAGCAGCGTCCCTAATTGCACAGATGTTATCAGCCCCCCAGCAGTGCCTGTCTGTCTCTGCATCCTCTCACCTCTAGAAACTGGGACACAGAAATGTTTCTCGGTGCAGAAAAACTTAAAGCAGAGTCCTGCCTCTGACAGATACTTGCCCTGTACCTACCTGTGTGTGTGTTGCACATCTGTGCCTGTGGGTTTGAGCGTGTTTGTGTGCATAGAAAGCACATTTTGCAACAGTCAAATGGGAATGAAATATTTCAAGAATGTCTCTTAAATCAAGTAATCTTGGGGAGCTTGACAGCCAAGGTCACCAATGACTTTTGGTTCTTGTTTGCTCAGTGTGGAGCCAGGGCTGGGCTCTGCCCCATGACTGAGGGGGGTGTGTGGTCCCCAGCACCCCGAGGAAAAGCTGTGTGCCTTGAGATCTATGTCCAAGAGCAGGAATAGCTTCAGGACGTGGCTGGAACCCAGAGCTTCCACCTCAGGAGGAACCCTGCCTGGGGAGTGCCTCTCCTCCGAGTCCTGGCGTGACCTGCCGGGGCACGCTCCGGCTCCGGCATTCACCAAGAGAAAAGAAGCAGGAAGAAAAAAAGTCAGCTCCTCGTGATGCAGCCCCTTAATTACCTGTTATTCTCATATCGAGGTAATTAACAATTAGGCAGCTGTCTGAATCACATGCAGAGGAACAATCATTTCGTTATTAATGGATTCTATTTAACAGGTCCTATTTTCCCAGATGTTTTTTTTTTTTCCTTCCTTGCGCTCTCATGAATTATCCTCGCAATTAAACCTGCACCAGAAAGAGGGAGGAGTAGTCCTAATATTTACTGAACCTTGCAGAGCATCACATTTCTCAGCTTATGAACCTGTCACAAGCCATCGGGGGGCTCTGGCGGTGATGGGGAGCCCGTAACCCAACACCCTGCTCTGTCACCTGCGCAGCCCCGCTGGCTCTGCCCCGCTGCTGCTGGGAGCTTTTTCATTTCACTGCAGATAAAAGCCATTATTTACAGTCAGTTACATATTTCCGTTGGCAAACCTCCTCCCTCAAGAGCAGGTTTGAAAACATCCCGCTCAGCAAACCGAAGCTGACCCACTCTCACATGGGGGAATGATCCCCCCCTGCCCGCCCGGTGCCCCGTGGGGCTGTGCTGGGTGTCACCCCGGGATGATTGTGGTTTTGGGGGGCAGGGACAGCCTGGATGGGCCCCTCACCCTCCTGTTGCCTTTGCAGGAGGCACCCTGGGCTCTCCCCAGGGAGTGCTGTGGGGCGGGATGAGCTCCCCTTCCCTGAGCACCACACGTTGCTCCCACATTGCTGTGCCTGTGCAGAGAAACACATCAATGTTTAAATTTAAATCATGTTTTAATTCAAACCCCCTGAACACTTAGCACAGCCCAGGCCTGACCCTTGGAGTCATCCCACGGGTGCAGAGGTGATTTTGGCCACACTGTCCAGGACTCTGCAGGGACAGGGACCTGCTGGGCTGCCTGGGGGACCTTGGGTGGGCAGCAGGGATGAGGGTGGAGAGCAGCAGGCACATGGGGGACAATCCATCTCCAGGGAAAATTTAATTCTGATTTTCTCACCTTTTCAGTTTGTCTCATGCCCCAAAGCAGGAGGGTTTGACTCCCTCCCAAACCCCTGAGTCTGGGGTTTCTTTGGAGAGGGGATTTTTTTGAGTTGTTTCCTCAGTTTGTGACTGCGGACCAGTCCAGCCCTGGAGTTCGTGTTTTCAACAGACAGCCAAGGCTGTGCCCTTGCAGCCACCCTGCACAGGGCCAGGCACCTGCTCCGCTCCCATTTGTTTGTTCCAGGCATGGAGTTAGAGATTTCACTGAAAAACAGGAACTTTGCTGGACAGCAGCTGCTCCGAGGCGGTGAATCAGCTCGTCCCGCTGACGCCCAGCGGAGCCGTGCCAGCGCCGCGCTCCCACATCCAGTGCCCGCGTGGTTGGGGTCCCGATGTGGCAGCAGTGTCCCCAGCAGTGTCCAGGGACTCGGCCAGTGGCTGTGACCACCCGCGTGGCAGCAGCGAGGGGTCTGTGGCCGCTGCCCCGGCCCCGCCACCTGCGCAGAGGTCAGCGGCCACAGCCAGGCGCGGACAGCTAATGCCTTTTGTCCCAGCCTGACTTCTCGCCTCCCAGCAGGATTAGGATGCGATGTCCAGGCAAGGAGGCCCCTAATCCCATTAGGGATCCTGGCGCAGCCCTGTCGGGCAGCCCTGGGAACCGGCCTCGGCACTGGGGAAGCGGCGGGTGAGGAAGCAGCCTGCAACACTCCGTGCTGCCGCCATCCCACTCGGCCCCATCTCCACCAGGCTTCCCAAATCCACGTTGCTCAGAGCACTGAGCACACTGCCCTGGTATGCACGGGCAGCAAGAGGCACACGGGCATCCACAACCCCTGCAGTCCCTGCTGGATGGGTTCAGCTCCCCCCCCCCCAGCATTTAGAGCAGGTGGTCCCAAGCCCTTTTGGCCCATTTGGCCCATTTGGCTCATCTGGCTCATTTCTCCACGGGGTCGGTGAGCGGGCAGCAAACCTTCTCCCGCCTGGAGAGAGAGTTGTTTTTCTCCCGCGACAGTTGCGAGGAGCCGTGTTTGTCTTTCTGTCCCTTCCTGTTTACTCGCTGCCATCAGGACACGCTTTGATGTGTTTATGCTGCTGGACATCCGTGGGAGCATCGTCCCCTGCAGCTCCCTGCTCCATGGGGCAGGGCCGTGGCTCCGTCCAGGCCTTGGCAGAAGCCACGGGGGCACGGCTCGGCGAGGTGCTGCACCACCACCCCGAGCTGCTTCTGGTGACAGCACCGCCCCAGCCCAGCCCAGCTGTGCCAGGAGCAGACGTGACTCCAAAGGCACAGAATCCTGCCAGGAGCGGGGAGCTGCTGCTGCCGGTGGTCCCAGCAGGCAGCATCACCTTGTCCCCGTGTGTCGGGGCAGGGGGTCGGTCCCATCCATCCGGTGGGTCCGCAGGTGTGTGTGGTTCCCCCCTTGCACTCCCCGCTTCCTCCCTGGCTGGGAGCCTCCCCGCCCTGTGCGGGAGCTGCTGCATTTGAAAGGTCACCGGGCTTTGAAGTGGGCGGCTGCGGGCGGCGGAGGAGGGGTCACACCTTGCTGGCATCTCCCGGCGGGCCGGTTCCCAGCCCGGCACCCGCGCCGGCCCGTGCCGCAGGCGGAGGCGCTGCCCGGGGCTGGAACTGCGCACGGCCCGGCCCGTGCCACCCGCCCGTGCCCGCACCGTGCCCGCACCGTGCCACGGCGGCAGCGACACCGTCCTTGGGGATGGGGGAGCAGCCGGAGCCCCCATCCCGCTGAGAGAGGCGGCGGCCTCGCCCAACAAGAGTGACCTCCCCCCGTGAAGGGGAGACAAAGGATTGTGGCACCGCAGGGACTTGTTAAATTCATTTTTCAGCCTAAAGCTAAAGAAAAAGGAGTTGATCCAGGAAAGCCAGTAGATGTAATCGTTGTGAAATTCAGCAAAGCTTTTGATACCATCTCTCACAGTATCGTGTACAGGGTCGGGAACTGAACTCCACGATCCTGACGGGTCCCTTCCAACTCAGCATAGTCTATGATTCTGTGAAAACCCACAATGATTTTCTGGGAAAGAAATCGCTCACATAGAACTGCCCATGAGCAGAGGTTGGGGAATGGGCCCTGGGGCTACTCCAAACTCTTTGGAACCGGCTGTGGCACCACCAAAGCCCCCGAGCGCAGCCGGTGCCGTGGGAGCCGCTGCGCGCAGGGCAGGGGATCCCCGGTGCCCCGGCACAGGGGGTGCACTGGGCATGACGGGGGGTTCCTGGAGCTCCTGGGTACCCCAAGAATGGTTTTCAGGGGTCCTCCCTCCCTGCCAGGCATGGGGCCCTCTGTGATGGGACACCCTGTGACAGCACAGGCAGCTCCGGTGCCCCTCAGCCGCTGCTCTCCGAGCGGAAATGGCATCTTTGAGCCGATTTCTCCTGGTTCCCGTCTTCGTGTGCCTGGCTTTGATTCGCGGCCGAGCCCTGTGATAATGTGGCTGCCTGGGAAGGAAGGGAGTAGAAGGAACTGGCTATTATGTTTGGCCCCTCTCCAGGAGGTGTTTTTGCTGGGAGGCACCAAGGTCAGAGCTGGGTGGGAAGCGTTCCCTGACAGCAGCCCTCACACATGTGCCCAGCCGTGGCAGGGGGGGACAAAGGAGCCCCCCCACCACGCTGGCATGGGGCTGCCATCCCGGGTGCAACAGCCCAACACACCCTGCATCAGTGCAGAAGATGTGTGGTCCTCTGTGTGTGTGTTTTGGGGAGGAAAGGGCTGCTTTGGAGCTGTTCTGGAAAGTGAAACATCTCCCAGTCTTCCCATTTCCATGCGGAAGGAAAGAGGGGGCGGTGGGTGGAAGCGCCCGTGAATGGAGCATCAGCACAGGCTGGGGTGCAGAGAGTCCTTTTTTACTTCTTTTTGTAATCGCTTAAGAATTTCAGCTGGCTTCATCCCGGCACAGGAGTCCCAAATCCCAGAGCTGTGAGAACACAGCTGGCACTGAACTGCCCCTGAAACTCCCCGCTGGTATCAGTGGCATCCCAGGACCCTGCAACCCAGCCCCCCCGGGCCAGCACAGCGAGAAGGGGCACGCCCAGATCTCCGGCAGTGATGTCTGCCAGAAAACCTGCCCGAAACCTGTGCGGGGCGAGTGTCCGCATGGCATGACGATTCTCTTGAGTGTGTGCCCTGGGAGGGGCAAATCCCAGCAGCACAGAGCCGGGTGAAACTGCGGGGATGCCAGCGTGACTTGGATGAGGTTGGCACTGCACGGCGGTCCAGAAATCCAGTATCAGGTTCATGCCCGGGCTTGTGCACGGAGGATCACGCTTGGGTTTTCAGTGCTTTGAGCGATGGTTTTCGATTATTTAATGGAGGTATCAGAGGAGGTTTGATCCTGGCCCCTCCACACACTCCGGTGAGCAACTTGTTTGCTGAGGTGATGAAAAGTGCCTCGGCAGGAAAAGGAGGAATGGAGAAAAAGCAAAGGAACGGATGGCTTTGAAAGAATACGCACATGAAACACAATCATGTCCCACATGTCCCCAGGGCTGGGACAAAGCTGGGCTGGGGTCTGCACTTCCAGAGAGTCGGGATCACCACCTGCATCTCCTCCGTGGGTGCAGAGCTGCCCTCATGGCCGAGCTGGGTGTCTGTGACACCCTAAGGAATCACCCTGGCGAGGGACGGGAGAGGGACACGCAGGGTCTGCAGCACCAGGGTGCAGACAAAGGCACGAACAAGCATGGAGGGAACGGGGACATGCACCAAAGGAGAGGGAGAAGTGCATTTCCAACAGCCCGTGTGGGTTGGGACGGGCCTGGGGACAAGCACATTGTCACTCGCAGCTCCATAAACTCCGCTAGGCTCTGTTTACACAACAGAGAATGTTTCAGTTGTTTTATGGAGGTGGATAGGAACAGCACAGGGACCAGCGAGGCCAGGGCCGGGCTGAGCGACGCCTGCCCAGCACCTGCTCTCCCCTCACAGCCCATAAAGACATTTTATTTCAAACATGACACAGATTTTATAGCGCAATTTCGCAGCAGCACCTTTCACCCAGGTACAAACCGTGCGGGCAAAGCTGCTCCTCCGGGACGTCTGCCCGCCTGCCACTAATCCCTGGGTGAGAGTTCCCGAGCTGACTTTACACACTGAGAAATGATGGCCAGGAGCAACCCTGCAATTAAAACCAGTTTCAGCAGCCCGTGAGGAGGAAAACCCCGCAGGTGCCAAGCCCGGTGCAGCAGCCGTGCCAGGGCGGGGACACACATGGCACCAACTTCTGCCCATGGCAGCGAGGACTGCCTGTCCTTTGTCCCATCCCAACCCTGGACACCCTGATGGGGCCAAATCCCACTGCACTGCCAGGAGGAAAGTCGTCCTCCATGGGCACGTGCTGCCAGAGGTGCTGCCATCACCGTGGCAGAGGGGTGGCACGATCGGTGTGATTTATCCTGTGACTCTCCAGGCACAATCCTCCACTCGGCTATTTAAGAAAAACAAGACTAAAAAAAAAAAAAATCAGGATTTAGACCATTCTTGCAAATCCAGCCTCTTTTCTCTGGTGCCCTGGAGAATCATAGCTTAATCCCATTATGGAGCAGCTTTGGGATAGTTTTACCTCGCAGACTCCATGACCAGCGCATTTTTATCTGCTCAGACTTTCCAGGATGCTCTACCTGCTTTGATTCACGCTTAATTACTAAAAATTAGGTTTTTTTTCAGAGCATGAGGGAGGGTGGGGGCGCATGTACCAGCATGAGGAGGGCTAAACCTCCGCGCTGCTCCAAAATCCAGGCGGCAGAGCAATGCCAAGCCCAGCACGGTGGGGAAAGCAGGAGAGATCCAGTCTGATGTCTGCCTTATCAGTCTTATTTTTATTGCACTGAAGGTAGAAGAGCAAAATATTGATTGTGATGATAAAGAGATGAAAGTGTCAGGAAGGAATAGGCACACAAGTTGCTCAGGCGATTGGAAGCCGCGTTGGTTGTATTTAACAGGCATTTGCCATTAAAAAAAAACGCCTGTTTTTATTTAAATAGCCTCGGGCAAATTTCTCACTAAACCAACTTTCCCACGCCAGCCCAGTGCTCTAACTCTGGTTTTTGGCAAATTTTTTCCTGAGCTGTCAAGGCAAAATATATATAAGAATGCTGGTCTTGCTTAGGTTTTTTTCCAGCCCCTGGAGACATGAAAATAATTTACAGATGTGCATTACCTGTTTATATTTGTATTAAGTTTTGCTTAACGGACATAATTTTCTTAGCTTGCAGTAACAAAAAAATATTCCCAGAGTTTCACTCATTTAATTTTAACTTATTAAAACTTTTAAACATGTGTGGAGGTTTCATGTTTTTAAATCACTAATCACATGGACAGTTGCCAAGGTTTCTATTAAAGCCTTTTACAAACACTATTTTTAAAAGGGCCTAAAATCCCATTATTTTTAACCCCTGAAGACCACTCAAAACAAAAAGTTTCTTTGGATTTATGTCTTATTCACCTCTTATTGCAAAAAGATTTATGCTGAGCGTTGCCTTCTGCCTTCCTCCCTTTTTTACTTTTGCTGGTAGGAGTCTCTGGAGGAGGCGTCTGGGAGAAGGAAACTTGAGGAGGTTCCCCACAAGGATCTCGCAGCAGATCCCCTGTACCAGGGGAAGGATGGAACCAGATTAAAGCGGGGATCTCGCAGCAGCGCCTGGCTGGAGGAGCCATCCCCGTGTCGAGACTTTGGTGGGAAACCGCAGAGGACCCTTTTAGCTCCCTCCCAGCAAAGCCTTTTCCCCGAGCAGAGCCCCAGAGCTGCGGGGTCACAGAGCCCCCGGGTGATGGCAATAAATAGATGTCTTTGACCTTCTGTGCTCGGGGGACGAGGCGACGCGGCTGCGCGGCCGCACGCCCGGCTCTGTCTGTGTTTATCCGCAGCCGTGTCCGCGGACACCGCACAGACCCTTCCAACCACGGAGGAAATCCAGGCCCAGGGCTCACTCCTGGCTGCCCACGTGCCCTTTCAGTCCAGCACCTCCAGCACAGCCCGGGACACGCGGTTATCCGGTGTCTCCACCGCCCAGTTCTGCCACCGCATCCCTCCACGCTGCACGTCCTTCAGCATCACCTCCTCTCCGTCCCCAGGTGGCACAGGCGTGGCACCCTGACAGCCCCCTGTCCCCAGGCACGCCCATGGTGGTCCTGAGGGGCAAGGGGGTCTCTCCCAAGTCTCAGGGATCAAGTCCCAGAGTGCAGCTGAGCTGAATGCACAGTGCTCTCTGCACATGGAGAACAAGCCCGGGCAAAGCTTCGGCCGGTATTTCCAGGCAGGTAGAGCTGAGATGCTCCCTGCTCCGTGGGCTCCGACGGGGAGGGGGAAAGGGGGGAGATGGAGAAAGAGCACAAAGTCTCCATCTCCAAGGGGAACCTCAGGCTGTCCTCCTACCCCCAGACGAGGCTGAGGATGGTGACACGGTCGTGGTGGCACAGCTGGGGTCACATCCCACTGCCCAGTTGTCGTCACCCTACTTGTGTCTGCAGGGAGGATAGAACAGGCAGGGCCCACATCCTGGAACTGTTCGAGGCTGGAGCTACCAGTGGCACCTGGACCCCGAGTGGCACCGTGCTCCACACAGAGCCCTGGCTCCCCAGCCCCGATCAGGGCACTGCTTTAGGGCCCAGAGTGGGGAAGGCAGGAGGAGCAGGGAAGGAGGGAGCCGCGGGAGCGAGGCACCGCTGCAGGGCTCACGCCTTTGATCTGGTGAGCAGACTCTGCCCTTCGGTTTGTTTAATTGTTTCACACTTGCTCTGGAAATAGTTTACAGCAGGAAGCAGTGGGATAACAGCAGGGCTGGCATGGGATGGGATGAGCCCGGGGGCTGGTGGAGAGGTACCCTGTGATGAGAGACACAGATGACCACAGTGTCACCTCCTTCCCATTAACCCATTGCCGACCCTCCTTCCTCTTCCTCTTTCCCAAGCTTTCAGCCAAAGGCCAGCAGCCATTCCTCCATCTGCCTGTGCTTGGAAGCTGTAAAAGAGCCATCCAATAGTCTCCAACAGCCCCGAGGGGCTCAGGGCCAGACACAGGAGTCCCATGGGATTTGGGTACCCACGTCCCTGGGACAGTTGGTACCCCAGATTCTCCACGCTCAGAGTTTTTGCTTCCCACTTTTGCAGGCACTGCGGCCTCGCTGTGCAGGGCTGGCCCTCAAAACCCCATAAGGAAGCATCATTTTTAAGCACCCTCACAAAGGCTGTTCGCATCAGTGGGTACACCCCTGAGCATCCCCCTGCAGCCACAGCTCGCAGGTGACACCCAAAACACCAGATTAAGGGTTTCAATCTGTCCTGGGCTCAGGGCCTGGATGGGTTTCAGGTGGGGCATTCCCACACTCTGGGATAGCTTGGTTTTCCAGGCTTCACCGTGGCACAGTGACATCTGGGACAGGAGTGGGGCTCTGGTGACACGGGGATGAGGGCACAGGGACGCCCTGGCGCCGCTGCTCTAACGGGACACCTGCACACACGTGGGGGTTGTGGGGCTGCCTCTGGGTTTGGCTTCCCCGCTTCTCCCAGTGTGTTTGTTTATTTGTGGATGCGGCGCACGGGGCTGGCCGGGCTCTGCCTGCGAGTTCATGAGTTCACAGCACAAAACAAACAACATCCGACCCAGCTCTGCTCGCCCTGCCGGCACCGACCGGGGAGCTGGGCGGGAAATGGCTCGGTGTACCTGCACACACCTGAGCCCTGGTGGGGGTCAGAAGGGGAATCCCATGCTGCACTTCCCTGCGGTCATTGTGACCCCCAGGGGATGGTCAGCCCATGTCCTGGTACCCCGGTACAAGCACCCCATTCCCGTGTGTCCCGTGGGTTGTGTGCCCCGGGTCCTTGCACGGACACACAGTGGGTCAGGCTGGGCCTGGGGCCTCCTGTGGTCGCTCAGTGGGTGCTGTGGCCCCAGAGGCTGTGCAGGGACTGGGGGGCTGTACTGGGGAAGCTGTGCAGGGGCTGCACTGGGACCATGGGGGAACTGCACTGGGATTATGAAGGGTGTGCATGGGGGGGCTGCACCAGTACTGGGATGGGGGCTGAACTGGGGAAATGTGGGCGTCTGCATGGAGGTGTCCAGAGCTGTGCTGGGGCTCTGCAGTGGCTGCACGCGAGAGCTGTGCTGGACCTGCACTGGGAACGGGGGGCTGCACCGCGGGGTTTGGGGGACTGCAGGGGGAGGCTGCACCGGGGGTGCCCGGTGGCTGCACGGAGAGAAGGAGCTGCACCCCGTGCATCCGTGTCTGCCTGTGGGCGGCTGCACCGGGGGTGCCCGGTGGCTGCACGGAGAGAAGGAGCTGCACCCCGTGCATCCGTGTCTGCCTGTGGGCGGCTGCACCGGGGGTGCCCGGTGGCTGCACGGAGGGAAGCGGCTGCCCCAGGGCATCCCGTGAGGGCTGCACGGACCCCGCAGCCCCACTCGCGTCCCACTCAGGGACCCTCTGTGGCGGGAAGGGGGTTCCCAGCGGCGGCCCCCCGGGCTGGGCAGGGAGGAGCGTCTCGCCCGTCCCGTCCCATCCCCTCCCGTCCCGTGGCGCCCGGCCCGCCCCGCACGGTCCCGTCCCGCCCCCCGCCGCCCGGCCCGGCCCGCCGGGGCTGAGCAGCCGCGGGAGGCGCCGCGTTCGGAGTCGCTGCGCTCGGGCGCGCTGCGTTTGGGGCTCCCGGCGG
>VZTE01002688.1:356521-372365 GCA_013397775.1 Eulacestoma nigropectus
TGCCGCGGGATGCGCCGGGACTGGGCTCGGCTCTGGCGGGGGGACCGGAGCTCGTCGCCGGCGGGAGAACCGGGGCCGGAACCGTGTAGGGAGAGCGGGGCTGAGCCCCGCGGGGGTGGCCGGAGCTCGGGGGAGCCGGGGCCGGAACGGCGCGGGGGAGCGCGGCTGAGCCTCGCGGCGGGGCCGGGGCTCGATGCCCCGAAGGAGGCGCTCGGGGCCACCGGGAACCGGAGCTCCGTGCCGGGGGCTGCCGCGGGGAGCGGCGCTCGCTGCCGTCGGGGGGAGCGGAGGTCGGTGCCGGGGGAGCCGGGGCTCGGCCCGGCCGAGGGGCGCGCAGGGCGGCCGCGTTCCTGCTGCTGTTCTGCGAGAGCTTTTGACCGTTTTGCAAATTTTTCTCGGTTTCCTGTTTCTTGAAAGTCGGGGCCCCCCGGGCCCCCCCTCCGGGGCGGGTCCTGGTGCTTCGCCGCGAAGCGCTGCGCGACCGTCGGGGGCGGCGGGTCGGGGCACGGGAAAAGAGCCCCAAAAGCGGCCGAGGGTGCGGGATGGAGTGGGGGCAGCCCATCCCGGGGGGTCGGGACCCTGCAGTGCCCCCCTGCCCCGGGGCCGAGCTAGCGGCCTCCTCCGGAGAGCCCTGAGAGGATTTTGGGGAGCGAAGGCGTCGGGGCCGCTCGCACAACAGGGCTGGGAGCCCTCGGAGGCAAAGTTTGCAGAGAGTTGTGCCCGGCCGGAGTGGTCCCCAGCACCCCAATCCGTCTGCCGTGGAGCACGGAACCCCAGCGGGATGTCCCCGGGGTGCGTGGGCTCGGCACCCATCCAGGGCAGGATCTGGGTTGTGGCGGTGGCGGAGAGAAGCTGCAGTCGCTCGATGTGAAACTGCCCCGGCTGCACACGCGTGTCGCTGAACCAGTTACCGTGAAGAGCGAGCGGGCAGAGAAGGGGAAGAGCGAGCCGGGGTGGAAATCGGAAGCGATTCTGGTACTTTCAGCGAGTTGCTGTGGTAACTCTGCAGAATTTGGCTCTGAGGGCCAGACAATGAAACCTTTACTCATAGCAAGTTATGACGGGCGACTCATTTCGTTACCGAGCTCGTGGTAACTAATGGGCTCCGGGGTGGATGTTTTTTCCCAAATGGCGTTTGTCAATCAAGGGCCTGATCTGGGGTTTCTCTCTGTCGGTCCTCCTGCTGGAGGAGCAGGCACAGCCTACCCTCAAACCCACCCTGGGTTTATTTTTAGGTGAGCCTCTCAGCGCAGGGGCCATGCACTCCCTGCCCCCTCCATCACCCTGCGGGTGGGGGCTGCCGGGTGCTGCACCCCCACCTCACCAGGCTGTGCGGGCACAGGGGGTCTGGGGGTCTCAGCAAGCCTGTCCCCAGCCTGGGTGACACCAGGGGATGCAGCCCCCCTGCTGCCACCAGGGCCCTGAGCTGTGGCTAACGCTGTCCCTCTGTTTGCAGGTTTACGGTGCTCGCAGCTTGCCGAATCCTGCCTCAACGGGGGCAAGTGTGAAACTTCTCCCAACGGGACGGAGGTGTGCCAGTAAGTATGGAGCAGCCAGAGGATTTTCATCTCCCTCGACCAAAGTTATTGACATGCATGTTGACTTTGCTTTGAAGGCTCTGGATTTAATAGGGCAAGATGCGTTTTCTTTCCTTGAGTGGCAAGAATAACCTGCTTGTGTAGGAGTCACCGCGAGTTTGGCAGGATCGGGCTTTGTTCCTGGCTGGGTGGAAAAACATGGGCAAAGGGCCATGTTTTGCTGGTGCTGGCCTATGCAGACTGCCCTGCTGATGGAGCAGGAGGTAGGGCCAGCCCGCGGCGCTCCTTGGACTGTCGGGCGGGGAGGGAGGCTGTGTGTCTGTCTGTCTTCCAGCTACTCCCTCCTGGCCCCGAAGCGTTGCCTTTCAGTCCCTTTCGTGCTGGGGTGACCAGTACATCTCCAGTAAACACTCAGGAGAGGTTCCATGGCCTGGCTCTGGCTGCTGGAGCTGCCCCAGTGGTGTCTGTGGGCCGATGAAGCATCGCCAGGGGAGCAGGGCACCTCCTCCTGCAGCCCTGCCAGTGCTGGTGCCAAGCTGTGGTCTAGCCTGGCGTTCCTGGTGGGACCTGGCACCCAGGCTGGGGCTTTCTCCAAGCTGATTGTGGGGAAACGGATGTGTGAAGCGTTGGGACTCTTTGAAGGACCAACCGACCCACCGCAGCGATGGCCGATTCACTCCAGGCTCCCAGGGAACAATGACCAAGAGAAATGAATAAGACTCCAGCTCCCTTTTTAAAACTATTCCGTAAAAGAAATGTGAATGGGCAAGGCTCTGTTTTCCGGCCAGATTTCCCCTCTGCCTGTTGAACGCGGCCTGAGCCGCGAGCAGGCGGGGAGACGTTCCCACCCACCCCAAATTTCCAAATAGGAAGTCCTCGGCGGAGGAACCTGAAGGCATTTCCAATCCCAACCTGTTGAATGGCAGTTTCCCTTGACAATGTGTGTTGCTTTTTTGCAAATCCGCCTGGGTGCCGTTACTCTGCCCAGGAGCCGGGCACCTCCCGCCCCCTTCTCCAAGCTGAGCCCCCCAACCCTTTGGTGCAAATAAATCAGCAAATCAATCAGGCACATGAGCAATTTAATGGACAAAGGCTGGGTCCCTTTGTGAGGCACTAATGAATGCACGCCACTTTTTTTTGCACAGAAGCCCTTACCAACGCTTGACGCTCTAAATCTTGTTTTCTTTCATTCAAAGAGCGACAGCTGGGATTCGGTCGAAATTCGGCAGCTATTGTTAAGGGAGGCAGATTAATGCTGTGTGACTAATCATGTATGGCTTCCCAGAATGCCCAACCCTCCACCCCCTCCCCAACCTTACACCCCTCCTTTTCCTTGTGGTCATTCTTTCCTTTTTTTCTTAAGTCTCTGCAACTCCTGATTTACATTTCATGTGCAGATGGTGATGGAATCTAATTAGATCTGATGTGTGCGAGCTCTCTTTGGAGAAGCCTCCAAAGTAGGCTTGGGGTGGGTTGTTTTTTTTTTTTTTTCAAGGGAAAAAGTTAACTTTAAAGAACTTCTTGGTTGCTGGCTGTGAATAACCACTTCTCTCTTGGCTGCAGATGCTTCGTGAGTGCATGTGAGTTATTTTTGCAGGAGCACAAGGTGTGTGCCCTGGGTGTGTTAAAGCTCTTGTCCCGTGCAGGGCGATGGGGGCAGATATTGGAGGTACAGCCAGACTGAAGGAGGTGCAGCTTCCCAAGTTACCTGAGAGCAACTCGCAAAATCCCGGTTTTTCGCTTTGTTTGATTATCTCTTGACGAGGAGTTTTGCTTCCAAGCTCCTTAAACAAAGCGGAGCCAAGAGCACAAGATACCAGACGCGGAAAAGCTTGGCACTGCCCTTTGGCGCCTGCGTGAAATGCACCATTTTGGCTGCTGGCCACATCTCTGCTCGGCCTGGCACTTAACAAAGTTTGGCCATAAAGCCCCTTTGTGCTGCCCCCACAAATCCAATTAGAAAGTGGAGTGAAATAAATAGCGTACGAGGGGGACGCTGCTCCAGAGGACGAGTGTCCCGGCGCTTGTGGCGGGAGAGAGCTCGTTGGGTTACGTGGAGCCAACTCTGATAACTCCAACCCTGGGTTATCAGCCCTCTTACGGAAAGGGAACCGCCGGTGCAAGACCAGGAGCTTTCTCTGCCTTTTTATTATTTTACAAGGATAGTTTGTAAAGCTCCAGGTGCCTTATCTTGCTTGTCCCTTTGCCAGGCAGTGCAGAGCACGCAGGGCTTTAATTGAACGGAGGGGACCAGGCATTGGATTGGAGGCCTTGAGACAGAAGCGCCCTAATTAAGCTCCTTTGGAGCTCCTTTCCCTCTTGGCAGGGTTATCCGGGTCTTTCAGCACAGGAAGAGCAGCAGCAGAGTTTTGTGGGTCTTGCCCAGACCCCAGCTAAAGGCACCGGGTGTTTCTGTCCCAGAGCTGGAGCTTTAAAAGGTCCAGGCTGGAGCTGGTGGCTGCTGCGGGGCTTGGCGTGAGGCTCCGTGGTGCTGGGGAGCTGTGGCATTCCAGAAAAGGCACTCGTCTTGGACTAAGGCATTTTCCCAGACTGAATGAGAAGGTTTTTCCGAGAGGTCGTTTTGACTTCTAGTGATAGCTCCTAATTAGACTGTTGGATAACTCTAGTTTTGACTGGCATCCCTGCAAATGAGCTGGGCTGATTTTAGCTCCCTGTGCCATGTGACGTTTGTTCCCAGGACCTCCCTTGCTCTGCTAGTTAAAAGCAGATGGCATTGAGAGAGGGCTGAGCTCCCAGCCCTGCTCCGCCAGCCTCTCACCATTAAAGCCAGAGGAGCTGTGCCTGGGCTCTCCTCTCGCTCAGAGAAGCAAAAGAGACGGCGGAGGGAAAGAATAAGTTAAATTAATCACTGGGCTTGTGCTGAAAAGGGGGAAAAGTCGGTTTGCTAAAGTACTTCCTCTGTTTATGAATCAGCGCAGCGTTGTCGTCCAGCCAGGGCAATGGCTCCTGAGCTGGTGCCCGTTGCCACCACCAGCTTCCACGGGCAGCTGGCCAGAAACATGGGAAGAAGCATTCTGAGGGGGACTGTAGCGGGAAGAGGTGGTTATTTTAGCTCAAAACTCTTTCAGGAGACAACCAGGAAGGCAGAGGAGTGATGTGAGCCCCGCAAGTTTCTGTGCCCTTCAAGTTATTCAACTGCTCAGTCATTGTTATCTCATTGTAAAGGGCGGAAGTTTCCTTCTGGTTTGGTTTTTCTCATGTGCTTTAAAACCCAACGTTATTTCCATGAAATAATAACAAAGAAAAAATGCAGTCTCGGTGCTGGAGAGGAAGAGGGTGGAGTGTTGAACAATCAACCAGAGGAAGCTCTTAAAGAAGTAGACGAGCAGTGATTCAGCCATGTTGAGAACTCTTGATGGCTCTTTCGAGTCTGATCTCATTCTCAGAAAGAACAAGGTGGAAATGGGTAAGAGGGGAGATTAAAAATACCAGAGTGTCACCTGTTGCAGATTCCAGTGGAAGAGAAACTGAAGCCCAGCTGCTGAGGTCACTGGGACAGCAGTGGGGGTTTTAGCTCTTGTCTAAAAGAATCTGTTTGTATCTCTGCGAGGCGTCTCGATGGTTATCAGTTGTCTCAGGTGGTCCCACTCACTCCTCCTCCCTGGCCTCGGGATTGTTTTGCTTGGGCTGATGTTTTTTGCTTGGTTTTTCTCATGGCTCGGATACCTGTGGTGGCCAGAGGGTTGCCCTGTGTGACCAGCATGGGATATGTTTGAGAGGAGGTTTCTCAGTAGGTGCCTCAGCAGCACCCACAGCACAGAGGTGAGCAGGAGAGGTGGGGTGATGCAGAGGGGATCAGGAACTCGCTGTGGTCTTCATCACCTGAGATTAGTGGGGCTATTCCCCACCAGGTGCTTGAAGCTGTGTGCTCACAGGGTGGTTTGGGTTGGAAAGGACCTTTAAAAGTCATGCAGGGGCATCTTCAATTTTCATGGTCTCGTGGTGTGAAGCAGTGCACGGGACTCTGCTCCCTGGGACTGGAGGTCACTCACTTCGTGGTATGGGGTATGTTTTATTCCACCGAAATCTCTTCCATCTCAACACCTGACTCGCTGTCTTCCTTCCTGCTGGCAGCCACAACACGTCCATTTGTTCCAGCTGATACCTCACACCTGGCCTCGCCTCCCAGGCTGTTATGGGTTATTGTATGTAGCATGAGGGTGACACGTATAAGTCACTGCAAGACCAGGCTATTCACCAATTAAGGGCTCGGACAACATAATCAGGAGGCAGTTAGCAAGTTTTAAAATAACATTGTTTGGAAATTAACCTGCCTTTTCCAGGCCTGGAGGTGTGGTGACCCTCGTTTTGCTCGTGTTGGTTGGTGTCCCAAGTGGTAGCGGCGTGTGCACACGAGTGGAATGTGAAATTTATAGAGCATCAGTGTGTTTAACGAGGGAGTAGCCTCGGGGTGCACTTAGGGAGAGCTGGTGAGCTCTGGATCTGGATGGAGACTTCTCTGTGGTTAACATGCTGCCAGGTGAAGGTTTTGCACCGTGTGTTGGGGCTGCAGAGTGGAAGAGCCTCTGGAATAGAACTTAACCCTCCCCCCCGGAAAGCAGACCTGCACTGGGGTCTTGATTGAGTCCTGCCTTCTTCCCAGTGGCCAAAAAAGTGTCCAGGGCTGTGTCCAGCCATCCTTGAGGACTTGCCAGGCTCCTGCTGCTGCCTGGGATGGGACAGCACCAAGGGGCACTTGGGCTGCTCACTCACCACTCCCCAAGCTGGGCTGTTCCTGCAGCTCCTTGCTTTGTGTTCAGGGTTAGAAAGACCAGCACTCTGGAGAAGTGATGGTCTGGGGTGAGTCCAGTTTCTTCCCAAATGGTGTTTTCATCTCATTACTTGCCTGTGGCACAGGGTGACGAGCCCCATGCCTGAAGGATGGTGCTGCATCCACCCATCCCAGCAGCTGTGCCCAAATCCCATCGGTCCCTGACGCTGCCTTGCTGCACGGTGCCCTCATGAGCCCGGACTTGCTGCAGCCAGAGTTCTGGAATGAGCACAGAAATGCTGCTCTGGTGCCAAGGGGGAATGTTGCAGTTTTGATTCTTGGGTATCTGAATGTGGAGGCACCCAGGAGCAGAGAGGTGGGGGGGTCAGGCCCTGCTGACTGGGCTCTGTAGCACAGCTCCCGTGTGTGATGTTGGGAAGTCTTTGCAGCACCCTGCTGGTCCACGGCAGCTCCCCGGGACAGTCAGAGATGCCCACCTGGGAGCTCCCCAGTGTTTAACACCTGGGTCTTGCTGGTAGAGCAGCTCAGTGCTGCTTCCAGCTGAGCCTCTGGCCGGGTGTGATGGTGCCTGTTCACACCTGGACACCCACATCTGGATTCTCCCTTCTTCTAGTGCATGTCTGGTGGGTCAGGTCCTCTCCTGTCACCTTCTCATGCTGGCAGGTCCCCCACGGGCAGGGTCTGTGGTGCCAGGACGGTGTTGGGGTTTCCACACATCTGAAGCAATTTGCTGGTGGTTAATTGGGTGATCATGGAACTGTTGAATAGTTTGGGTTGGAAAGGACCTTAACCATCATCTCATCCCAATCCCAGCCATGGGCAGGGACACCTTCCACTATCCTAGGTTGCTCCAAACCCTGTCCAACCTGGTCTTGAACACTTCCAGGGCTGGGGCAGCCACGGCTTCTCTGGGTAACCTGATGATGATGCTGGAGGTTCCCATTGGTAAATGCAGTGCTTGGTGTGAGAGGTGCAGGAATAAAACCTCTGTGAGGTGTTGGGGATGGGGGAGAGATGTTTGGCTGGGCCATATGGGGAGCTCTGCCCAAAACCGGAGTATTTTCAGTTGGAAGGAACCTACAACGATCATTGAGTCCAACTAATGGGGCAGGACTCGTGCCCACCACCTCACTGCAGCGGGGTTTGTGCCATGCTTAAAGCCAGCCATTCCCAAAATCAGTTCTCTTGGGAATCACAGAATCACAGAATACCCTGAGCTGGAAAGGACCCACAAGGATCATGGAGTCCAACTCCTGGCCCTGCACAGAACAAGCCCGAAATCCCAGCATGTGCCATGGGAGCAGGATGCTGGTGAGAGGCGAGCTCGGGGTGTGCCTCCCTCGCACAGCAGTAATTAATGTCTGCTTTAAGCTCTCACCCGTCACGTCCTCCCCTTCCCCCCCTGGCAGCCTGGAGTTAATATTGGAAAAGCCAGTTAAACAGTTAATGTTTAGGCCATGGTTATTAGGCCCTTGCACATTTCCAGCAAAGGGAGCCGAGCTGCATTTTAATGGGAAACTTTCATGCTCAGTCAAGTTGCAAAAATTTATTTGCGCCCAAGTCATTTTCTTTTAACAAGTTTTCACCCTAATTCCCTTTCCCAAAACCTGAATTTAATGGTATTTATATGGGAAATAGATTTATTAAGTTTTAATGACGCTATAACGTTGCCCTTATTTAATAGAAGGGGCACCCTGCAGGCAAGTGGCCTGGTGGTGGTGGGCTGGGCAGGCTGGGTGCCAGAGGGGCACCCAGGGCTGGGGGAACCTGTTGATTTGGGCTCGATTTGAGGTCACCATGGCTGAGAGTGGCAGTGCCAGGTTTGCTTCTCCCCTCTGGGCTGTGCATGATCTGTTGTCAGGGCTGAGCTTGGCATCCTGCTGCCAATTCCTCCTGGTCCTCTGTGGCTCCTGGTGCGATGTGACGCTACCTGTGCCTGTCACACCTGCCCCCAAGAGGAGCACGGAAAGGAGCCTTTGGCACTGTGGCTTTTGGCTTTGTCAGCTGCTCTGTCCCATGTCAGCAGGGTGATGGGGGCCCCAGGGGCCACACACTCCCTGCTGGCATTTCTGCCTGGGGATTTGTGAGTGTCCAGTGATTTATTTTAAGGAATTTTCCGCTGTCAGTGAGCGGCTGTGAAGGTGAGCATATCCCCAGCACTCCTGCCCCTCTGGAGCGTCCCTGCTTGGTGGGGGGAGCAGGATGAGACCCTCCCAAAGGCACTCGTGGATGGCTAACCCATGGGATGGCTCCTCTGGAGCAGGTGGAGGAATGTGGCTGTCCGCTGGGATGTGCAGCACCGGCGGCTCCCGCGGCGGCCGCAGCTTTGGGGCGGGCTGGGAGAGTGACCCCTTGGGGGAGCAGCCCGGGAGGAGGGGGAGCCTGTCCCCGGCCCCCAGCCCCTATTAAAATGTTAGACACAGACCTCCAAGTCAAAAGGCAGGGCGACAGACGGCCCTTTCACAGGGCCTGCTGCTCCCCACAAAAGGGGGGTTTCCAGGGGAGGGGGGCAGGAATGCGGGCTGCGGCCGGAGGGCAGAGCCGCCACCATTGTCCCTGCTCCCTCGGCGAGGGCGTCATGTTGACACAGGGATTTCTGCCGGCAAAAGGTGTCGGAGGCAGAGGCTTCCCTCCCTCTCTCAGCGTTTCCTTGGTTAAACTCGGCAGCAAGAGAAATCCCGGGATACAGATCCCGGCGAGCTGATACCCGTCTGCTCTCGGGTGTTTTACGTCCCTCTGCCCATGGTTTCCAAGTGGGAAAGAGTTTTGTTGCTCTTGCGAAGGGAGACCAGCAGCTCCATGGCTGTGAGGCTGAGGGGAGCTGGATCCATCCCTGTCTGGCCGCTGCCACCTTTGCCCACTCCCCATCCCACTGAAACATCCCTGTCAGGAACTGCTCTGGCTTTCGGTCGGCTTTGTGCCACAGGGGCACCCGTGTGCTCTGCAAAACCCCCCCTCTCCTCCTTGTTTATAAATATCAGGGCTAAATTTAGCTTGTTTAAACTTTTGGTGGCTGTTCAGATCCTAATCGTAGGTTTTATGTTCAGGATTAGACGAGTGGGATGGTGGGGTCACGAGTGGGAGTTTTCCATATTTGGCTCTGGGGCAGCGCGGTGTTTAGCCAAAACTTGGTTTGAGGGGGAAAGGGGAAAAAAGAAAGAGTCCATCATCACTTAGTGAGATGGTGACACTGGGGCTGTGTGTGTGCCAGAGCTCCGAGAGCACAGCAGAGTGAATTCAACCTACATGGGCAGCAAGTGCTGGGTCCAGAGTGGAGGAAAACTGGCATTTACCCCAAAAAGGGTGGGGAGGGAAGAGTGACCTCAGGCACCAGCAGTGCTGGGCTGGTGGGCAGGCTGCCTGTGGAGGTAGAAATTCTTTATCTCCCCCAAATTCTGACTTTTTCTTCTGCTGGCTTAAAGAATAAAACATTTTTAAAGGGGAAAACTTTAGAAATGAGGGATCAGAGCAGGGAACAGTTGCAGGGAGTGTCCTGAGATGCCACAGGTGCCATTCCAGTGTCTGATGGGCACTGTGGGTGCCTGTTGGGGGACCTGCCCCAGGAAAGTCACACGGGTGGGTGATGGGACCAGGTGCCAGCCTCAGCCCAGGCTGTGTTCCCTGGGGATCCTCTGCTGGAAGCACATCCTTCGTGGTCACCCCATAAATGGGCTCCCGCAAGAGAAGGAGCAGGGCTGAGCAGAGTGAGCCGGGCTCCCACAAACAATGGGGCTGCGCAGCTTTACACCGGCAGAGGATATGAAAAACATCGACTGGGGAAAACAAATATTTCATAGCAGCCATTGTTGAGGGTGGGAATGAGGCGAGTTTTGTCTTGGGCTCTTCCTTCGACATCTTTCATGTTTGTTGTGAATGAAGCTCCATTGAAAGGCAGCTCCTTCCCAGGTAGCCAGTTACCACCCCTGAATAGCCTGGCCACTCTGCTTAGTAATGGGATTATATTGTTTTTCATTACAATGGGAACTTTGATTCCCAAACTGTCCTGACTAATGTCTTCTTAAGAAACAAAGCCATTTTTTTTTCCTTCATAGGAGGAACAGGGCTCTAGCATGTTTTTTCCCCGCTCCTGTCCACGAGTATATCCAGCTTTGGGAATTCCTTTAGTTTCTCTCCAGATGAAAGTCTGGATCTTAAAATCTCAATTAGATGACTTGGGCTAGGTCAAAAATGAAATGGAACAAGAAAAAAAAAAAAAAAACACATCAAAGACTTGGGATTGAAGTTTGCTTTTTTAATTAAACAAGAATGGAGATCTGCTCTTGCTTTATTAACCTGATGTCACTTGGAGTAACCTGCTGCTTTGCCAACCACCTCCCTGTGTGAAACTCTGCTTTTTTCCCAGGCTGGTGTCCCAGAGTGTTTAATAAAGCAGGACCTGGATGAGACTTCTTAAAAAACCACCACTTAGGTCTTGTGCTGGGTTTTGGTACTGGGAGCTCCGTCGCGGCTGCTGGAGGTTTCTGTGGGGCTGTGCCGGCGCCGGGGCAGCTTTAGGGTGCATCACCCAGTCGGGGTGCCCCACATGGGTGAGGGCAGCTGGGCAGCTCTGCCTTCATGCCTTGGCTCTCCTGGGAGCTGTGGTGAAGCCTCTGGGTTCCTAGCAGCCACATGTGCCAGAAACCACCGAGCGAAGCTGCAGGTGAGGTGTGGTGAGCCCAGCCGTGCCCACTCCCCAAGGGGGCTCAAGCAGACCCCCCAGCCCCTGGCTGCCAGGGAACAGGGAGCATCCACAGCCCCATGTGCCCCAGGGAGGTCAGGGCAGCATCCAAAGGTGTTCCTTGTCTCCCTGCACTCATTTCCTTCTGCAGGCTCCTGGTGATGCCAGGCGAGGAGGTGGGGGCAGAGAGCGGGGTCCTGAGCGGGGTCCTGAGCAGGATCGTTTTCCAGACCTCCCTGCCTTCCCCTGGCCCCAGAGCATGCTCCTGTGTCGGCAGGATGTTTCCAAGGCAGGAAGCCATCCTGGAGACCGTAGCATGCACCTGTTGCTCCATGCATCACGGGAGGGGTTCTTGGGGAGGCACTGGAATAAGAATGACTGGAATAAGACGGAGTAAGAAGCAGGTCTCTTCTCTCAGGGACATGGAGACATATCCCCAAGCACTGGCCTTTTCTCTGGTCAGACTGGAGCCAGGGGAGATCAGGGTTCCCCGGGCTGGCAGTGAGCAAACGTGTCTTACGGGGAAGGGCGTGACTTCGGGAGAAAGCTGGGGTGTTGCTCCCAGGCTGTGCCAGGCAGGGAGCCACTGGCACAACTGGAAAGGTGACTCTTGTGCGTGGCTGCCTGACGGAAAGCAAGCTCCCTACTGCCCGGGCTCTGCAGCTGCTGGGGTGAGGGGAAGGCGTGGGGCAGGGGGTTGTGGTTCCCAGCCCGAGGATGATGGTTACCCCGAGAGGTGCGGGGACAGCGGGGTAGGGCCGTGTCGCTGCTCTGCACCTGGGAGCAGCCTGCAGGGGCTGTGGGCTGTTGTGCAGCTAAGGGAGGCTCTCCTGCGGGTTGTTTGTCCTTCCCTCAGCTGTTGCCAGCAAACGTGTGAAATCTGAGTGTCCTGCTCACGTTGGGCCACTTGCTTCGCTCCACGGGGTCCCCGACCATGCTGGCACAGCCATCCACAGGTCACGCAGCACTTTTGCTGCTGCACAGGGCTCTGGGGGTGTGATGGTCCCTCGGGGTGATCCTCTCCACCACTCAAGGTCACAGCTGTGGTCCTGAACCCTGTGTGCACTGGGGTGGCTCTGCTTGGGACTCTGGGGCTCATGTGAGGTGGCTGTTCCGAGCCACAGGTACCACGGAGCAGAGAATGGCATCCCCCAGCCCAGTCAGGGTGGGAGCTGCTCCCCGTGGTGGGAGACCCTACCCCCAGCACCAGGGAGTGTCCTGGTCCCATTAGTCTCAAGTGCCCCCAGAATGGTGCTCCAGCAAAGACCTGAGCCTGCCCTGCTCAGCTTTCCCACGCTGCTCATACTTAGGGGAAAACAACCACAGCCGTTTATACTTCCAGCAGTTGAGGGTGAGGAAGAGGTTAGGTGATAGCAGAGCAGATAAGAGGCAGCCTGGATGTGGGGCCGGGGGCTGGGATGGGGCTCCCTGCCAGCCCCCCTGTCCCCTCCTGCAGTGTGGGGCTGCCCCCTGAACTTCCTCCTCCATGGGATGGGCATGGGGGACAGCCCATGCACGTGCTCCAGTTTACACCTGGTTTCCATTTTGCTTGTTGGCTTTTTTTTGTACTTTTTAAGCGCAGAGTGGGTTTTACCGCCAGCCCTGCCACGGTCTCGGGGTCCCTTGGGAGGACACGCTGGGGCCGGGCAGGAGAGCAGTGGCTGGTGTGAGCTGTGGGGTGATGCAGGCTGAGCCCCCGCACCCAGGGCATCCCTGTGCACCTCTGAGACACCCCCTGCCCCCGGGCTGTGCTTGTGCAGGGCTGTGCATCCCGGACTGGAACAAAGCCCCCGTGCCGCCATGCGGGAGCCGTGCCGGGGCGAGCTGGGCTGCGGGAGCGCCTGGGTGTCATCTGTGCCGGCCGTGGCAGATGGCAGCTTAGTGCAGAAAGGAAAACATTAGTCTTGGGTCAGAGGTCACAGAAACATCTGCCTCGGGATGCTTTCAGTGCCCGCATTGCTGCGGAGGGACAAAACCTGTTGCTGGTGGGTTGGAGGAGAAGCCTCGCGCGCCGCGAGCGGGGACGGAGCGAACAAAGCGCTGGCAGCGCCAGAGCCACACACGGGGAGCACCCAGAGCAGAAACCACAGGCTGGGGGGGCTGGGATGGGCACCCCAACTCTGCCAGCACTGCTGGTGGGGCCGGGAGGTGCTGGAAGCTGTGGCAGCCGGGCAAGCAGAGGTGTAGAGCGGAGCTGAGGCAGCAGCGTGGCAGCAGCGCTCGTTGGCTCTGATACTCCTGCAGCTCATTCATGCTTTTGATGATCTGATCTGCTGAGCTCTCCTGGAGCCTCGCTGGAATAGCTGCAGCGTTGGGCCGCTGGTTGTAACTCCTTAAGGATGTGCAGCAGACACAACAAATGCACGTGCCCGCACTGAGCAGATCCAGATTTGGCCCGGGCTCGGTGCTGGGAGCAGAGTGGGAATTTGGGGCCGCTGTTGCTGTTCCCAGGCTGTCCCCAGGGACTGCTGTCTGACCTTGGACAAGGCCTTCTCCGTCACCCTTCACACTGGCCATGAATCATGCAGATTTATGGGCCGGCGGCTCAGTGCATTATTAATCGTGTCCCCCCTCACCACAGTTTGCACTCGGGTGCTCATTCCGAGGGGGAAGACACATCCCAGCCTGCTGCTGTGGGAATCCAGCTCCCAGCCTCTGCCTGACCCCCCAAAACAAAAAAAGCCACCGGGATGGCCGGCAGCCCCAGACAGCCGGGGGGTGTAAATCAGTGTGTTCACCCCTGCAAGGAGCATCCTCATCCGCAGGGGTGGGGACCGACTGCTGTCCCCTGTCCTGCCCAGTGCTTCGGTCACAGCCTGGTCCCTTGGTGGAATGGAACACACCCCAGAAGCGTAGAGTTGTGAGGCTGTTTGCTGGGAATGGTGCTGGGAGAGGGAGCAGTGTGTGTTGGAGCAGGGCTTGGCCATCACCGGGATCGGGATCGGGATTGGGATGGGGGATGCCATCAGTGGCCAAAATGGAGCATTTGACGCCTCCTCAGCACGTTAATGAGTCAACGGAAACACTGAGGGAGACACACCGGTATTTTTAGCCATTCCTGCCTGGTTTGGGAACGGGGTTCTCGTCGTGCCTGGAGCTGGGAGTGTGTCCGCAGCGGCCTCTCTGGGGCTTTCACAGAGGCTTCTCAGGACCCCGGGCAGTTTGGCCACGTTTCACCGCCTCAAAGCGGCTTTCTAATGGCCCTCCTGAGCTGTTTTGATCCTGCAGCACCCACCCTGTCCTCTGCCAACACATATATCTGTAATTAAAGCCGGGCTTTAATGTCTCCTATGCTAATTTCCATGAGCTGCTTGGGGTTTGGTTTGGGTAGCCCTGGCTTGGGAAATGCCAAAGGAAAAACCACAGGTTCCATCTTCACCTGGCTGAGCCCGCGGGGACGTCGCATCCTCCACGTCTGCTCACCCAGAATCCCTGCCACCACCACAATTTTTTACAGAAAATAAAGCTCAGCTCCCTGGGCTGAGCTGTAGGAGAGGTTTTTAGTCCCTGGAGAAATGGTGAGGTTGTAGCACAGCTGGGAGTTGAACTTAGCTCTGCTGAATCCAGCCTTTCCAGACCTGGAAAAGTTGAAAAATAACTACAACTTGGATTGCCCTGATTCTTCACCTGGTTTTTGATCTCTTGCTTTGCATGCGAGACTTGTCTCCAGGCTTTCCTCTGCAGCCAGGATTCTCTCAATCTGCTGAGGTCGCTGGGCTTCGAAATGCAGCTCCAGTCTCTGTCTGAGTGAGCTCCAGGACCCGTGAGGGGAGGAATTCATCCCATGACTTCATCCTCAGCCGGGAACATGCTCTTCCCTGCTTGTCTCAGACCTGCTGTTGCAGAGAGGGCAGGAATAGCCCCGTTCTGTGCAGGAGCGTCTACAGAAGATGCGGGAGCGGTGTGGAGGCTGCCGGGTGTGAGGGAGGAGGATGTCCTGGGCACTGCCTTGGGGAAAGAGACCAAGATGATTTAGAAACCGTGGAAAGATTTGAGAGGCTCCCCATGCTGGGAGCAGGCGTGTGCAGCGGGTGTGTGAGGTTGGGGGTTGCTGGGCACGTGCAGAGGGTCTGTGCTGCGCAGCCCCACGTGGCTCGCTAGAAACCCCTCCGTGGGTTAGAGCAGTGACTGCTGGGTTGGGAGGGTGCCTGTGCTGTATTGCTTTTTCCCTGGAGATTTGCTGGGAATATCCCTTTCTGGGAGGAGAAATGTGGAGCGTGAGCGTACCCGGGTCCCGATGGCCCACGTGTGCCCATCTCGGCCCTTCCGAGCTGAACCCTTCCCTGCCGTCTGCTGCACTCTCCTCACTTCTGGAGCTGATTGTGGCCATAAATCAGCTCTTAACACAAACAAATAGAAATTGGTTTTAAAACAGTCTACCAGCTCCGTGAAACTTGAGGGGTTTCCTGAAGCACAAGCCTGGAAAGCACCTGAGCAGCCGAGCCAAGCATGAGGCAGCCCCCAACCCGGGCACTGCCAGTGACCCCAACCCGCCCTGTGCCTTCAGGCAGGGGCTTCCCTGTCCCTCAGGGCTTCTTCTTCCAATCACTAATTAACCTCCTGGCTAATAACCATGCCCAGATTCAGGCTGGGCTTTGCTTTGCTTTCCCATCCGTGTGCTCAAACCTCCACTTGCCTGCGCTGGGATTGGAAAAGGTCCGAAAACTAATTGGGTTGGCAGGACTTTGGGCTGTGTGCCCCTCTTCCCGACCTCCCGGCACAGGAACCCCAATCCCGGAGAGCCCTACTGGCCTCCTGGGATGCCGAGCATCCCCTCCTGCTCCCCCAGCACCGTGTCCCTCTCCCATGGTGGCACCGCCGCGCTTCCCGCGCTGCCACCGGCGCTCTTTGTCTCAGCATCAATTTTTTTTTTTT
>VZTE01002688.1:373014-392258 GCA_013397775.1 Eulacestoma nigropectus
AAGAGAGAGAGAGGGGGGAAAAGAAAAAAAAGTAGGGGAAGAGGAGGAGAGGGGGAGCGGGGCTGAAACGTGGTGTTGCCGCCGGCAAAGCGCGGTGGCTCCGGGCTGGGGCGGCTGAGGGTGGGGTTTCTTGTTTTGGGGGTTGCGGGTGGCCGCTGTGCTCTGCAGTATTCCCTGGGACCCCCCCCTGCTCACCCCCTTGCCATGGGAGCCTTGGAGGCTGTGCACGAGGCTCAGGAATGTGAAATCCCACCAGATCTGATGGCAACAGGTGGTGCCCCAACCTGCCACAGCACCGTGGGGACCACCGTGCCCCAGCGCCCGGGTGCTGTCCCCTTCCCCACCCGTCACCTCCAGCTGGGGTTGCCTAACCCCGAGCTCCTGGCCATGCAGGATCCCAGATTTATTTCTGCTCTCAAGGCCTCTGGTAGAAGCCCGTGAGCTGAGCGTGGTGCACCCTGCGGTGGCATTGCCATGGTGGTGTGGGACAGCAGCGCGCCAGCACCGTCTCACTCCTCCCGTGCCCTGCTCACTGTGGCTGCTCAGCACAGCCCAGCCAGGACAGAACATCCCTCTTTGGAAGAGCTGTAATGTGAGCAGAGAGGACTGGGGACAAAATGTGTGGTGGCATTGCATGTTGCAGAGGGGATACAAGAGATGCCACGCGGGAGGGTTTGTTCCTCATCCCTGGGATTTTTTTGCTGTCAGGTGCACAGCTTTGCTCCGTCCTCACCTTCCCCCCTCTGCAGGGTCCTGCCAGCCACACGTCCTGCCCAGGCCCACCAGGATGGCTGGTGGGATTTGCCCTCAAGGCATCTCCCTGGTGCCAGCTCCAGTCCTGCTCCAGCCCAGGTGGCCAATGGTGACAGATGGTGAAGCCGGTGGTGGCATCAGGGATCCTTTTCTCAGGGCCCCCACACAGAGGGATGCAGCAGCCAGGGCCACTCACCCTCCTTCTGCAGGGTTTGGCTTTGGGGAAGCTCTCAGCTGACTGCGAGGAGCAGGAGCGTGTCCCACCTGTTGCCAGCCAATGCTTAATGGTGTTTGAGTGATTTAGGATGGAGGGAGGATAAAAATAGCCCTGGTGATGCAGAGACCCCTGCGTGGGCAGGCACAGGCAGGGAGCAGGGCTGTCCCCATGCTGCCTGGCCCCGTGGATTTGGTGTGGGTATGGGGATGCTCCTCTTGCCCCCACCATGAGTCCCCTGGGCCTCGATTTCCTCTTCAGCGGGGAGGGGAGGGAGAAGAATCTCCCGGCGATGAGACGCAGGATGTCAGCGCCGCGGCTGCGGTTGTGCAAGTCGGCGCAAGCCCTTCCATGGGGGACGCCTTTGTTCCCAGCACCTTTCATCTTCCTCTTCCCAGCCCGGAGCAGCCGGAGCAGAGCCTCGCCGCTGCCAAACCCGACGTGCCGGGCTGCGGCGCGGGGCTGGGCCGGTCCCCGGGGCGCCCGGTGCCCCCCGGCCGCTCGGGGCCATCGCACTGACGGCGCGTCTCGCCCCTGCCAGGTGCAGCGGTGCCTACGTGGGCGAGCGGTGCCAGCTGCCCAACCCTTGCCTGAGCTCCCCCTGCAAGAACGCCGGCACCTGCACCGCGGTGGTGCGCGGCAGCACCGTGGATTACACCTGCGCCTGCCGCCTGGGCTTCACTGACGAGCTGTGCCTGACGCCCCGCGACAACGTCTGCCTCAGCAACCCCTGCCGCAACGGCGGCACCTGCGACCTGCTGACGCTCAGCGAGTACAAGTGCCGCTGCCCGCCCGGCTGGTCAGGTGAGGGGTGGCACCTGGGGACACGGCCGGGGCGGGAGGGACGGCCTGCGACGGGGCTTGCTCCTGGAAAAGCCCTGTGGATGGAGAGCTGCCTCTGATTTTGGCTTCAGAGAGGTGGGGAGGGTGGCCTGCAAACCTGAGTTGGGGTTTAGGTGGGTCCCAGCTGGGGGAGCTGCGATCCTCCTGCACTGTGGGGTTTGAGGTGGGGGAATTAGTTACCGCCGGCCCCAGATCCAGGTCTGCACGCCGGTGTAGGTCACTGCCGGCAAGAGCTGAGCTGCTGTTTGCACCCTCACCCTCCCTCGCTGCCCTCCCCAGGCAAAACCTGCCAGCAGGCCGACCCCTGCGCCTCCAACCCCTGCGCCAACGGGGGCCAGTGCGTGCCCTTCGAAGCCCACTACGTCTGCCGCTGCACCGCCGGCTTCCACGGCGCCAACTGCAAGCAGGACGTCAACGAGTGCAACATCTCCCCACCCGTCTGCAAGAACGGGGGCAGCTGCACCAACGAGGTGGGCACCTACCAGTGCTCCTGCAAGCCGGCCTACACCGGGCAGAACTGCGAGAACCTCTACGTGCCCTGCAACCCCTCGCCCTGCCAGAACGGGGGCACCTGCCGCCAGATCGGAGACACCACCTACGACTGCACCTGCCTGCCAGGTAGGGAGGGAGGGGGACGGGGGACCCTCTTGCAGCGCCTTAGTCCGCCCTAAATGAGTAGTGCCCGAATTTCCTGCGAGGTGTGACTCTGGGAGGGACAAAACCCTCTGGCTGTGGGCTCGTTGTGCCACGTGCTTTCGGGAAGACGTCGGGCAGCGATGCCTGAGGAGGAGAGTTCATCTGGGGGCTTTATATACTTTGTGCTTCACCAAAATAGCTCTTCCAAAACAACTGTTTGAGCAGAGGCCCCTGTGCGGATGCTCATATTCCAGAATAAGAGTGCCTTTTTCCGCTTTAGCTTAATCCACTTCCAGAATGGAATAATTAGCCCAGAATAGCTATTTTGGAAAGTTTCCGAGTGCTAATGGAGCTGGGGAAGGAAGACCCTCTCTGTGCTCACTGCTGCTCCCTCCGGCAGGCTCTGGAGCAGCCCAGCAGGATTGCAGCCTCTGGCATAGAGGGCTCCTGGTGGGGGCTGTCCTGGGATCTTAGCACCCTGGAAGGGATCTTAGCACCCTGGAAGGGATCTTGGCACCCTGGAAAGGAGCTTGGCACCCTGCAAACCCTGGAGAAGAAGAGCAGCTGTGACAGGGCCCCCTGACCCCAGCAAGCCCTTTCACTTCTGCCCTCAGACAGCAGGTCTGCAGCACAGTCAGGGCAGGGAGCGGAAGGGACTGAGCAGCCCCACGCTCCCGCCGTGTCCCTGGGTCAGCTGGAGAAATGAAACCATGGAGTTTCAGCCCAGAGCCACGCTCAGACCAGGTTGTGTTTGCTGGGACAAGTGCTGCCTCTCACCCAAGCCGGCCAGACTGGCCAGCTGTGGCAGATGTGGAGGGGATGCACCCGCCCTGTCCCTGGGAGGGAAGCTGTGGGCAGCACTGCGCTGCCTGAAGAGTCTCTTGTGGGATTGGTTTGATCCTCTGGCCATCCATAGCCCAGCAGGGGCCAGAGCAGGATGAGGCTTGGGTGGCTTCTCTGCTCTGCACCCTGGGCAGGGCTGGGCATTGCCACGGGGAGCTCCAGCCTCCCTCCCTGTGCCTCCTGCCCCAATCTCTGCTGGGGACGTGGCATCAGGGTGGGGATGGGGTCTCCCAGATGGCACAGACCCCCACATCCTCCAGGCAGCCATCCCAGCTTAGGGGAAGATAAGAGATCCCTGCGAGCAGCGTGGGGGATCTTGTCTTGATGTCTGACACAGGTTTGGAGATTCCATCCCCTTCCCAAAGCTTTCGGCTGCAGTAACTCAGGAATCTCATTAACCAGCCAGAACAGATCCCTGCAGGATCTCCTGCCTCACCTCCACCCCTGCTCACCCAGGCTGGAGCCGAGCTCCTGTCCTTAGGGACAGTGAGGTGTGGGGCTGACCGGGCGAGCAGTGCCAGGAAGGAAGCCTTTCCTTGCAGGATGAGCTCCCGGGGGCGATGCTCGGTTGGAGCAGCTCGGAGCCCTGTCCCGCCGGGGGCAGGTGGAGGTGGCAGGAGGAGCTGTGCCGGCCCTGCCCTGCCGTTCTGCTGACGAGGCACTTTCCCTGAGCAGCCCGAGCGTCGGGCACGGCGGGGTGAGGCATGGCCGTGGGGGAGATCCCTGCTCCCGGCAGGATCGGCGCTGTCACGCCCACCTGCGGCTCCGTGGGCCGCTTCCAGGAGATTTGCATCCTGCAGGAGCTGGTTCACCTCCCGTGGGGTGGCTCCGGGGGAACAGGGGGTCCCCTCAGCACCTCCTCCGTCCCACACGGTGCAGGAACTGCACCAGCAGCAGAGGCAGAGGGACGGGGGGCTGTTCCTCATGATAAGGGGGTGATTGATACTCTGGTATGTGGCACAGCAAACCTGGAACAATGTCCCCTTTTCATTCCCGGAGAGGCCTGGCCCTCCCGGGTTTCTTCAAGTTAAACTAATCTTGGCTGTTTTATCGTGCCATCGCTGCAGAATGTAACCCTGAGTTTAAAGTAATTGCCGTACTAATTACTCATTTGGATGGTTCAAAATGAGTTAATCCTCGTATCTAGGACATGGCGAGTTATTGCTGCTCAGGCTCAGCCCAGCTGCTGAAAAAATGAGGTGCAAATCAATGTTATCTGCTCTGGACTCCTACCAGCAATCATAAAAAGCTGTGGCTGCTCCCCGTGTGATGGGGCTGGGGAGAGGGAAACATGGAGAGTGCGAGGGGAAAGCCCCCAGCTGGGCCAGGGTCTGGGGTCCCACAGAGTCTGGGCACCCGGTCCTTACCTGTGGAGGTGACATTTTGAGCTGTCTGTGCAGGGAACAGCCTGGTCTGGACCTGCAGAATGCCCTGGGCAGTTTGAGGGAGCTGCAGATGGACACTGGCACTGTGGGCTGGCATTGCCATCCCAAACCCCAAGCAGCTGGGTCAGGAGCTTTGGGGGTCATACAGTAAATGCAGCTTCTAACACAAATGTCAGTCAGAGGTGGCTTGGCAGATGTCCTGAGAAGGGCCTGGCTGCTTTCTTCCTGCTGGAGAAGCTGGGGGTGGCAGGGTTTCCATGCTACCAGCTGGAGGTGATAACAAACCCAAGCAGGAGGTTGAGATGAGCCCAGTGCTGTGTGGGATGATGGCTCGCCCTGGCAGGGACTTGGATCCCCCTCAGGGGCAAGCGCTGCTGCTGAGGCTCTTTACAAGTGAAATGAAACGCCGGTGATTCAGCACTGGGTGCCACAAGCCTTCGTGGGAGCAGCCCTGCTTCGTTCTGGCTTGTGTGAAGTCAGATCCTCCACTGCTTGAGGCGTCTCCAGAGCTGGAGGCTCTGGCACCAGGGACACCCTGCCCTGTGCAGGGGAAGCCACTGCCTGCCAGGCTCCAGCAGAGGCGGAATAGGGGTGAAGATGAAACCAGGCAGCTGCTTCAAAGCCAGGCTGGCACACGCTCAGCACCTGATAATGAACAACGTGCTGGTGGTGGGGGGCAGTGAGGCGGTGACACAGGCAGTGGGTGAGTTGGCATCACGGCAGATGTCTCCTCTGCGCAGGCTTCACGGGTCAGAACTGTGAGGAGAACATCAATGACTGTCCGGGCAACAACTGCAAGAATGGGGGCACCTGCGTGGACGGCGTCAACACCTACAACTGCCAGTGCCCACCTGAGTGGACAGGTAATGCCGGGAAGGAAGGTGGCACAGGGCTGGGCTGGGAGCACGAGTCCTGCCCCGGGGGGATGTTGGGCACAGCGTGGGCAGAGCCGTCCTGCTTCACATCGGGCGTGGGTCAGTGCCAGCTTCATGCAGGTGCCCCGTCCCCTGGCAGGTCAGTACTGCACTGAGGACGTGGACGAGTGCCAGCTGATGCCCAACGCCTGCCAGAACGGTGGCACCTGCCACAACAACCACGGCGGCTACAACTGTGTCTGTGTCAACGGCTGGACGGGCGAGGACTGCAGCGAGAACATCGATGACTGCGCCATGGCCGCCTGCTTCCACGGGGCCACCTGCCACGACCGGGTGGCCTCCTTCTACTGCGAGTGCCCCCACGGCCGCACAGGTCAGGCCCCGTCCCACCTTGGCCCCTGTCCCGCATGTCCCCTGGCTCCTTGCTGCGGTCTTGGTTCGCAGTGACTCCTGTGCCCGTCGTCCTTGACGTGCACCTGCCTTTTGCTGCCCAGGTTTGCTGTGCCACCTGGACGACGCCTGCATCAGCAACCCCTGCAACGAGGGCTCCAACTGCGACACCAACCCCGTCAATGGCAAAGCCATCTGCACGTGTCCTTCGGGGTACATGGGGCCAGCCTGCAACCAGGACGTGGACGAGTGCTCGCTGGGTGAGCTCGCACGGCTGCCAGCAGCACGGCTGGGGAAGGCTCTGGCACAGCCAGGAGCGAGTCCTGAGAGCTGCGCTTGTGTTTTACAGGAGCCAACCCCTGTGAGCACGCAGGGAAGTGCATCAACACCCAAGGGTCCTTCCAGTGCCAGTGTCTGCAGGGCTACTCGGGCCCTCGCTGCGAGATCGATGTCAATGAGTGCCTCTCCAACCCCTGCCAGAACGATGCCACCTGCCTGGACCAGATCGGGGAGTTCCAGTGCATCTGCATGCCCGGTGCGTGGGCAGCCCTGTGGACCCAGCTTTAGTGCTGGGGGTGGTTGATGGGAGGGCTTTGGGTGCCCCTGAGCTTCAGCTGAGTTCTGAGTTGGGTGAACAGCTCCTGTGTTCCTGGGGACAGGGCCGAAAAGAAAGCTCAGTAAAGGTTGTGTGGTGGGGGGACGAGAAGCGAGAGTTGGGCACCATCAGCCCTGCCCTGGACTCCTCCTCTTGCCAACCTTGCCGGCTTGGATCGAGCCAAAGCCTGTTGATCCAAGATGGACAACCATGGAGCAGCCTGTGCATCACATCCCACCATGTGTAGAACAGCTCCTGAGCTGCCATTTAAAGACGGGGGGGACCAGGTGTGCCCGGGTGTGACGCACCTGTCATGTGGTTGTGCCAGCCCTGTGCCATGGCGCTGACGGTGCTGGGTCTCTCGGTAGGCTACGAGGGGGTTTACTGCGAGATCAACACGGACGAGTGCGCCAGCAGCCCCTGCCTGCACAACGGCAACTGCCTGGACAAGATCAACGAGTTCCACTGCGAGTGCCCCACTGGTACGTGGCATCCGTCCCGCCGCCAGCATCCATCCCACTGCCACTGTGGTGGAAACAAAGCCAGGATGCAGCCTGGCTCGAGCCAAGAATGGGCTCCTTAAATTTCATGGCCCTCCGAAATGGGCAGAGCGTAGCGAGCACCTCTTGGTGCTTTGGAAGAGGCTCCTCCAATTGCCATGAGGGGCTGAGCCCCGTGCAGGCGATGCTGCTCCGGCTCCGGCCCATGGGAGAGGGGAAGGAGGATTAAACCCCACGGCTTTGCACTTGAAAAGGCCCCTCTTTGGGAAGGAGGGCTGGGGGCTGGGGGGGGCCGCACCAGCGGCTTTGAATGCGGTGTCAAAGTCACGGGGTGGAGCAGAGAATGGGGAGACGGTTAATCTGTGAAAGGAGGTTTTGAAGTTCAGAGACTTTGCTCCTCTAGAGATGTAAATAAGATGCTCTCAATGGTGGGTCGCAGCCCCGCATTCAGGGCCCCCAGCAGCCGTCCCCATGGAAACCCGGCGCCCCAGCCGGGATGCGGGGGGCCGGTGGGAGCGGGGCGGGGGGGCCCGGCGGGAGCTGCCCGGCGCAGGGAGGGGAGCCCGGCGGGTCCGGCCGTGCGCAGGGACGGACGTGACTTCTCCCTCCATTCCAGGCTTCAACGGGCACCTGTGCCAGTTTGACATCGATGAGTGTGCCAGCACCCCCTGCAAGAATGGTGCCAAGTGCGTGGACGGCCCCAACACCTACAGCTGCGAGTGCACCGAAGGTGAGGGGATCCTGCGTCCTGGGGGAACTGGGGGGCTCCTGCCCCACGATGTGCCCTAAAACCACACTGACAAATCATTTAGTGCCCACCTCTGCAAGCACCTGCTGTGGCAGGTGTCCCCAAAGTGTCCATCAGTGGGGTCGGCCCCTGCCGATGTGATTCCCGTGGGGCAGAATGTCCCTTCCCCTGGTGTTGGCAGAGAAAGTCGAGCTCTGCAGCCTGCTGGCCCCGGAGCCAGGTGTAGGGAGGCTGGCACTCCTTAGGTGTGGCCCCGCAGCAGCCGTCCCACCGTGCTCCCGCCCGCCGGGGCGGCAGCGAGGGGGAAGGCAGGAAGGAAGGAATAAAGCTGCCTCTATGGGGACGCAAGGTGCAGGGCCGCGGGGGCTCGCCGACCGAAACCCAAGGAGCAGTTGCACAAAATGATGACTTGAGCCCTGGTGGCAAACAGTGGCTCTTTTGTGGAGCAGCTCCCGCCAGAAATCTTCCAGCTGAATGGCCTCTAATTAGTGTCTTGCTAATGCCAAGCCCCGATGAAAAGCTGCTATGTGGGCTTGGCGGGGTCTAGTCAAAGCTGTACTTTGTCCTCGGCTCTCCACCCCCAAACCCGGCGGGGAGGGAGCCGGCCAGGAGAATAGGAGCTGCCGGGGGGGTTATTATTCGGGGGTGCTTGCGGCCAGCCCCCCCCCCCCCCCCCCCCCACCCCCCCGGGCGGCCCGCNNNNCCCCCCCCCCCCCCCCCCCCCATACGCTCGGGGGCGAGCCGCGGGCGAGCGCGGGGGGCCCCCGCTCTGCAGCCGAGGCGGCTTTAATGCAGGTCATTGTGCACCCCGGGACAAAGCCCCCGGGCTGGGGTCTGACCAGCCCCTCTGCCAGCACATCGGGGTGCTCCCTGCCTGCACCCCGCTCCTGAGGGTCCCGGGGCTCACGGTGGGGCAGGTAAAGCCACGCCGGCGCAGTGCCTCACACCTGGACAGGGTGGGAAGGAGTGTCCCCCATCGTCACCCCGTGTGCCCCATCCTCACCCTGTGTCCCTCCTGCTGCTGGCAGGTTTCACGGGTGCCCACTGCGAGATCGACATCGATGAGTGCGACCCTGACCCGTGCCACTACGGGACCTGCAAGGACAGCATCGCCTCCTTCACCTGCCTCTGCCAGCCCGGCTACACGGGCCACCGCTGCGACATCAACATCAACGAGTGCCAGAGCCAGCCCTGCAAAAACGGGGGGACCTGCCAGGACAGGAACAACGCCTACAACTGCATCTGCCTCAAAGGGACCGCGGGTGAGCAGGAGAGAACCCTCGGGGCTCCACGCGGCTCAGCAGTGCCGGTGCAGCATCCCGCTCCCATCCTCATCCCGGGGCAGGTTGGCCCTGGGCCACCACCAGCAGCCACCCTGGTGCCGGGACCGGCCCGGGGCGTCCTGGGTGAGGGCGAGTTCTCCCGGTTTGGTGCCCGGCTCTGGCAGGAACCACGCCCCAGCCGGGAGCTGCCCATGGCAAATGCGCTTTGTTGTGGGGCGGCAGTGGCAGTCAGTGCCAGCGGGCTTCGTTTTACTGCTTTGACGGGGCTGGGGACGCCCTAACGACACCCCTCTCCTCTTGGGGACCCCCTAACAACACCCCTCTCCTCCCCAGGCCCCAACTGCGAGATCAACCTGGACGACTGTGCCAGCAACCCCTGCGACTACGGCAAGTGCATCGACAAGATCAATGGCTACGAGTGCACCTGCGAGCCGGGGTACACAGGTGAGAGCAGGGCCTCACACCCTGGGGACTTGCAGCTGCTGGTGCCTCACAAAACCAGGACAAGGGTACAATAAGGAGGGGGGGGTGCTGCCATTCTGCTTGTAGTAGGTTTTACACCCTCCAGCGCTCCTGCTTGTTCAGGAGGGTGACCCTGGCTCGGTCCGAAATCAAAGGGGTGTCTGGTGCTGCGAATTCGACTCCCGCTGCGCCCACTCCCATGGGTATCAGGTTGCTGCCTTGTCCGACTGGTTTGTTTGATAGCTGCTGGAAATGGTGGAGGGCTTTGATGGGAGCAGCCCCCACCGCTCCCCGCTCGCACGGCCCCTTGTCCTCGGGCCCGCTGGGAGCCGAAATAAAGCCTGGCTTTGTCGGCCGTGGCAGGTAGGGTTACAGGCTGAAACCTCCTCCCTTCGGTATTCCCTCCTGGACCAAAGCAGCCCAGGGCACAGCCTCTTCCCAGTCACGTTTCCTGAAGGCAGGCAGGCGATGCAGGGTGTGAAGTCACCCTGGCTGCAGGGCAGCCCGCTCCTCTGCAGCCGGCAGACGTGTGCCCCGAGATCTGAGCCTCCAGCAGGCATTCCCTGGGTGGCTGGAGGGGGAACAACCTGGTGGGTGCACTCCTCATGCTATGCCGTGCACCCTTACGGGGTAACTGTTCCTTGCTCCGCCTTTCCCAGGGCGCATGTGCAACATCAACATCGACGAGTGTGCCAGCAGCCCCTGCCACAACGGGGGCACGTGCAAGGACGGCATCAACGGCTTCACCTGCCTCTGCCCTGAGGGCTTCCACGACCCCAAGTGCCTGTCCGAAGTGAACGAGTGCAACAGCAACCCCTGCATCCATGGGAAATGCCACGATGGATTGAATGGGTAGGCTGGAGGGTGCAGGGGTTGCAGGGAACAAAGGGTCTCCAACAAAGTCTGGGTTAGAGGAGGGTGAGCATCACCCTTGAATTGGTGCTTGTCCATGCTCTGGGCCAGTGCCAGGGGATATTTCCCTGAAGGGACAGGATTTGCTGGATAAATGATGGCTGGTGTAGCCTAGAGGGCCAGGTCAGACCAGATCTTTATGCCCCAATTTTTCCCCAAAGCTACAAGTGTGACTGCGACCCTGGCTGGAGTGGGACAAACTGTGACATTAACAACAACGAGTGTGAATCCAATCCCTGCATGAACGGTGGCACCTGCAAGGACATGACCAGTGGCTACATCTGCACCTGCAGGGAGGGCTTCAGTGGTAAGTGGGGGGTTAGACTGGGTATTCTGAAAAATTTCTTCCTGGAAATGGTGGTCAGGCACTGGAGCAAGCTGCTCAGGGAAGTGGTGGAGTCACCATGACTGGAAGCGTTCAAAAGGGGTGTGGATGTGGCACTTGGGGCCGTGGTTTAGTGATGAACACGGTGATGCTGGGTTAATGGTTGGACTTGATGATCTTAGAGGGCTTTTCCAGCATCAACAAGCCTGTGGCTCCATGATTCTGAGGGTGCAGGCAGGGATGCTGCCATGTTCCCCCCACACCAAGGCCTGGGTGGGAGCTGTGGGTGGGTGTTCCCATGATGGGCTGGAGGCTTCCTTTTGGGGACAGTGGAGCCCTGGGTGTGGCTGGGAGCTGTGGCAGTGCAGCCAGCCTGGAGACCTTCAGCAGAGTTCAGGGCTGAAGCTGAGCACAGGAGGCTTTCCCAGGGCGATGGGTGGGCTCTTGTCATTGCCACCGTGTCCCCACTGTACCTTCAGCCCCCTGCCACCAGCACACCTCCATCACAGCCTCTTTCATCTATTTTTTCTTAACACAGGCCCCAACTGCCAGACCAATATCAACGAATGTGCTTCCAATCCCTGCCTGAACCAGGGCACCTGCATTGACGACGTCGCTGGCTACACCTGCAACTGCCTCCTGCCCTACACAGGTGAGGGGAGCACCCTGTGCCCCACCACGGCTCTGTGGGGTTTCTTCTTCACGTGTGACACCAAACTGGTCCCCCTGCACAGTGCAGTGAGCTTGAACTAAGCATGGTTTCCCTCACACTGCCCTGCCAAGGGGCTGCCCACAGCCGTGGCTCCACCTCTCCACGGCGCAGCTGGAGGAAACTTGCAGGAGCTCTGGGAAGGTGCCAGCCACAGCTTCCTCCCTTCCTCCTCTTCCTCCTCCTCCTCCTGGAGGGCATCAGGGCGGTGGCTCGGGGGCAGCAGCACCCAGGGGCCGCCCCGCTCACACCCCACCGTTCCCCAGCCACGATGCCCATGCTGGAAAAGGCGACCCGAGGCCAAGGGGCCGGGGGATTCTGCTGAGCCAATTCCTGTTTGCCGGCCCTGCGCTTCCGCTCGCGCAGCCGAGCACAATTGCAGGAAGCCGTGAGCTGTTTCCTGCCCTCGCCAGTGGCCATAGAAACCCCTGGGGGGGACGGGGACTGGGCAGGCAGGGAGGGGAAGGCTCTGGAAAATAGCAAAGGCCAGTTCAGGAGATACTGGCTGACAGGGAAGATAAGGGTTCGGAGGGAACGTGTCCCTTGGCTGGACGTAAACAGGAAAAGCAGCGGAGAGGGAAGGGGGGAGGGAGTGCAAGGGGGAAAAGACACCCCGAGCAGCACTTCCCTGCCAAAGGAAGTGTGCAGTGCTTTAATGCAGCCCAGGTAGCCAGGGCTTAAAAGTTTGTGGGGGTCATGGGTGACCAGGAATGGAGGAGACAGCCCCAGCTGGGCTGCCTTGGGGTGGTGGAGAAGTCCAGAGCCTTCCCCAGACTGGCAGCAGCCCAGGGCAGGGGACAGGGACAGCGGGGTCTTGGGCCACCTGTCATTTTGGAGGGTGTCAGCGGCTGCTTGTGCCTGTGCAGGAGCCACCTGTGAGGACGTGCTGGCCCCCTGTGCTGGCAGCCCCTGCAAGAACGGCGGCGAGTGCCAGGAGTCAGAGGACTACAAGAGTTTCTCCTGCAGTTGCCCCTCTGGCTGGCAAGGTATGGGCATGGCCCTTTTGGGGGTTAGAACCCCCTGCTCCCCTCAGGGAGGGAAAGGCAGGGGGAGGGAGCCAGGCCTGTGAGAGGGTCCTGACCTGCCCCATGGCTCAGCTGGGTGGACAGGGTGTGACCATTGCCTGCATCCCTTGGTTCTGCCCTGCTGCGAGCGGTGCCCGAGACGTCGTTGTCACCCTCAGGGCTTTCACCAGCATCCCCAGCCCACACAATCCCTGTCCTGCTCTGTCCCCAGGTCAGACCTGTGAGATTGACATCAATGAGTGTGTGAAGAGCCCCTGCCGGAACGGGGCCACGTGCCAGAACACCAACGGGAGCTACCGCTGCGCCTGCCGGACCGGCTTCT
Organism: Eulacestoma nigropectus; assembly: GCA_013397775.1. Taxonomy (NCBI): domain Eukaryota; kingdom Metazoa; phylum Chordata; class Aves; order Passeriformes; genus Eulacestoma; species Eulacestoma nigropectus. The sequence continues at coordinate 385,835 of VZTE01002688.1, forward strand.
CCGGCCGCAACTGCGACACCGACATCGACGACTGCAAGCCCAGTAAGAGCAGGGGCTGCCCCCAGACTGCACCCAGCCCAGCCCTGAGCCTCATGGCCCTTCCTGGGGCTGGGATTCTCCTCCCCATGCATGGCCCAGCCCCAGCTGCCACTGTGGCCTGGGCAGTGCTGCCAGCCCTGCTTGGCTTTTGGGCTGCCTCACGCGTGACCCTGTTGAGCTGTGTCAGTCCAAGGCCAGAGGGGAGCAGGAGGAAGGAGGCTGGGGGATAATGTGTGCCATGGGTTCTCCTCGTGCCCAGTCTCCTGGTGGGGTTGGTCTGGCTTCTGCCCAGTCCATGGGCTCAGTCCCATTCCTCCGCGTGGCCAGGGAATGTGTATGGGGACAGTGCTGTGGGGCAGCTCCCGGCCCGGGCTGCTGCACCACAGCTGGACCCATCACACCTTCACATGCACGTCCCTCTTCTCCAGATCCGTGCCACAATGGTGGCTCCTGCTCCGATGGCATTGGCACGTTCTTCTGCGAGTGCCTGGCTGGTTTCCGTGGGCCCAAGTGCGAGGAGGACATCAATGAGTGCGCCAGCAACCCCTGCAAGAACGGGGCCAACTGCACCGACTGCGTCAACAGCTACACCTGCACCTGCCCCTCCGGCTTCAGCGGCATCCACTGCGAGAACAACACCCCTGACTGCACAGAGAGGTACAGTCCTGCCAGCTGGGACAAGGGGCTGAGGTCCCTGTGCTGCCCCACAGCCCTGGGTTGGTGTGTGGGGGCCTTTGGCGTGGAGCACGACCAGCGGTGACTCACTGGGGTGCGATGTCTGTGTCCCCAGCTCCTGCTTCAACGGCGGCACCTGCGTGGATGGCATCAACACCTTCACCTGCGTCTGCCTGCCCGGCTTCACGGGCAGCTACTGCGAGCACAACATCAACGAGTGTGACTCCAAGCCGTGCCTGAACGGGGGCACGTGTCAGGACAGCTACGGGACGTACAAGTGCACCTGTCCCCAGGGATACACCGGCCTCAACTGCCAGGTACGGGAAGCTTGGGTGGATGCTGCTGTGGGGATCTGGGGGTCACTGCAGTCTCCACTCCTGCAGAAGCCCTGCTGGCTCCTCACCCTCATCTCTTGCTCTGCTGCCCCAGAACCTGGTGCGTTGGTGTGACTCCTCTCCCTGCAAAAATGGAGGCAAGTGCTGGCAGACCAGCAACCTGTACCACTGCGAGTGCAGCAGCGGCTGGACAGGGGTCTACTGCGATGTCCCCAGTGTGTCCTGCGAGGTGGCTGCTAAGCAGCAAGGTAAGGCCCTGCCATGTGTACAGGACCAGGCTGGGGGCCCCAGGTGTCCCCCGTGCTGGGCACTGGGCAGGGATGTGGCCAGTTCTCTTGGTGGGCATCTTTGGCACAGAGTGATCTCGAGGATTGCTCCAGCAATGCAGCCCCAAGGCTGTGGTTCCCTGTGGGATGTGTGGTGGCCAGGGCATGGCCCTGTGGTGTGTGGGTGTCACCAAGGTCCCTGCATCTCACTCTGCTCTCCCTGACAGGTATCGATGTAGCACATCTCTGCAGGAACTCAGGGCTCTGTGTGGACAGTGGCAACACTCATATCTGCCACTGCCAAGCCGGCTACACCGGCAGCTACTGCGAGGAGCAGGTGGACGAGTGCTCCCCCAACCCCTGCCAGAACGGAGCCACCTGCACAGACTACCTGGGAGGCTACTCCTGCGAGGTGGGTGTCTGGGGGCAGGAATACCCAGGGAAAAAGCCCCAGTTACTGCCTTTCTGCTGCCCAAGATGCTGCCCTTGGGCGTGATGCCCTTTTACGAAGCTGGAGGCTGGGGTGCTGGCTGTGCTGCTGCAGCCATGTGGGAATGGAGGGAACTTCTCTGATAGCTCCCCTCTTTCCTCCTTGCAGTGTGTGGCTGGTTATCATGGAGTTAACTGCTCAGAGGAGATCAATGAGTGCTTGTCCCACCCATGCCAGAATGGAGGAACCTGCATCGATCTCATCAATACCTACAAATGCTCCTGCCCCAGAGGAACTCAAGGTAAATTAACTCCCCAGGCTGGGGCATTAGTGGGCTGAGTGCAGATATCCTTGGATTCTGCTCATTAGCTGCTCGGGCTGGCAGCAGCAAACGCAGCGGGCGAGGTTTGTGTTTGCTCACGGGCTTAGCCATCAAGGCCACGCGGCCTTGGCCACGTGCTGCCATGTCCCTCCTGCCCAAGAGGTGGCTCAGGCTGCCACTGACGTGGTCAGGCTCAGCCCCTTGGCAGGGAAGGCTCACACAAGGGAGCAGCGGGCCCCCCGATACTGTTTGATGAGCTGTGTGGGTTGTTCCCCCATCTCTCTAGGGGTGCACTGTGAGATCAATGTGGATGACTGCAGCCCTTTCTTTGATCCTGTCACCCTGGGGCCCAAGTGCTTTAACAATGGCAAGTGCAAGGATCGGGTAGGTGGCTACAGCTGCATCTGCCCCCCTGGCTTTGTAGGGGAGCGCTGCGAGGGAGATGTCAACGAGTGCCTGTCCAACCCCTGCGACGCCCGCGGCACCCAGAACTGCGTGCAGCGGGTCAACGACTACAAATGCGAGTGCCGACCTGGCTATGCAGGTGAGCACTGCATCCCCTCTGCTCCCAGCCTGCAGCCCCCAGCCCCTCCAGGCATCCCTGCACGCCTTCCTCTGCTCCTCACGTGCTCCTCTCCCTCGCAGGCCGTCGCTGCGACACCGTGGTGGACGGCTGCAAAGGCAAACCCTGCAGGAATGGGGGGACCTGTGCTGTTGCCAGCAACACCGGCCGTGGCTTCATCTGCAAGTGCCCCCCGGTAGGTGCCTGCTCCTCTCCAGCTCTGGGCAGGGAATGTTGCATGGGCACGAGGGGTGGTCAAGAGGCCAGTTTAGCCCCCGAGGCTTCCCCAGCTGGGATAGGCAGGGATAGGCATGGGTGGGAAGATGCTTTGCTGTGGGTGCAGCCACAAATGTGCACCCTCCACGCCTGCAAGGACGCTGGAATAGAGTTAAGGAAAAGGCTCAGGCCTGAAGGTAGAACAGGCTGAATGTTACTTGCACCACACAAAGTGGAGCAGGCAGCTGTGGAGAAGAGCTCCCTTCACTTTGAGGGGATGCTCTACCGGGCTTCACATTCAAGATTATTCTTGCCCATCACCAGTTTTAGAGGGTGAGTTTTGGTCTCCCAGAACACATGTTAGTGCTGCTTGTAGGACAGCATCCGCGATTCTGACTCCCTCCTTGCTGTGCCCTCCCCAGGGGTTCGTGGGTGCCACCTGCGAGAACGACTCCCGCACCTGTGGGAACCTGCACTGCCTGAACGGTGGCACCTGCATCTCCATCCACAAGAGCTCCAAGTGCATGTGCACGCCGGCCTTCACGGGCCCCGAGTGCCAGTACCCGGCCAGCAGCCCCTGCACCTCCAACCCCTGCTACAACGGGGGCACCTGCGAGTTCTTCGGCGACGCCTCGCCCTACTACCGCTGCAACTGCCCCGCCAACTTCAACGGCCTCAACTGCCACATCCTCGACTTCGACTTCCAGGGGGGCATCGGGCAGGACATCATCCCCCCCAAAATCGAGGAGAAGTGCGAGATCGCGGTGTGCGCGGGGTACGCCGGCAACAAGATCTGTGACGGGAAATGCAACAACCACGCCTGCGGCTGGGACGGGGGCGACTGCTCCCTCAACTTCAACGATCCCTGGAAGAACTGCTCCCAGTCTCTGCAGTGCTGGAAGTATTTCAACGATGGCAAGTGTGACTCTCAGTGCAATAACGCTGGCTGCCTCTACGATGGGTTTGACTGCCAGAAGTACGAGGGGCAGTGCAAGTAAGTGGCTTCTTTAAAACCTTCTTGTTTTAAAGCTCATGACCTCTGTGGTGACCCTCTGGTCCTTCTGATTGCATCTGGTAAAGCTCCTAGACCCAGGTCTGCTGTTTGCTCCCAACATTCTGTTCTGCTGCCTGTGGGGCTGCAACTCGAGCAACCACATTCCCTGTGGTGCTTCTGAGTTTAGATCCCCTTGGAAGCTCTCTGGGTTTGACTCATTGCAGATGGCTTCCCTGTCCTTGCTTGTATCACTCCACAGAAGTGAATTCTCCAACTCACAGCAGTAACACAGTCAGTTTCCAGGCAGGGAGACCCCAGATGGAAGAGCAGCCAGGAAACATGATGATGTTAACATCCAGGCATTTCCCAAACACTGTCTTTGGCAACAGCAGGAACTTAGTCCCAGATTCCTGGACCAACTCTGGTCTTAGTAACTATTCTGTGTCCCTGTGCCTTCTCTGAGTCACAGTGATTTGTCCCTTTTTCTTTTATAATTTAACAGCTGCTCTGTCTCACCTGCAGAGGTGAATGCTTCACAGTGCTTCATGAAACAGCTGCTTTCCATGTAAACTGGTTTAGTGTCTGTCAGGGTGAAGAATATTCATACAAAAGAGGGATCCCTGTGGACCACCGCTGGTTTTGTCAGCAGATAGGTGTTATTTGCAGTACTTGGTCTGATTCTTTCTTCTGCCTTTCTTCTTCCTCCTCCCAGCCCTCTGTATGACCAGTACTGCAAAGATCACTTCTCGGATGGCCACTGCGACCAGGGCTGCAACAATTTTGAGTGCGAGTGGGACGGTCTGGACTGTGCAAACAACATGCCAGAGAAGCTGGCAGATGGCACGCTGGTGGTGGTGGTCCTCATCACCCCCGAGAACCTGAAAAACAACTCCTTCAACTTCCTGCGGGAGCTGAGCCGCGTGCTGCACACCAACGTGGTCTTCAAGAAGAACCCCAAGGGGGAATATATGATCTTCCCATACTATGGCAATGAGGAGGAGCTGAAAAAACACTACATCAAGAGGTCCACGGAGGACTGGTCAGATATGTCCAGTGCTGTCATCAACAAAGTGAAGAGCAGCCTCTACTCCAGGGCTGGCAGGAGGCAGAAGAGGGAGCTCGATCAGATGGACATCAGAGGGTAAGAGGGTTCCATTTTCTCTGAGCAGCGCTCAGAGTTTGCTTTCTGTGTTGATAACAGTAGCACGCTAGGAAGGGAAGGATGTAGGCCAGATAATTGTATTTAGATGCTGCTTTCTGTGTGAACAGAAACCAGATTTTGCTCTCACGTGGGAAAATGGAGTGATCGCTCAGGAATCCCTGGTACAATGCTGCGCCGACTCTCACGATTGAAGGAGTCCTGTGCATTGTTGGGAGCCGGGGCTGGGCTGGGTGGGACCTGGAAGCAGAGGTTGGCCTGACCGACTGTCTGACTTCAGGAAGTCATTAAGTTAAGCCTCATTTTCTCCCTGGGAAATGCTTTCTAGAGCTTTGTTGTAAAACTCAATTACTGCAATCTGTGTTTGGAGATCTTTGGTGTAAACATACACATCTAACCTGCTCCCTCTCCATGGACTCAATCAAAAACCACTGAAAGCAAAGGAGTTAGAGCAGCAAAAATGATGTGAGAAGATCTGAAGGCTCCCAAACAGCATTATTTAAGATACTGTAGTGTCTGGGTAATTTTAAAACATTGTGAAGCAGAGACTCCCATCCATTCCTGTAGATGAAGGTCTGGATTTTACAGCATTCACTCAGGCAAATCCAGCAGACCATGAGTGTGAGCTGCAGGCTTTGGGCCACAGGGAAGCAAGGAGATGGGTTCCCACCTTCTAATTCTCGCTGATGGGGGTTAAAGAGGGAAGGGAGACGGGGCTCACCCGTGTCCTCGGTGTGGTCATCGCTCCCTGTTCCTTATTGACTCTTCTCTCTCACAGATCCATCGTCTACTTGGAAATTGATAACCGCCAGTGCATCCAGTCATCTTCCCAGTGCTTCCAGAGTGCCACCGATGTGGCAGCATTCCTGGGAGCCTTGGCCTCCCTCGGCAACCTGAACATACCCTACAAAATAGAAGCTGTTAAAAGTAAGTACCGCTGGTCAGCTGGGGAGGAGAGACGGCCAAAACTTTCCAGCCTTCCCTGAGTTTAGTTATCTGTCAATTGGCTGTATTTGAGCACAGTCTGGTTTTAATAACCTCACATATTTATTTTTTTTTCCCTTTAAGTCTTTTCTTTAAAAAAATTGGAAACCCGCTTTATTATTTTTGCTTATTCCAGGTTTTATTTCAAAATCATTATCACTCTAAAAGTTATTAAAAAAAAGAAAAGAAAAAGAAAACCCAAGCAGCTCCAATCAATCAGTGACATGCAAGGAGTTGAAGTTTGTATCTTGAAAATCCCCCCTAAATCCTTTTGTCTTAACAGCTCAATGCAAGCGCAATGATTTGAAGTTTGCTAATCCTTTTCCTTAAAGGAGAAAAAAGTGAAGCTGTCTCCTGGTGCAGGCTGCCTTGTGCAGCCGAGAATTTGCCGATAGTTTGCAATTCTGATTAATAGCGTATAAAATGACCTTATTTTGGGGAG
>VZTE01002688.1:392316-403370 GCA_013397775.1 Eulacestoma nigropectus
GGGGAGGGGGTGGGGGGCTGATTTAGATCAGACTTAGGTACCTCTATTAACTAATTTTCCTTCATTTCCACTCTGTCCCTGGTTTGCTATGCAGCTGAATGTCTCAGCATCTCTTTGTGCCCCACTGTTTTGTAGGTGAAACAGCCGAGCCCACGAAGAACTCCCAGCTGTATCCTATGTACGTGGTGGTGGCCGCGCTGGTCTTGCTCGCCTTCATCGGACTGGGAGTGCTGGTGTCTCGCAAGCGGCGCAGGGAGCATGGGCAGCTTTGGTTCCCAGAAGGCTTCAAAGTGACGGAGTCGAGCAAGAAGAAGCGACGGGAACCCCTCGGGGAGGATTCTGTTGGGCTGAAGTGAGTAATTTGCTTGCTAACCCGATAAACACGGCGCGGCAGGGCTGCTCAGGGCTCTTCCGAGAGAGCCCATCCGAGTTTTGTTCTCCAGTGCATCGTATTGGTGTGGCAGGGAGGAGAAAAGTCAGGGCTCTTAAAGTTCTGCATGGGGGAAAAAAGCAGCGTTCCGTCTTTGTAATCTGTTTGCACTTGGTAAAAAACGAAATGCAGCCTGAGAGGAACCTCCTGGAAATTGGTTGATTCGTCTTTCAGTTTGTGCCTGTACACGGACAAACATCACCAACAGTTCCTGCAGTGGAGATAACTTTCTGTATGGTTTTATTTTTAAAGACCCCTCAAAAATGCTTCGGACGGCACGCTGATGGATGACAACCAGAATGAGTGGGGTGATGAGGAGACCTTGGACACCAAGAAGTTCAGGGTAAGCCCTCTGCCGCATTCCCTCCCTGTGCTGCAGGCTCCTGGGTTTGTCGCAGAAGGAGCAGAGGGACGCTCAGGGGCCCCTCAGTGCTGCTCCCAGCTCCTTTGCAAACCTGCCTGTGACAAACACACACCTTGGAGACTCGCAGGGCTTCCCAGGCTGGAGCTCAGCCCAGGGTGCTCTTCTGGGAGCTCATTCCCTGCTGTTTCCTCAGTTCGAGGAGCATGCGATGCTGCCGGACACGGATGACCAGACGGATCACAGGCAGTGGACGCAGCAGCACCTGGACGCCGCTGACCTGCGCATTTCCTCCATGGCCCCCACCCCTCCACAGGGGGAAATCGATGCTGACTGCATGGATGTCAACGTCAGAGGGCCGGGTAAGGACCCCTTGCACTTCTGCACTGGCTGTCAGCTCATGTCAAACCCTCCCTCAGCCCCTGCAGGGGGGCAGCCCCACAGCCCTACCTGTCCCTTGCTGGTACAGAGTCACTGCTACGAGTTCTGCACCACAGGGTTGCTGTTGTGTGTGATTTAGAGAGAGACCCTGTCACATTTTGCTTTCCTTGAGAGCTCTTTTGTTCAGCCACTGAGATGGAAATTACAGAAGTACCTATTAAATCACCCAGGTTATCTCTCTGCTGCTCCTATATTCCTCTCCTCCCACCCAACTGTACATTTCACATTCTTTTCAGGTCTTTAACAATGGTTAATAGGTTTTTAAGTTCTTACAAACACTTGGTTTTCCCCATGTCTGTGAAATTGTCCTCTGAAATAATGAAGGTATTTACCATACTCGATTTGCTTTGAGCAGCCTTCCTTACAAACTGCACCTTACATGGTGCATGTGCAAACGAGCAGATGAAACAGGGAAAGCAGTGAGTGGTGAGATACCACTAAGGAATTTCAGATCCATATCAGAGGAAGGATATTCGTGTTTGATGTTCAGAACTAGTCAGGAACTCAGTCTTGGTGCACCCGGGAGAATAAGCATCTATCACAGACAGAGCGTCTGGCTGAGCCTCCTGCATTACAGAGGGTAAAAAGCCTTTTTTCCCCGGCTTCCCCTGTGCTTTCAGATGGCTTCACCCCCCTCATGATCGCCTCGTGCAGCGGAGGAGGGCTGGAGACCGGCAACAGCGAGGAGGAGGACGATGCTCCCGCCGTCATCTCGGACTTCATCTACCAGGGCGCCAGTCTGCACAACCAGACTGACCGCACCGGCGAGACCGCCCTGCACCTGGCCGCCAGGTACTCCCGCTCGGACGCTGCCAAGCGCCTGCTGGAGGCCAGCGCTGATGCCAACATCCAGGACAACATGGGCCGGACGCCCCTCCACGCCGCCGTCTCTGCCGATGCCCAAGGAGTCTTCCAGGTAATCGAGGCTTTGGCCGCCAGTTTCGGGGTTTTCGGGGGCAAATAGTGGTGCTACGTGAAGAGCCTTGTCACAGGGTCTCCTGCTCACCTGGGCAAGGTGTGGGGTCACAGTCTTAAAAAATGAAGCCCCTGTTGTCTTGGGGCACAGCAAAGCAGCAACCCCACGGCAGAGCCCCTGGACTGGGAGCAGAACTGGAGAGATGAACCTTTGGAAAGGGCATTGCAGGTCCTGAGACCTGGATACCCGGAGTGCCTTGCTGTCTGCCCCTCCTGACGTTTGTGTTCCCTCTGCTTTGGCCCTTCTCGTGGCAGATCCTGATTAGGAACAGGGCAACAGACCTGGATGCCCGAATGCATGACGGGACCACTCCCCTGATCCTGGCCGCTCGCTTGGCTGTGGAGGGGATGCTGGATGACCTCATCAACTGCCACGCTGACGTCAATGCCGTGGATGATTTAGGTACTGAGGCAGCTTAAAACAGCAGTTCACCCAGACATGGGAGAAGAGGGCTGCTTGCTGTTGATCTCAGCACTCACTGATGTGCATTGTATTTCGTGGTTTTCCTCTCCAGGCAAGTCAGCCCTGCACTGGGCAGCTGCTGTGAATAATGTGGAAGCTGCAATGGTCCTCCTGAAGAATGGTGCCAATAAGGACATGCAGAATAATAAGGTAAGATCTCCTAGGCTGAAATATGCAAGGGAAGAACCATTATGGGACTCTGTTATTCTGGCTAAAATACAAATGTCTGGCACTGAGAGTCTGGTTTGATTGTTCTGCTGTGAATGAAGTTGTTGGCTCAAAGGAGCGCTGTGGGATTTGGTTGTAGGGGTGATGTGGAGGGGCCATGCAGTGCCTGGCGGGCAGTGTCTTTGTGGCCACCTCCAGCATGTTCTGGGCCACTTGTAGGTTCCTGGTTTGGTATCAGTACAAGGAGATGGCTCAGCAGGGTAGGGAAAAGCAGAAGCAAACCCTCACCAGAGGAGAGATGGTGGCAGACCATCTCTGCCACCCAATGACATAAAGTTGGGCGTGGAGCTCAGGGCAGTGCTAACCAGGAGAATCCATAAACTCAACCCTAACCAGACATTGCTGGCTTTCCAGGAGGAGACCCCACTGTTCCTGGCAGCCAGAGAAGGGAGCTACGAAACCGCCAAGGTCCTGCTGGACCATTTTGCCAACCGGGACATCACGGACCACATGGACCGCCTGCCGCGGGACATCGCCCAGGAGCGCATGCACCACGACATCGTCCGGCTGCTGGACGAGTACAACCTGGTGCGGAGCCCTTCCCTGCACAACGGCCCCCTGGGGGCACCCACCCTGTCCCCCCCGCTCTGCTCCCCCAACAGCTACATCGGCAACCTCAAGCCCGCCGTGCAGGGCAAGAAGGCCAGGAAGCCGAGCACCAAGGGGCTGAGCTGCAATGGCAAGGATGCCAAAGACCTCAAAGCCCGGAGGAAAAAGTCCCAAGATGGAAAAGGGTGTCTGCTTGACAACTCCAGCGTGTTGTCTCCAGTGGACTCCCTGGAGTCGCCCCACGGGTACCTCTCAGACGTGGCCTCTCCCCCGCTGATGACCTCTCCGTTCCAGCAGTCCCCTTCCATGCCTCTGAACCACCTGCCAGGCATGCCCGATGCCCACCTGAGCATCAACCACCTCAACATGGCGGGCAAGCAGGATATGGCCATGGGCAACTCCAGCAGGATGGGCTTCGACTCGGTGCCGCCACGCCTGTCCCACCTGCCGGTGTCCAGCCCCAGCACGGTGATGAGCAGTGCCCCCATGAGCTTCTCGGTGGGCGGCGGGGCCGGGCTGAACGGGCAGTGTGACTGGCTCACCAGGCTGCAGAACGGGATGGTGCAGAGCCAGTACAACCCCCTGAGAGGCAACCTGCAGCCCGGGGCGCACCAGCAGCCCCAGAACCTGCAGCACGGCATGATGACCTCCCTGCACAACGGGCTGCCCACCACCAGCTTGTCGCAGATGATGAGCTACCAGGCCATGCCCAACACCCGGCTGGCGTCCCAGCCCCACCTGATGCAGAGCCAGCAGCTGCAGCAGATGCAGCAGCAGCAGCTGCAGCAGCCCAGCCTGCAGCCGCAGCAGCAGCAGCCCCAGCAGCCCCAGCAGCCGCCGCAGCCGCAGCCGCAGCAGCACCACAACCCCGGCTCCAACGGGAGCGGCCACATGGGCCAGAATTTCCTCGGTACGGAGCTGAGCCAGCCCGAGCTGCAGCCGGTGAGCAGCAGCGCCATGGCCGTGCACACCATCCTGCCGCAGGATTCCCAGCTGCTGCCCACCTCCCTGCCGTCCTCCCTCGCCCAGCCCATGACCACCACGCAGTTCCTGACCCCACCTTCCCAGCACAGTTATTCCTCCCCCTTGGACAACACCCCCAGCCACCAGCTGCAGGTGCCCGACCACCCTTTCCTCACGCCCTCTCCGGAGTCGCCGGACCAGTGGTCCAGCTCCTCTCCTCACTCCAACGTGTCCGACTGGTCCGAGGGCATCTCCAGCCCTCCCACGAGTATGCAGTCACAGATGGGACACATCCCCGAGGCCTTCAAGTGAAAGAAGGTGTTTCAGAGACGCTCACTGGGAGCCAGAAGCTCAAGGGAGATCTTTTTTTAAAAGGACGTTGGGATGCTTTTATTAAAGGATCCTTTTTAAATATGTTTTTATAAAAAAAGGAAAAAAAGAAAAGAAAAAGACAAATTAATTCCTTTTTTTTTTTTTTTTTTAGTATTTATTTATGTACTTTTTATTTTACATGAGAACACTGCCTTTTTATTTATATGTTCTATTGTTAAGAACTCAATGTGGGACACCAGTTGTGTTTCGAGAAATCAACAAATTAGGTTTTTATAGGATGTTCTCTTTTTATTGGTGGGGTTTATTGTGTTTGATTTGAGAGGAAATGTTTATGTAAAGCTATAAGCAACGATTTGTAATTCTGAAATGCCATTAATTTATTTTTTTTCTCTTTCAACTCAGAAAGAGAGGTGAGAAAGAAGAGGGGAAGGAAAAATTGACTAAAAATACCACTCCTTAAGGGGAAAAAATTAATTATGGACAAATTTTTAAAATGTACTTTAAAATGTTTCCTTTGCTGTTACATGAGAGGACATTTTATGGTACCATTCACGAATCTTTGTTTAAATTTCAGTATTATATAGTTGTACATTTGCCTTGGTAATAGAAATTGTTGTTCTCTCTTGTTTTTATATATATAAAAATATATATATTTAAATGACTTTTATGATCTTAAAAAAGAAAAAAGAAAATCAGGAATATAGACCTGTAAGAACAGTTTCTAAGCTAAAAAAAAACCCAACTACAAAACATGAATACTGTCCCCCATCAAAAAGAAGTATATTTGCCAAACTTCCAAGAGAGCAAGCCCATAACTATGGAGTATATACACAAAGGAGACTTAATTTTACTTTGAATATCTTTACTGGTTTTTTTAAAATTTTGTTTTGTTTTCGTGTTTGCCTTTGAGTAACTGTTTAAGAAATAAATGCCAATATAAACTTTGTAAACCACATCCTTATTTTAAGGATGGCCTGCCTATTTTTAAAAGAAGGTGTGTCTGGTAGTGCAGACACCCTGAGTGAGATTACGAAGCATTATCACAGATTACGAAGCATTATCACACTGCCACCTCCACGTGCTCGCCCGGCCCCAGCTCCTCTGGCAGAGCCCTCACTGGGTGCCCAGTGGGATGTGCTGCTGGTTTTGGTGGGAGGCTGGACTGGCCAAATTGGAGGGCGAAGGGCCAGCACAGCTGTGCTGTGAGACGTTAACATTTTGTTCTGTGACGTTAGCCTGGAGTGATGCATCTTTTTTTATATTGATGTGCACTCTTTCTGTGTATCATGTAAAATATAGTATAAGCCTGTGGCAGATTTAATGTTTGTAAATATCTTCTTTTTTTGTTTGTTTGTTTTTTTTCAAGCAAAGGTGGATTTTGTTTCAAAAATCTAAATGAGCAAGTCTTAAATATATCATAAATATATCACCTTATAGAGGTGTTGGAATATCACTCACTCGGGTGCAAAAGCAAGCAGACACCCTAAGACTAGATAATGAGTATGGGACAGGCAGATAGAGAGCAGTTAATCAAGAAAACCTAAGAAAAGGGTTCCTTTTCCTCATTCCTTTCTATTAGAACACCAAATAAAATGGATACTTCTCAAGGCACAGCGCCTTGCTGAGCACTCAGTTAACATTTCAGACCATTGTTATTGTGACACGCCTAATATGAGTGATAAAAACATCACGTGGTGTTGAATCTTCCTATGTTTTATAAACTAGAGTGTAGTTTAAGAAAAGATATCTTCTGTAATAAAGTTATGTACATGCAAAGTTGTAGTTTGCAAAAATGATGTATTTTTTTTGGTTAACTGATTTGCAATAAATGATGCTTCTGGGCATCTAGATTTTACTAAAACTGGAACTTGGTGTTTTTGTTACGGGTCAGTTGAATTCTGGATTTGACACCTGCTGTCTTTCAGGGCTGCTTTTTGCACAGAGGGCTGGAGCTTCCCCAACATCTTGTTCTATGTGTAAAAACTCAGAGAAGAGCTTTGGACAATGAAAATTTCTCTTTAATTTCTGCTAAACTCTCACTGAGTTGAGACACCTGAGCAAGGCAGGAGGGGCTCTGGCCGGTAGCTCTTTACCTCCTCAGGCCATCGGGTCAAGATCTAAAAAGGGAAACATGGAAAAATTGTTTTAAAGAATGTCCCTCACGCATCTTCAAAAAAAACCAGGAACAGCAGCACCAGAGGGACAATTTTACTTGTGTCACTCCAGGCACAAACATCACCCAGAAATGTTTGCTGTCCTTGCTGTGCTCAAGATTTTTAAGGTAATTTAATTTAATTTAATTTAACTCAATTCTTTCTCTACCCCACAGGGACCCTGTAGTGCAAATGCAGCTGCAAAGTCCCCAAATAACTGGATATAAATAGCGGAGCCGTTGACCTCCTCCCAAATCACATAAGCCTGGAATGCCGGTATTTTCCACTCCGTGGCTGGGGAGGGAGAGGGCTTGTGTGTGCATGGGCCTGGTATCCAGCCCCAGACAGATCCACGGCCACCAAACACTTGCTGTCCAACTGGTCAGCTACTGGTGCCGTGACAGTGGCGTTCTATGTGCCACCCACAGCAGTGAAACGCACGTTCAGAGCCCAGGGAGGTGACATTCCAGGAAAGGGAACATCAAACCCCACGGAAAGGGGTATTTTAACCGAGGACAAACCCCTCTTCCCCCTGCAAAATGTGTCACCGGTGAGGACCTCAACCCCCAGAGGGACCTTCTGGAGATGGGCTTCCCAGGATGTGTCTTCCCCCTGCCTGTGCCTGGCTGCATCCCCTCTGGAATGCGCTAAATGGAGTGTGTCTGCCTTCAGCGTGACTCACACATGAGCTGCCCGTGAATCCCACACAGCCCAGCCTTCCAGGCTTCTCCCACACATTCCCATCCCAGCACGATCCCAGCACGAGCCCAGCACGGCTCCAGTGCTGCCAGCGGGGCTGGGAGAGGCTCATCCCAAAGTGAGGAGGCATCAAAAGATCCTCTCCTGCCCGGTCCAGTGTACTACAGCCAAGTCACTCATGGGCAAGGCAGAAATTTGGCCTGGAATAGATTAAAAAAGGGGTTTATGAGGACACGGGAAACAACGTGACATTGCAAGAGGCAACACGTGGCCCGTTCAACAAGAGGGGCTGCAAACTGTGGGATTTTCCATGAGGAATGGTCAGAGGGACAGCACAAGGAAAGAGGGGGCTAAATACCAAGGAAAGAAGCAAATGAATAGACACTAATTAATTGGTCACAAGGTAATTCAAACTAGAAGTCAGTTAAGGTTTTCTAAGAAGCAGAGGAGTAAGGATGCAAAAATTTAGGTTTTAAGTGTTTAGCCCCGAATGACTTACATTCATGAAGGCATCTGGTGGCCAACAAACTCGTGGGTACATGAGATGATTGTGGTGTCACAGATCCAGCTGGGATTGAGGCAAAGTTAAATGAAAAACAAGAGAAACTACCCCAGTTTCAAACTCTCCTTTCACACTTAAGGCTTTCCCACCAACTCCCTGTCCAGAAGGATTTGTCTTCCCACACCAACCAACCCACGTTGTCCCACCACAAGCTCATCTTCGCCTCATGTGGGCAAAGATTTTTGGGAGCTGAATTTCAAGCTCTCCCACCACCAGAAGATGCCGAGGAGTGAATGGATCACGGCAAGGGCGGCTGTTTTAGCATTCCACGTGAAAAAGGCTGAGAAGCACTAAAATCACATCCCACGCCGAGGGAAGGGTTTCAGGAGTGCTTGCGTAAAACAAGATTAGCACCGGCTATTGCCATGGCAGGTATGTTGGTGCTCTGAGGAATCCCTGCACCTGAACTATTTGTTTACACGCTGGAGGGCTTGTTTTTTTTCACTCTTTGTTTTCATTATTCCTGCTCAATTAGATGGGACATTCAGAAACTGCTACTCTGTATTGCTTCTCCCTCCAGGCTGTTGGTGTTTGCTCACAAAGTTGCTCGCAGCTGCTCCAACCCTGATTGAGGAATTGTTGGTAGAGCTGAAATCAGCCCCTGAAGAATGCACAAAAGGAGCCGAATTCATCTCGAGTTTAGCCTCACTCAGATCACACAGGGGTTAATGTGGCTGGGGTGGTCTGAATAATCAGAGCAACTGAATGAGTAAATAAATAAAACTCAGCTTGTCCAGTTGGCCAACAAGATGCCAAATATGGGTAAGGGATACAGAAAATCTCCTTTAGCCATTTTCCCTGTTTCTAAACTCAAAGAATGATCCTTCTCATAGCACACTTGTGGGGCAAGGTTGTGTTTCTGGTTGTGTGCAACCTGAAGACTGAATAAATTACCAGAAAAAGGTCAGTATCGTTTGTGTCGTGTCCCAGGTGAGCGGAGGAAGAGACAAGCTGTGGCTGCCCCAACCCTGAGTGTCCAAGGCCAGGCTGGACGGGGCTTGGAGCACCCTGGGATAGTGGAAGGTGTCCCTGCCCATGGCCGAGGGTCAGAATTTGATGATTTTTAAGGTCCCTTCCAAACCGTTCTGTGATTCTATGAAGCAGGAGAGAAGGACGCATGCTGTCCTCACCGGCAAAGGTTTTCATTGATAATGGGTCACTCAAGTCCAGAACTACTGCTGAGTACAGCAAATCAGCTAGAAAACTTCAGGGTAAGAAGGGATTGAATGCTTTAATGTGGCAATTCTTTATAATCACGTATTCATCAGGAGAACAGCAAAGGTGAGATCCCATTGTTGGTGTTTGCATTGTGTACCCGTGCATGAGAGGGTTAAATACGTAACACAAATATCTAACTATGGACACGGATGTGAGCTATTGATGGTATTTAGCACACAAAAAGCCAATCAGGCTAATTAAAATCATGTTTCCTCAGATTACACCTGTTGGGGGAAATATCAAGGGAGAACCAGGGCTTTATCTGCAACTCATGCCTGCGCAGGGAAATCGTATTTGACAAGCTGGTTTATAAGAATGTTCCTACAAAAGAGGGAGATGAAAGGCACTTAAAAATCACAGCGCTGCCTCTGGTTCCCACACCAGCATCAAAGTGCTGCTTCCCCTGCTTGGACGGGGCTTTGAGGATATTCCCCTGCTTTAATCATCAAGCGTGCAGGAACAGCTCTTGCACCGATAATGACCCTTGATTAAGATGTTTGTTTAGGACGCTGTATTTTCCCTCTCCGAGGCTTGTTGTTGGGTGCAGGGTGTGACAGTACCAGCACGGGGGCCACGCCGGTGAGTGACAGGCATTCTTCTGGTGCTGGACACAGCGTGGGGGGGGGGTCACCCCCTTAAAAAGCTCCGTGTTTGTGTAAAATAGAGCTGCAACTCAGAGAGCCACGAAGGTGATGAAGGGTTTGGAGCTGAGGGAGCCGAGGGAGGGGTTGAGCCTGGAGAAAAGGAGGCTCAGGAGGGACCTTCTCCCTCTCCACAACTCCCTGACAGGAGGATGGACAGAGGTGAGGTTCAGGCTGTGCTCCCAGGGAACAAGGGACAGGATGGGAAGAAACGGCCTTGAGTTGTGCCAGGGGAGGTTCAGATTGGGTATTTGGGAAAAGTTCATCGCGGAAAGGGGTGGTGGAGCATCGGAACAGTGCTGCAATCTTCAAAAGGCCACGCGGATTTAGGGACGGGGTTTAGTGGTGAACACGGTACTCGGTTATCTTAGAGGGCTTTGTCAGCCTTAAGGATTCTGGGATTCGTTTCTGATGCTGATGCTCTTGGACACGTGCACCCCAGCCTTCCCCAATTAATGTGCCTTTCCTAATTAAGCCCCCACGGACGCACAGGACAGGACCTCGCTTTGCAGCGAGTCACAGCTACTCTCTGTGAGACAGAATCTCATTTCCCTCTTTGTCTATAAGCACGGATTTCTCACTGCCAGCAGCCCGGGGAAGCCCCTGCCCCGCCCCGCACCCCCGGCCCGCGATGGGCAGCGGCTCCCCCGGCACCGGCACCGGACCGGCGGAGCTCTGTCCCGCCCTGGCGGCCGCCCGCGCCACTGCACCCGCACCGGGCACCCGAGGGGACCGGGACCTCCACGGGATCCGCAACGGGGCCGCGCTCCGCCGCGCCCCGGCCTGGGAGCGAGACCGCGGCAGCACCGGGGAGGCACCGGGGCGAGGCGCCCCGAACGGGACTCGAACCCGCGCTCTAGGGCCGCGCAGCCGCCCCAGCCGGGACTCGAACCCGCAGCCCGTCCCGCCCCCGTTCCTCTCCAAGGGGCCCCCGAACGGCAACACGGCCGCGTGCGCGCGCCGCCGTGACGTCATCGCGCGCCGCGCCGTGACACGTCGGCGGCGGCGGAACCCCGAGCCGGATGTGCCAAGATGGCG
>VZTE01002688.1:403406-431011 GCA_013397775.1 Eulacestoma nigropectus
GGCGGCGGCGCCCGCGCCCGCTGCTGAGGGGCCTCGGCCGGCGGGGGCTGCCAGGTACCGCGGGGCGCGCCCGGAGGGAGGGCCGCGGGTCCCGGGTGGGCTGCGTGAGGAGCGCCGGGCCTGAGGTGCGAGCCCCGGTGTCCCCGGTGCCCACCCCGCCGTGCCTCAGTGTGGGCCTCGGGGCTGTGGCAGCGCAGGGAGCCCGCGGGCCCCGCAGCCCCGGGCTCGGCCCCCGGCCCCGGCTGCGGTGCCGCAAGGAGGGGCGAAGGCGCTGCCGCAGTCGCGGGGCTGCCGTGCCCGGGGGTTTTCCCGCAGGATTGGGGTTGCTCTGGGTGGTTGCGAGTGGGGCGCTGGGAGAGCGGCACGCAGCGAGGGTGCGAAGGTTGTTCCGTGGGGTGCGGGAGGGAGAAGAAGGTACCGTCTGATGTTGGCTATCACGTATTCCCGTTGACAGCACGCAGCGCTGGTCCCAGGTCAGGGTTGTTTTTCCGAGCTGTCAGGTGCCACAGGTCTGTGCAACTGGTGCTGACTCAGGAGTGCAGCTGCCTGAAAGCGTCGGGAGCTGCTGGGGTAAAGAACCGGTAGTCGGGCTCCTTTCAAAATAAAGGGGAATGCTCTGTGCTGCTTCCGTGCTTTTGATTGCCCAAGAGCTGTTTTCATGGAGTCACAGACTGGTTTGGGTTGGAAGGGACCTTCAAGATCATCTCATCTTGCCTCCTGTTATGGGCAGAGACACCTTCCATTATCCCAGGGTGCTCCAAGCCCCGTTCAGCCTGGCCTTGGACTCTTCCAGGGATCCAGGGGCAGCCACAGCTTCTCCGGGCACCCTGTGCCAGGGCCTCACTACCCTCACAGGGAAGAATTTCTTCCTGATAGCTCGTTAAACCTGCCGTATGCGGGTTTAAAGCTATTCCCCCTTGTTCTGTTGCTCCATTTTAACAGCGTAACATTTGTAACTCTGGTTGCTGTTTAGGAAAAGCCCAGTAGGAATCTGGCAGGAGCATGGATGGTGTAGAACGTGTTTAATCTGTCACCCACATGTGTGCAGATGTGCAGCTGTCTGCGTGAGATAAAACTGAAAAAGTAGTTGCTGATTTTAAAGCTGCAAATCTCAGCTTTAAAACAGTTAAAACAAAATCAGCTTTAAAACAGTTAAAACAGTTTTCCAGCTGTTCCTGCGTTTGAGATTGCAGTGAGGTTTTTCTTTGTCACTTTGTTCTCATTAGGAATCTGTGTGTGTGAGCATGTTATTTATTGTTTGGCTCATGTGTGAGGATGGGAGTTTAATATTAGTCCTCTGTAACCTGCTCTGTGGGCATACTCATCCTGTTTAAGAGTAATTTATTTAGATAGCATTAAATTAATTGCCCCCGAAGAAATGATTTCTTTATAGATGAAGCTGTAGAGCTCATCAAGTGAAATTATTTTTATGGCCTTGTCTAGAGGGTTTTAATCTTTTTTTCCTCTTTGGCAATGTTTTTTTGGTACACCTGGGAACACCTTCTGTTACTCCTGGTGACTCATGTTTAGCAGGCTGCTCTGCTTTATCAATTAATAAACCAGCTGAAAGCTAAGAATTTCCAAATTAGATAAAGCAGAGATGGATTGCTCTTAACTTGCATAGTTATTTCTAAATTCGTTAAAATCAGCATTTCTGTTAATCCTGGATGAGGCACAAGGGAGGGTCAGTAGCACTGAGTTATCTTCTGTTTAAATTACCTGACATGGGCACGTTCATTTTACTTGGACTCAATTCCTCAAATCTTGCTTGCTTTTACTACTGTGTGCAGTCTGTTAATATTAACTTTGCTTCTGAGGAAGCTGATCCCTTGTATTGAACCTCTGTCATGCACCATCAAAGATCCTGTTAGAGGAATGGCAAGTTCTGCCTTAAAGTAGGACTTTACACTTATTTTAATTAGCTAATTACTGGTACCGGCTATTACAAAAATATGGCAAAGTATTAGGATTTTTTTAATGAGACACTGCAAGGAGGAAAGTCAACATTAGACATTGGAAGTGGGTATTTAAGTTGGCTTTTGTGCTCAGCTGTATTTCAGAAACAACTTTTCTATGAAAAACAGAACTGTTTAGTAGATACCAGTATTTTGTTCAGTGAAGTTTGTGCTTTCCGGGACATAACTGCCTTGGCAGGTGGTTTGATTAGCTTTTTCCCTCCCCAAGCCAAAGTATGTTGCATAAACCCATGAGTTTATTTGGAGGGGAGAGAGGAATTTTTAAAGTCTGTTCAATACAACAAAGAACACAATGAAAAAGAAATGGGGATGCCCAGGACAGCCAGAGGTTCCTTAAGCATGTGGAAGTTGGGATGGGTGTTTAGGCAGGGTTTCCTGGAAGCGTGGTTGGCAGCAAGGCTGGTAAGCATGGCCAGCTGGAAAACCTTCACCTCAGGACTGTAATAGGAGAAAAGATTGCAAAGTCCTAAAACCTTTTTGTAAGCATTCCTTGATGGAATTCAGCAGCTGTGCTTTAAAAAGAATGGTGAAGGCACATGCAAGTAATGCATGAAACTAATGGAGCTCTAATGCTTCTGTTGAAATCTGTTTTGTGTTGTCCTTCCCATCTGAATAAAGCACAAATTTATGGGGTCTTAACTGAAGATATGGCTATGGAATGTATGGATATAGGGAAGAAATTGAGAGTCTCTGTTGACTCTGAAAGAGGGACCTGGAGGCTGTTGGAGAGATTTTTCCTTAGGAGAAGTTGTACTGATGTCCTGTAAAGTCTTTGTGCTGTGGTACTGTCAGTGTGCTTTTCATTGGAATTTTTAGGTATAAATCTTTATTTATGAATCTATAAATTCATGTAGTATTTTTGATAACTAGAAAACAGAAGCGTGTTGTGTTTGAACTTCTCTAGAACTATTACAATTTTGTCCTGATTACAAACATCTGACTTCTATGGCTTTCCATTTTATTACTCTTACTGACAAGATGCTGAATCTTAGAAGAACTCCAAATACGAATTGTACAGCTTTTTTCTTTTATAAACAGAAGTGCATCTGGTATGGAACCATTGCTGTGGTTACTTCACTCTGCCTATTATAAACAATATTTGTTGTGTACTATGAGAAAACAAGATTATCACATGTCGCAAAGGCTTCACTGAGCTCCGCTGGACAAGCATTGATGAATTCCTCTGGTTTTGTCAGCCTCCATCCTCCCCAGATTGTTAAGGGAGGATAAAATTGAAAAAGACATCCTGATGAATTTACTGAACTTCCTGTGTGCCAGATTCCTGACTGGTATTGTTTGGAGTTGGAGTTGGATTACTTCAGAGCGTGTCCTTTCCACCCTGAAATGCAGCTGTAACCCTGATACTGTGCCAAAGTCCCACTGATGTTAAAGTGAGAACGTTCATTGATAGGTGGAGGTAATTGATTGTTTTTCTATCCCTAAATGCAGTTTTACTATGCAGCATTCATCTAAAAGAGACAATATTTGTGATGAAGATCCAATTGCCCTTCTTAAAATAAAGAACAATCCTGTGCCACACAGTGTTTTCTTGGTTAAACCAAAAGTGGACTGTTGAGGGTGATAACATCTGATGAATTCCTTCCTGGGATGCTTCTCATCTTACCTGTGAAAAGGTCCATTCACATGGAGTGCCAGTGCAGCAGGGCTGAAGATCATCTCTAACAGAATTAGAATTAGATAATGACTTCTCAACTCTTCATAATTAAATTGAGCAGGGCATGGTGCTGCAGGCTGTGTTCCAGGCTGGTTGCTGTCCTCTCTGTAGTGCATATTTCTGGGAAACGTAACAGTGGGATACCGTTGGAGGGTTTGACACTAGTACAGGTCTGAACTGTGTTTCATTAGTCTTACTTGGGTATATTTGTTAGTAGAATTGTTAAATAATGTGCATTGATGCCACACAGCCTTACACTTCATTAATGGTGGACTTGGATTTAGAAATATTAATGGAGCGTGTCAGTTTCTTACATGTTCTGAGGAAAAGGGAGATATTTTCCACTTCCAGTTGTTTGAGTGATTTTGTTCCTAAAATGAAAGTTGCTTAAGTGCTGCGCTTATTGCGAGAAAGGGAACTGACTTGTACCTGTGTTGTCTCAGCAGGGCAGAAGAAGAAGTCTCTGTGCTGCCTCCACGGGCTGTTTGTCACCGTGTGACCCTGCCAGAAGGCCACCATGCAGCAGCCACCGCAGGCTGTCCCAGCGGGAGCGGCTCCTCCTCCTCCCGCCGGCGTGGCTCGGAACATGTACTGGAGGAACAGCCCGCTCAGCAAACGGGCGAACGCCGCAGCTGCCCCCGTGCAGCCCGTGACAGACCCCTTTGCCTTTGGCAGGCAAACCCCACAGGGCTCCCCTCTAGATAATCCATCCAAGGGCAACGCACTGGCGTTCCCACAGCCAGCCCTTGTGCATCCGCCGCCCTCCCGCGCCGGGGACAATCCTCATGGACCACACACGTCTCTCTCAGCTCCTGTGTCTCAAGCAGGGATAAGCACCAGTACCTTTTCTAATGTTCCAGTTCCTTCTCCGTCCCCGGGGTATGTTATAAATAGTGCTGCAGAAGGGCATCCCAACGCCGATCTCGGACTCCGTGGGCCTGCAGTGCCGTTGCATTATAACCCAGGAGCAGCAGTGGAAAATTCTTTCGGTGTGCATCCAGGAATGGTGGCTGCAGCAAACAAACCTGTGGCTAGACAGGATGTTGGCAGAGATCCAAATGATGCACCTTCGGGACCCAACGCAGCAGCACTCTTCCCACCACCTCCCCAGCAGCCTGGGTCCCAGTGGAGGCCTGTCCCAGGGAATCTGCAGTCTCCAGTTCGGAATTTTGTGCCCTATCCTGAGCCGTCTCCTCAGACTGACGTTCATAACGTTTCTCAGCCTTCTGTCGGCATTTCTCACCCTCCTCCACACACAAATGTCCCGCAGGGTCTTGGACACCAAGGTATTCCACAAAACGTTGTGCAAGCGCCTTTATCTGCTGGTTATGAAAAGAGTGGGAAAAATGGCCCTGCAAACAGCAGTCACCACATGAACAGCATCCAGCCGGGAAATGTGTTTAGGCAGAACACAGAAATGACTAACCCTTGGTTAAGCCAACCTTACCAGGAACAGTTTTACCCACAGCCACCTTTGCAAGACTCTGGTTTTGTCCTTCCCACAGCTCAGGAAAACAACCCCAAAAACCAGTCTCCAGCTATGTCTGAAACGTCAAGTAGATCTATTCCCACAGATCGAGATCCAGGAACTCTCTCCATGTTTTTCAAAGGGGATGAGGCAGAAAATGAAGAAATACTTTCATCTGAAAAAAATTACATAATGGAGAAAACAGAGTTTGATGCCTGTCAGCCAAATTCGGCCTCCCTGTATCACCAGCCTGTGCATCCTCAGCAGGTGGCAACCAATGTTCTCTCTCAGGCACAGCTTGGTACAGGTTCAGCTGGTGAGAGGGTACAGAAAGGAGTGGATGTCCAGTACTTCCCTAAAATTGTCAGTCATCAGGAGGCACAGGCTGCTAAGCACTCTCTGTTTGCTGGTGACGACAAGGCACAGATAGGTGACACAGCTGCTGGGTCCCAGTACGAAAATGTGGAGAACCTGGAGTGCATTCAGAATCAGGAAGTGCTGCCAAGTGAACCACAGCACATCAATGCTTCATCCCCTGCTGCTGCTCCTGATCCGTACAGGTACGGATCCTTCCCGGGTCAGATGCTTCCCAAGAACTCTGTTGTGAGCCATGCTGAAGGAGGACCAAACTTGGAGGCACCTGATTCCTTACCTCACCCTGTCCGACCAGACAGTGTCTCTTCCAACTACAGCAACGTTAGCCACAGGAGCACTTCCAGCTCAGCACGGCCCCCAGAGCAAGTCGGTACATTTATCCAGCAGGAAATTGGGAAGCCCGATGAGGAATCCTCTGCCAGCTTCTTCAAACAGATTGACTCCTCTCCTCTGGGAGGTGATTCAGGTGAGCTAAACCTGAGCAAGAACTACCATGGCAATCTACCCCAGCCTCCCACTCCAAGTCCTCCTAAGCCTACAGGAGTGTTTCAGACAAGTGCAAATAGTTCCTTTGAACCTGTGAGGTCCCATGGAGTTGGTATAAAACCTGCAGAGATTGACCAAGCAAAGATGGTGGTTGAATTAAGAGAGAACCACTCAAACCAAAAGAATATCAAGAAGAACACAGCTGTGCCTGCTGCATCCCCTGGCAATCTTGAACAGCCACCAGATAATCTGGAAACAATTTACATGCCTCAGGTACACCCAGGGCCTCTTGCAGGCACTGGGGAAGCTGGAAATACGCTGCACTCTGGGCCTGTTGTGGAAAATATACAATCAGTATCTGAGAGACGGTCCTCAACCAGAGCTCAGGGAGCAGTTAAGAAGTGTGATAGCCCAGCAACAACTTTATGGGCTCACAATGAGTTACCAAATTTTGGGGGGAATGTTCTTCTAGCTCCTGCTGCTCCTGCAGTGTACGTACCTGCCAAACAGACTGTGGAAGTCATTCAGCCACCAGAAGAAGGCCTGTCTAATCAGCAGCCATGTAAACCAGGGACTATTGCTGTGCAGCATTCCCAAGATGGAAATATAACTTTTGAAAATCTTGAGAATCCTCCCAAAATGGGAGAAGAGGAGGCACTTCAGTCTCAGGCAAGTTCTGGTTATGCAAGTTTATTGTCTTCTCCGCCTACAGAGTCTTTGCAAAATCAGCCTATCCTGATTGCTCAGCCTAATCAAAGCTATAACTTGGCTCAGCCAATTAATTTTTCTATTTCTCTATCTAATCAGCTAAGCAACAATGAAAACAATCAGCCAGTGAAGGACTCTGGAGTTGGGGACAGGCCTGCAATGGGTCCCCCAACTTCACATGCTGGTGGGGAAAACATGCCGTTACCTGTGATGCAAGTTGGATCTCTCTTAGTTAATGCACTTCCAAATACTAATCTGTTAAAACATAATTTATTACAAAGTCCTGTTAATTCTTCTGATGCTACTTCTAATCAGCCTGCAAACTTGCTTATGAAAGCTCCTCTTAATTTGACTCCAGAAGGACAAAAGAATGTTAATATGGAAGGCCTTGTTCCTGAATTTGCTAGCAAGCCAGGGTCTAACTCATCTGTTTCTCCTGGGACAAATCTTCCCAGTGGAAGTGCAAGTGGACTAGTCCCCCCTGTTAATTCCATAGCACAGGCTAGTAATTCTGCAAATCAATCAAGTAGCAAAGAAGCTGCTGGAGCGCTCGACTTCACAGTGTCACGGACGTTGGAGAAAAGCAGCACAAGTAGTTCTGTCCAGGTGCACAATCAGTCACCCTCTGGTGCTCCAGTCCAACAGGCGGCCAGTGGTGCTGGTCAGGTGCGTCCCGAGGTGCCTGACAAACAACATTTCTATCAACAGGTGACAAAAGATGTACAGCACCAGGCCGTGTCAGACAGAGCTGCACAGGGAGCGCTGCCATCCCAACCACAAACGCAAGCAGCTCAAATGCAGCCACCAACATCTGGGCAGTCCTCAGTTCCTCCAGACTCCCAGATTTCCACAGGGGCTAAAGCCATGCAGCAGGGGGAGAACCAGGTGCTGAGCAACAGACCCCAGCCTGGGGGGCCCCAAGAGACAGGTTCAGCCCAGCCAAGGTACGACCAGACGAGTCCCGGGAAGCAGCCGGTGTCAGAACAGCCTCCAGGTGCTCCAGCTGCCACAGCCCCTCCTGCCACCACTGCTCAGTCAGTCCCACCCAACGGGCAGCAAGACCTGCAGCGTCCACCCCTGCCTCAGACCCCTCAGGATGCCTTTGGTCCACCCCAGAACCCTTACTACTACTACAGACATCCTTATGATGCTTACCAGGCTCCATACCCACCACCTTATCCTCCTGCAGACCCCAGGACTGCGGCTCACCTTTATTACATGGTAAGTTTGTATATTTCCCTTTCTTCCTCCTTAGTATGTATTATTAATTTTCGTTTCTGAGTTATGAATTTAAACAGTTGTGTCATGATCAACATTCAGCAGAGCATTCACGTTAAGTGTTTAAGTGTAGGGAAATCCAGACAAACAGTAACAAAACTGACACTGCAAAGATTGTGGAAACTTACGTAGTTCCTGATACCGGTTCCAGTTGGCACAGATGTCAGCTCATAGCAATTTATTTGGTTCTTTGGAAAAAGTTGGCAGTTATGACTGGCTTGGCTGTCCAGGTGCTCAAGTTTGTTTCCTATCTGCTGCCTGAATTATTGATGATTTAGTAGAGAGGTTGACCTGCCTTTAGTCCAGACATAATGGGGTTTTTCCCTTAAGTTTAGGATATTAATAACTTCACTGCCACAAAACGTAATGAAAGCTGAACTGTAATTTATTAATCTGCATCTCTTCAGGTATCACCGTGGCGGTGTGAATGGTGATGTTTTTTGGTTTGAACTGTTATTTTGGAGGTGTGAAGCCTCTTCCCTCACCCGTGCTTGTCTGTTGCAGGAGGACAGCTATGGGCAGTACGACCCCCGGTACCGACACTACGACAGCAGCAGCACTGCCTACATGGAGCCCGGGAGCTATCGCTATCCCGAACCTGAACGGCCCAGCTCCAGGGCCAGCCACTGCTCTGACAGACCTTCCTCCAGGTGTGTAATTCCTAAATTGAGTCGAGATCTGGAACACTCCAAAGCAGAGACTGTAGTGCTGCCTGTTGAAGTTTTACAGCATAAAGCACGGGGAGGAATTCAAAACCTCTTTGTGTGCTGCCATAGGGACGGACGGTATCAAATGCCACATGTGGAAAGGATACAATTCCCCAGCCTCTTCTCTTGCTAGAGCCTTGTTATTCCTTTCGTTCAGTTCTCTGGGGGTTGTTGGTGTTTCTGCCAGGCAGGAAGTCACTGCTACGGCCTCAGTGCTGATGTGTGCCATGAGAGAGCAGTGCAGGCCGTGGGGTTATTAATCAATGCTCATTTATCTTCTGCCTTGCACTTAAGCAGGGGCCCCTCATTCTGTTAATGAATGGCACTTTTGCACATTGGTTGGGATTTGCCTTGCAGGCACCATGGATACACAGTGGTTCAGGTGCTCAGAAGAGAGTGGTGAGTCAGGTGACGACATCCCGGTGCTGTGTCAGGTCCATTTGTGTGACAATTCCCTCAGATGTGGATAAGCTTTCCTCACAAAGCTCCCAGGCTGTAGTCTGGGTGGCAGAGGTGCTGTGTGGGCCTGTCCCACCCACTCATTTCACTGCAGGTTTTGATTAGGGAAACTTAAAAGCCTCGATGTGGCTGATTAATACAAAATAAATTTGAGAGGGGAACAATGTGTTCAGATTCTGCTTGAAAATGTTAAATACAAGTAGGATTAAATCTCTAGTATTTCTCAAAAAGAAGCAGCAAATTACCTTGGAGAGATTGCTGCTTTCTGATGATTATTGTGTAAGTTGTTTGTATGAACTTCAAATTAATGACAAAATATTACTGTTGTTTTCTGCTGAGGGGTTTGCAGTTTCTAACAGAGAAACTCCAGTTACCTGTCTGGAAATTATTAAACCCTTGGTAGTATTTGTCCACTGTTGGTAGTTCACTCATGGAGTAGTGATCACATTACAAATACAACATTTTAGTTACCATCTCCAGAAGATTATAGATGTATTTTTGTCTTGAGGAGCACAAAACAATGGCTGTAGCTCCATGTGAAAACTTCTACCATTTTCTTAAGTGAATTTAAGTGTGCTGCAAGCTCTTGAAATGAGATGATAACCTCTAGTAGCACTTCCTGGTGTGTACTCTGCTGAGGTACTATTTTTAGAAGGGGTTGAAGTTTCTGTACGTGGGCAGATCAAAGCCCGTTAGAAGTGGCTCTGTCAGGGCTGATGTGCGAGTGCCAGTGCAGTCAGACGTGGACTGTGGTGTGGAGCTGAAGGGCAGCAGAGCTGTGTGTGTGTGAAACTGCCCTGAACGTGCCACTGGTGGTGATGCAGCTTTGTAAACTCTGCTTGGGGGAGGGAATGAGATCTCTCTGAAGGAGACTGGGGAGACTGGTTGGGTGGCCAAACCTGATCTGATAAGATCAGACCTCCTCTGCAGAATGAGTGCTGTGTTAGCAGACTTCCCACACTCCTTGGCTCGCTGGGCCACTTTGGAGTTTGCACTCTCAGTTGTAGGACCAGTTGTAGGGAAGCATGGAAGTTCCCATCACTCCACACTGGCATTAAATATCTTCACCTGCTGTGTGCATGTGCACAAATGTGTTTGTGAGTGTAATGCACCTGTGTAGGTACAAACATACATGGGTGTGTGTATATATATGCATTTATGTGCATGCACATACATGTAGGCACTGCATTTTTCATCTAACATTCATCCTCTGGCTTTTTTCAGAAATTCTAGGATGATGACCTGAAAATGTTATCTAATAAAGGCTCCTGATTTTTCAAATAGTGACCACATCTTTCTTTTTCCATCGGAGGAATTCTAATAATTTTTTTCTGTGCACTGACTCTTACTTTGCTGTGTTGGTTTTAGCCATGTTTTTGTGCTCATTTGGACAATCAGCTCTGTAAATGAGTATTTTCTTCATCAGAAGCTGTATAATAAGGCACTGTTAATTTGGAGCAGCCATTATTTCTTAATGAATTGTTAAATTATCGACTTCTCTGTTGAGACAGTTCAAAGGATGCTAATTATAGCAGTAGTTTTTGTGATTAATTGTCTGTAAGTAATTAAACTTATCACCAAAGCAGTTTACAAAGCCTCTAAATTATTGTATGCTAAGGGCTGTCAGCTTTTGATGGCACACAATAATTTAGTGCTATATTGGGTTGTAAAGTCTTAATTTTATGATTCCCTGATTTTCTGGAAATGCATTATTTTACCTATGAAACTCTGTCTAATCAGTTGTGGCATAGAGTTTTTCCTACCTCCTGCTGACTTTAGAAGAGATTAAGGTGGAATAACAACTTTTTTATACTTGTGTTCTTTCTTTCAGGCAAGGGTATACAGAAGATTATTATGGAAAAAGTGGATGGAGTGATTATTATGCAGGCTATTACCCAAACTCCTATGATTATGGAGGTAAGGTGTCAGAAAGAATTCTGATTTTTATCCAGAGAAAATTGCAGATTTAAACAATAATTTATGGGGAAGAGAAACTTTAAGATCAGAGAATTATACTTTTCCACATTAATACAACTGGTATCCTTTCTGCAACCAGCAAGAATAAAATTATACTTGCTGAAAATTGATCTTTTGGCCCACTTCTGTTGTTAATACCTCTCCATCCTTCCTGCATGTTTTTTGTTCAGTAGAAGTAGTAAATAGAAAATAAAGTAAGTTTTTTCCTCACTTCAGTTTGCCTTTCCTTTGTGAAAACACTCCATTGTAAGGGTTTAGTTCCACGTGTTGCAAGGCTGCCTTTCACTGGGGTGTGTCCTTGGTGTGTGACCTGAAGGCAAATGTGTAAAGTGACTTTTGGGTGGGTGTAAACAGAAGCTGACTCACAACTGGATTTTGGTTTTGTCCATCATTATCTGAGTGCTCACTGAGACATGCTGGCATTGGGAGTCTGGAGGTAATGGCTTGTGTAGTGCCTGGGAGGGTTTTAAGCAACATCTGTCCACATCCTGAGATGTTTTGCTTGGCACTCTGCAGACTGATCAGAGAGATTCTGGGAATGTCATAACAGATAGTAGGGTTGAGTTTTAAAGATGTTAGAAAGGATCTGATGGCAAACACTGACCCCTCAAGAGTAACTAACTGTAACAACCACGTTTCTCTGAAAGGTGTAAAATTGATTTTTTAAGCTTTTTTTAAAACTAAAAAGAAGTGGACATGTTTACGTAGCTTTAAGTACTTTACTTTGGTTTTGCTCTGTGCTTCAGGACCAAACCAGCTTGTAATGAAAGAGAAAGGAGTAGAAAAAAGTTATAGGCAAAGACTACCAGTATCTGAACCATTTCTTTTTCTTTTCCAAAGATCCAAGTCGCTGGGAACGATACCCATATGACCCCAGGTACAGAGATCCTAGAAGTTATGACCAGAGGTACTGGTATGATGCTGAACACAACCCTTACCAGAAGAGAGAAGCGTATCCGTATGGCAGCAGGTTTGTGCAGTCAATCCATGTTCTCCCAGCGCTCTTTCCAGAGCTGGGGCAGCAGATCCTCTGGAACAGACTATTAAAGTGCAGTGTTACACATATTTCACAGTGTTGCTAGTCCTTTCTGTAGCTTTAACATAGTCATTGAGGGAAACCAGATGAGCTGTCACATCACTCTGAGAGAAGGATTGAAGGTAGCAGCACTTGTTTTCAAACCAGTTGAACATTTTGTGGGTTTTTAGAACAGACTCTGAGTATGATGTTGGTCTTGGTCTTGAATATTGTGGATGAACTCCTTGAAGGAATGTCAGTTTGTGTGCTGTAACAACAACCTCAGTGTAGGCAGTGATTTAAGAACCCTTCTGGGGTGAGGTCCAGTTTTCCTGTCAGTCACCTCCCTCAGGGCCGTGGGTGGCTGTGCTCATTCCTGCGTTCTCTGTCCATCAGGAACGACCGATACGAGGATAACTGGAGATACGATCCCCGTTTCACCGGGAGCTTTGATGATGACTCGGAGCCCCACAGGGATCCCTACGGGGACGAGTTTGACCGGCGCAGTGTCCACAGCGAGCACTCCGGCCACAGCCTGCGCAGCTCCCGCAGCGTCCACAGCCACCAGAGCAGCTTCAGCTCTCGCTCCCAGCAAGTGAGTTCCAGCTGCACACACCAACCCGGCACTTTCTCTGTTGGGGGTGGGTGAAGCATTAGGAAATAAAAATATATTATTTTGGGTGTTAGCACGGGAAATGCGTGTTTTGAAAACTTTTGTAAGTTAAGGCTGTTTTGTAATATAGTTTTGAACTTAATATTTGTCACAGTTGTCAAGAGAACTTTAACCAAAATCAGCACTCAGCTGTGCAAGTTGCCACACACACAGAAATGGAAAATTTCCTCCACTGAATCCATTTGCTGTTTGTGAGAACTTTGCCTTCCCTGTGCTTGGCTGTAGTGGACAGTGTGCCTGGCTTTGTGTCATGTCATTTTTCTCATCACAAGCATGGCTGTGTTACTGAACTTGGGATATGTTAAAGGACTAACTCCATATTTGTATGATGTTATTTTGACTTTAAAAGCGAAAACCAAAGCTAACTGATTACTCATCCACTTACACCACAACTACAGATACCTGAAAACCTCAGAGAATATTGGGCTAATTTTTGAGGTACAGTTTTTGCTCGTGTAATGGGTCGTTTTACCTGTAGTTGGCTCATGTGTTGGTTCATCATGTTTCTTGGAAGTTTAGGTACTTTTCCAGTCTGAATTCCAATTCATTTAGTAATATTTGAAGTGGTATTGGAAATCATTTAGGCATTAATCTTTAGGCACCTGAAGCCATTTGGCATGTTGGGTTTATTCCATTGAGACTCTCTGTTATAGCAGAGGTGAACATTCATTCTGACCCACAGTTGTTGGTAGCAGAACTCCTGCTTTTCACACAAGCACATAGAAATTCTGTGGTGATAGAACTGAACATGCTTGGAGGTAAACAGATCAAATGATGGTGAAAACAGTGGGGGAGAAGACAAAGATACATTAATTATCTGCTGTAGCCTGTGCTACAGAAGGGTCTCGCAGGGTGGCTTTCTGCAAGGCAGTGGTGCAGTAAGCCTGGTTTACGAGGAGCGCTGGGAATGGAAGCTGTCAGGAGGGAATGCTCACTGTCTGCAGTCCTGCTTGCAGTGCTGCCTGCTTTGTGTAACTCCAGGCTCCCAGCTAACCCTCACTAATGTGATCTGTCTAGAGCCAGCTCTATAGGAGCAATCACGATCTAACGGGTAATGCCTATGAAACCCCTGCGCAGGCAGTGTCGCTCCATGCAGATTATCCCTATGGAGGGTATGATCCCAGCTTTGATGGACAGCAGCCTTTTACAGACTATGGCTACCCTGCTGAAACAGGCTGGTCAGCTGTGGAACAAGGTATGGATACACTGGGGAGGAAGGAGGGAAGGCATTGTGCTATAGATACAAAACACTTCTCTGGAAAAGCTTTTCCAAAGTCTGTTGATGTCTGTCATTAGCTCTTTGAAGACGTGTTACATGTTTGTACAGAGATCACAGAAATGCGTCTCATGCGAACAATCAAAGTCCTTACATTGAAAAAAATAACTGGATTTTAAAGTTCTATAGTCTAGTTTTGTTCTAGTTATTGCAAATCTCCAGATTTGGGACTTTGGGACTATAAAGGAACTGATTAATTGTTTCTGATAAAGTTCAGCCAAATTAAATGACAGAGTGTTTTCCACTAATACTTTAGAATTATTGAATTGGGTAAATACATCAACAAGTTTACTTAGTTGCAAGACAGGTTACCTGTTCTTATTTTATCTTTTCTCCCCATTTCAGCACCTTTAAGGCCCTCAACACCTGAGAAATTTTCAGTGCCTCATATCTGTGCCAGGTTTGGGCCTGGGGGCTTCTTAATAAAAGCACTACCAAACCTGCCTTCTGAGGGCCAGCCAGCTCTAGTCGAAATCCACAGCATGGAGGTAAAGTTTAAAAGGAAAAATGGGAAGTAATGGAGTAAAGGTCTTTCTTTTGGAAGGGGAGTAGGGAACTTGAATCTATAACTTCCTGATTTCTTTTTTTTTATGTCAGTGCATGTACCTTTATCAGTTTGGGCTGTAATCATAAGTAAAACAGTAAATTTAAAAGTTCTTTTCCTCTAGGAGATGACTTAGTCATGATGAGATCATCCAGCTCTTTATAATTTTGTTCAGGATGATGGCAGAGTAACTTGCACGTAAAGTAGATTTAATAATTTATCATCCTTGAGCAGGTTGCAAGTCAGCCTTTGTATTTTGTTTAAGAGGCTTGATTACATGATGGGTTATGTTCAGGTCTGAGGGTTTTATTGGTAAAAAGCAAATTTCATAGTTATAAGAATTTCTTATGGATCCTATTTGTGTTTCAGACTATGTTACAGCATTCTCCAGAGCAAGAAGAGATGAGAGCCTTTCCGGGTCCTCTTGCTAAGTATGTTCTTACAGTTTCCAGAAATAACTTTAAAGCATTCAGAAATTATTTCTTCATTGCCTGTAAATTACAGCATTTAAACTGACTTCAAATATTTGTGGCTTTTCACCTGCTTAAATAATACAAGAGTTTTAAATTTGTTCCTCAGACTAATCACACATAATGACCTGAATGTTTATATACATCTCATTAAAAACTTCTTATTTTTTTTTTTTTTCAGGGATGAGACCCATAAAGTGGATGTTATTAATTTTGCACAAAGTAAAGCTGCACAGTGCTTTAAGAATGAAAATTTAATTGACAAAGAATCTGCAAGCCTGCTTTGGGACTTTATTGTACTGTTGTGCAGGCAGAATGGGGTATGTCTCACTGCTTGAGTTTTTATCTACCCTGAAGTATTTTGTACTCAAATAGTTTTTGTGTAAAGGTCAGGAATATGTGTTATAGTCACTGATCTTGGAATAGTTCGCAGACTGAAGGAATGTGGAACCTGAGCACTCATCCTCAGCTGCTCAGAGGTGCTGATGTTCACATATTGCTGTTGAAGTGACAAATAAAATGCAGGCAGTGTTGAAATAACAGATTTTTCAATTTTTGTTTCTTCTCCACACACACAGACTGTTGTGGGAACAGACCTGGCTGAACTTCTGCTCCGAGATCATAAAACAGTGTGGCTTCCTGGGAAGTCCCCTAATGAGGCAAATTTGATTGATTTCACTAATGAAGCTTTGGAGCAAGTGGAAGAGGAATCTGGTGAAGCCCAGCTCTCGTTTCTCACTGATAATCTTCTAACCACAGTTGACAGTTTTGAGAAGGAGACTGAGAGATTCAGGGAGTTGCTGCTTTATGGCCGTAAGAAAGTGAGTGCCTGTGCTGCTACTTATTTTTTCAACTTTTGTTATGAAATAGAATATCCTGGCACTGTACTACACTGATACAGAAATGTTATGCCCTGCAGTTCATAATCTAAAGCAAAATTACAGTTGTGTGTTAGCTTTTATCTAAACAAACATATTTTGGTTTGATCACAAATTACTACTGTAAAGCTGTTTTTGTGAATAATATGTGAAGCTATTCCCAGGAAGCTAATTTCTGTCTTTATTAGGATGCTTTGGAGTCTGCCATGAAGCATGGTTTGTGGGGTCATGCTCTGCTTCTTGCCAGCAAAATGGACAGCAGGACACATGCAAGAGTGATGACCAGGTACTGGGTTGCTTTTTGATTAGTGAAATTTGGCTGCCCATTCTGCTAGTGAGGTGGAGAATGTCAAAATCATGGGTTATCCATAGTAGTTCATGCAAGAATTATGCTTTAATTTTACTGTGTATTTATTTGTCATTTGTTACTTTTTATTCTGGGGTCTTCTGGCTATAAACTTAAACCTGGGAAGTTATTTTCTGCCACCTGTTCCATTTAAGGGGTATTTGAACAATGTCATCTGTGGCCTTGCTTGGAAATAACTGCAAAACCTCAACTGTCCGTTTTGTTAAAAGTCTGCTGGCTTGGGGAGAATCCAGGGGTTTTTCCTAGCTTGGACTGACTGGTGTTAGAGTGACAGACCCAGTTCACTGGGAGTGTTTTACTTTTGAACATTATCCCCTGGACAGTCTCCTCTTCAGTGTAATATTTTCACACAGCGCTTCCTTCTCTTGAATTAGGTTAGATTAATTGCCACAGAGAGCTGAAGTACATTTTAACTGCTTACCCTGTGTTTGTGTTTTGTTTTTCTCTGCAATGTCTCTGTAGATTTGCCAACAGTCTCCCAATTAATGACCCTCTGCAGACTGTTTACCAGCTCATGTCTGGAAGGATGCCAGCTGCATCCACGGTAAGATTCACTGGGAGCTGCAGGGAGTAGTGGAGTTCCCCACAGAAATCTTT
The DNA here is from genome assembly GCA_013397775.1 of Eulacestoma nigropectus. Classification (NCBI taxonomy): domain Eukaryota; kingdom Metazoa; phylum Chordata; class Aves; order Passeriformes; genus Eulacestoma; species Eulacestoma nigropectus. The sequence goes on from VZTE01002688.1 coordinate 420,336, forward strand.
CCTAGAATGTCAGAAAAGTTGTTTTGGTCCTTTATAGGTTGAAACACTTACCCGTGCAGAGCTCCAGTCACTGATTTGACCTAGTAATTCTTCTAATTTTAGTGCTGTGGAGACGAGAAATGGGGAGACTGGAGGCCTCATCTAGCAATGGTGTTATCCAACTTGACCAATAATGTGGACTTGGAATCCAGGACCATTGCTACCATGGGAGACACTCTTGGTAACTCTTGGGGAATGAACAGGGTGATGACTGAAGTAAAAGCTTTGATTGCTCAGCTTTTTTTTTTGAAAACAGGCCATTTCTTTATAAAATATAAAGTGGAGCAGTTTTATCTGGGCTTGTCTCTATTGTGAAGGCATTTGAATACAAAGCCAACAATACAGGACACTGAACGTGCCACTGAAATATCCTGAGCTCTGTCCTTTATTTCTCTGCAGCTTCTAAAGGCCTGCTGGATGCTGCTCATTTTTGTTACCTTATGGCCCAAGTTGGGTTTGGAGTTTACACAAGGAAAACAACAAAGCTTGTCCTAATTGGATCCAATCACAGGTTTGGGTTTCTCTTTTTTTTTTTTTTAAACACAACTTTCTCAGTGCAAAAATGAAAGTTTGAGAGACAGAATTGCATTGCTCCCCTTGTCCTCACAAGGCACAGCTAATTTTGAAATAACTATTTGATATCCTGTCTTGTAGAAGTTGTTGATGTTTTGTGTCTAACAGAGCTGTGTGTCTGACTGACAGATCTGTGTTTATTGTCAGCATAAATAAACTCAATATTTTTCTTCTCCTATTTGAAACAGCTTGCCATTTCTAAAGTTTGCCACCAATGAAGCCATTCAAAGAACAGAAGCCTATGAATATGCACAGTCACTAGGAAGTCAGCCTGGCTGCTTGCCCAATTTCCAGGTGAAGAGCTGTTCCTGTTTTGGTTTGGTTTCTGTTTTGGCAGATTTCATGCTTTTAATCTCTCACGTGCTGTAGTCAGTGTGGCAAATGTTTTATCTGTTATAACATGAAATATTCATGGATAGTAATGCAATATGGCTGTTTTCCTGTTGCCACATTTCATTTTCACTTTTCTCACCTCTACATCCCGAACTTCTGAATTTTAACTTTTTTAATTGTCATTCTGTATTCCAAAAGAAAAATCCAGCAGAATTTTCTGGCACTAGCTGTAGATAAATAGACAACTTCCACTGGATAGAAGAGGAGAATTGAATGCTTTTTCCTTAAATTTTACATGTGCTGATGGGATATCTGAGCTTTCAGCTGAAAAGCCAGACTGCCTTTTCTTTGTTACCATTCAGAGTGTTGTGATCACTTGGTTTATTTGTCCTGCTTGCCTCCCCCAGGTTTTCAAGTTCATCTATGCCTGTCGGCTGGCTGAGATGGGCCTTGCTGCCCAGGCTTTCCACTACTGTGAAGTAATTTCCAGAACTGTCTTGAAAGATCCACATTACTATTCCCCTGTGCTGATTGGCCAGCTAATCCAGGTAACAGGAGGAAGAATGAAGTATTTGTGGCTGGATATTGTAGGTGGGAAGCTGTGGCTGATGAACTCACACTTTGCAATGGTTCTTTTCCTCAGATGTCATCCCAGCTGCGCTTGTTTGACCCTCAGATAAAAGAAAAACCAGAACAGGAATCTTTTATTGAACCCTCCTGGTTAGTAACACTTCGACATGTGGATGGACAGATCAAGGTACAGTGTGTGCTTTTCAGCATGAATTCTTCTCTTTAAAGGATTAGTGTAAATCCAGGTTTTGAAATGGTTTTGTTTACACTGCTAATCACAGAAACATAGGAAGTGACCTTATATATTGATGTCCTAAATTGCAAATGTTATGATGTAAACCAAGTGAATTTACCACGCTTTAGTGCCCTGAAATTCAATACAGAATAGTTCAAGTTATATGAGACAGGTTTTTCTTAGTACCATAATGCAAGGAGAATTGCAAGATTCATTAGGTTGCAGTAATCAGGGGATCTGCTTGCCATAAAAATATCTTGTGTGTGGATTAGTGTTGCTAGATTATAACAGAGTGGAAATAATTATCATTTATTTAAAGAGACGTGTTAGGAATTTGAACCCTGAGCTAATTAACTGTTTCAATGTAAAAACAAATAAACTCTTTAAATTATTGATTGAACGTGGCTTATAAATAGCTGACAGTTCATTTTTGAACACTAAAAAACTGTTTTCACACCTAAGATTTCCTTTGCTCTGTGTTGCCTTGGTTATGAACTGAATGTCTGGTACAGATCAGTTAATAATATTTTGCTTTTCCATGCAGGAGGGTGCAATAGCCTATAACACAGACAGATCCACTCCCCCTCCCTATGAATGCAGCACTCCCAGCTCTGAACTGGACCGTGCCAGTCAGTGTGATGGGGGAGGTGGCCGTGACGTGGGTCCAGGTGCTGAAAATGCCTTGTTGGCATCCTTGTTACCCAATATGGCTCAACAGATGCAGAGCGTGCAGCTGATGCCTTCAGGTTGGTGTTTCATCTCCTTTATGACAGAGAGAAAACAAAAGTTTCAGGTTTCTGATAGAAGCAGCCACTTAAGAGGCTGGTTGGAGCAGGGAGATTTCACTTCTGCATTGTATCATTCGTAGGGTAAAAGGTTCACACTGGAATTTCTGTTTAATTATAACTCTTAACTCTGGTTTTTTTCACGCTGCAGTACCTCAGGCTGTCCTTGATGGCTCAGCTGCCATGATTCCTCCTGCTGACCAGGGAAGTGTCCCCTTCTACCCAGTGGCTCCTCAGCCTCTTGGTCCAGGACCTGGCTTTGCACCTCAAGGATTTTCAAATCCCTATGGAACTGAACCATCCCCACTATATTTAGGGTCAACACTACCCCCAGGAGGGCCACCACAAGAAATGGAACCACGGCCAGAAGAGCAGACAAACCTGGAAACAGGTCTGGGATCTTAATAAACAGCTTTCCTTGTAAAGGGACTGAAGTGTTTTGGGGAAAAATTCAAAATATCTCAGTATTTAAAAAATAGTCACGTTCTGGGTAATGAAATTTAAAAGTAGCATGTAATGGTATAGAAACATCAGTAGAAAGTTGTAGTATTCATCCTGCTTTTTTGACTTCCTTGAAAAGTGAGGTCAGACTCAGCAGATCATGATTTAGACCCTGACAGATAATCCCTGAGTGCACTGGGATTGGCAGTTGTTTCCAAGGTCTGAATCAGGGATTTCTGCCTCTGGACATGAGCTTCTGGGACCCTGATAAGTTTCATTTCTGTGGCAGCAGAGCCTGACACACGTGGAAGGAGGCAAACCTAAGTTTGGCAGAGTTTGAGCTGTGAGGAACCTTTAACTGCTCCATCCTGATGGTTGCATCCCTGTTTAGAACAAACACAAACCCAGACAGGAGAGGAAAAAAATCACAGCAATTGCAGCTCTCATTCTTTAAAAGACCAGGTTCTCTCTAGCACAAAACTCATAACTGGTGAAAACTTTTGCCTTAAAACTTTTGTGAGGCTTGGGGGCTTTGGTGTTTATTGTTGGTTCTTTTGTTGGTGTGTCCCCCTGCTAACATAATCTAATTTTTTTTTTTAAGGAATGCAGAGAATTGCCCCTGAGTCTCCTTCACAAAACTCCTTCCCTGAGCAGAGAGAGGATGACTTCTATGGCAGAATGGCTAACATGGTACTGTTATTTCATACATTTCTTCAGCTGCATTGCAGCACAATGCAAACACAAGAGGATTTGGGGGCTCTGTATTGCTCTTCAGCAGGAATTGAAGCTTGGTTTTTAGAAGTCCCCAAATAACTAGGTTAAATGTCTTTAATTGTGTGGAAATTCTTGATAAAGAATTAATGTTGTGTCAGATATTTAGCTGCTTGTTTATTATGCATTTATGTCTTGGCTTTATATCTAACCAGTCACCAGGACAAAGATCCATCTTTAGGTGTATTAACTTTTAGATCACTTCTGTTTATGGATTTTACAAAGAAGGATTTTTGTTTAGGAAGATGAAATGTGATCCATCACTGCAGCAGTGACAACTTTGTGCTTTCCTGTGTTTTTGTCACACAGGGCTATGGGCGAAGATCCCGAACAACCTCAGAGTCCTCTGCTCATTCTGTGGGACGAGAGAGATCCAACTCTGCAGCCAAACAACCCTCTCCTCCTCCCTCTGCTCCTGCAGGGAAAGAGACTAAAAAAGAAACAAAGAAGGAGGCAGCACCTAAAAAGGTAACATTTCTTAGAAAGGTACCTACAGCTGGAGGAGATTTGTTAGTAAATGTGGTCACCCCTAGTCCATGGTACTTAAGAGGTCCTGACTAAACTGTTTATTTCTATTTATTAGGTGTAACTGTGGACTCAGAGCTGAAGTCTCTAACAGAAAATGTGTTGTTGCATGCATGTTTCTTTTAGCCTGCTTGTAAAGACAGTGGTGAGAGAATTAACTGAGTAGATTTAATTTCTTTTCAGACTGGTGCAACCTGGTTTCGCTGGCTGATGGGAAAAGGAAAGAATGAGGCTCACTTGCCAGATGACAAGAACAAATCAGTAAGGCCCCAAAAATCACAAAAACCTTTATACACTTGAATTTGTTCCTCATGTTCTCCTGGATGACAGATGAACATTGCTTTGATGAGTAAACAAATGATTGTAAAACTTTGAAGATTATTATTATTCAAAGACTGGCTTTTTAAAAAAAATAGTTACAATTGTTTTAAACTTTTTTAGCAGTTTGCTTTGAGCTCTTTGGTTTTGACTGTGATTTTCTTTTAGATTGTCTGGGATGAGCAGAAACAACGCTGGGTTAATCTGGACGAACCAGAAGAAGAGGTAAAAATCTGAGTCCTCATGATTTCTCCAAGTGGAAAACAAAAATCTGTACTTGGCACAGACTTTTCTTTAATCTGTTTTAGGCTCTTAAGAGCTGCTTTTTACTGCATTTGGATTAAAACGTGCAACATCAGTCAGTGATGTGATCGGATTTTTTTTGTCTCCCTGCAGAGTAAACCACCACCACCACCTCCAACAGGGTTTCCTAAAGCTGCTCAGGCTGCTCCCCCTGGGCCTGGAGGCCCACCTGGTGCCTCTGTCAACGTGTTCTCCAGGAGAGCAGGTAACAGCCAGCACTGATACTTAAGACTTTCTCCTGCATAAAATATGAAGGCAGAAGTTCAGACTTTTCCAGGGTTGTTTGGGAACAGTTGGCAGCTCAGTGGAGCTGTGGCTATTGCTGGCTTTGCTCCTGCCCAGCTCCTGCACTGCTGTCACAGTGTCATGACTTGGGTGTTACTGTTTGTGTCCCTGGAGTGTTATTTTCTGATCCTAAAAGATGCTTTAACCAGCAAACTGTTCAAAGTAGACACAGGCATGACTAACACAAGTCTTATTTTTGTTATTTGTTCATTTTCCTGGTTTAGCTGGAAACAGAGCCCGTTATGTGGATGTCCTGAATCCAGGAGGAACCAAGGCAAGTGGTGCTGTTCCTGCACCATCAGACCTGTTTGCCCCCTTGGCACCAATGCCCATTCCTGCCAACGTGTTTGTTCCAAACTCAGGTGTGTGGATACGATTGTGGGGAGGTTGTATGGCTGTTTATGGGTATGGTGTGTTTGGCTAAGTCCTATTTCCTCTGTAGTTCCAGGGGAATCCCAGCCCATGGAAGGGAGTGGAGCAGCAGAGCACACACCAGCTGCAAACCAAACCAACACAGACCCTGCTGCAGCTGTGGAACCAGAGGTGGGTTAGAAGGATTGTCTTGTAGATAGAACTCAAACTTCTGATTCAAACCCCCTCATGATTCTGAGCAGCAGTTTCACAGCCACAGTACATAAAACATGTTCTTGTTGTGGGGATTGTGGTTTAACGTTTTACTTAAAGAACAGGAGAAGGGAAATGCAAGTGAAAATGGAAGTGGGAGCTTGCATTTCCTAATTTGGCAGGGCTGTAGCTTCCATGGGTGCAACGTGTGCCAGGAAGGGGACTGAGAACGTGGCAAGAGTCTTACACTGTGTGTTACACCTGCCTGATGTGTTGTAACATTGTTCTGCTTCAGTGGGCTCTCTAAGGGAAATGTGAAATGGCCTCACAGTAACGATGATAAACAGAAGTGCCTTGTTTTTCTTCAGTACTTAAACCCTGCAGCCCTTCCTCCTGGATCTGGACTTCCTGTTCCTAACCCTGATGGCTCCCAGTCAGGCGAGGTAAGACTTGATGCTAAGTATTTAATTAATGACTTTTACAGTTAATTGTAGTGGTCTTACAATGGGCCATCTAACACAACAAGTAACTGATTCAGTTGCTGATGAGTAGCCAAGATGGGATTTGAGTGCCTCCAAAATTGTACAGAAAAGACCTCTAAGCCCATATGGGAAGTTCAACCTCCATGTCCTACATTCTGTGATCTCCTTTTCCTATATAAGTACTTTTAAAAGCCTTTTTCATGGTAAACTATCAGTAGCAGTTTAAGGGTCTCTTCTTGCCTCCATGCATGCATATAATTTCACTAATATTAAGTGCAAGACACAAGGAGAACAAATTGCTGTGTGCCAGGCAGAGTAACATTACCTTTGTTCCTACCTAATGTTTTCTATACCTACATAATTTCGTGCTTTAAGAAGTCCTTTTGATTTAAACTAACTTCTGGCTTTACGTTTGTTTTTGTTTGGTTTTTTTGTTTTAACTTGAAGTTGGTTTAACCTTTGGCAGTGAGACTTTGACAATGAAATAAAACAACTGAAAGCTTGGGGCAGTGACATGCATGACGACTTTTTTTATTTGTGTTTTTTTGTATTTGTGTGTTCTTGCTGTTTTGTAGCTTTCGCGCTCTAGTTCAATGAGTTCATTATCACGTGAAGTAAGCCAGCATTTTAATCAGGTACATGTGGCTGGCCATTCTCATTTATGTTAACTTATTTACTTTCCCCCTCACCTCTTTATTTTGCATTTGCTCAAATACTAATGCTACTTTTAGTCATTTCCCCCCTCATTTCACAGAAATATCGTTAAAAGTAGATCATGATGTAGTGTTCCTTTTTACACTCAAACAGGGTCTTCAGTTTTGTGTATTTATGAGAGTGCATGTAATCCAGGCATGCTTTTTATTTATGTTCCTAAGATATTCACATAATTTCATCATCTTTTTTTCTGGGATGCTAAAGAAATCAGTTGATTTTAAACAAAAAAAACCCCAAAAATCCTCAAACCAAACCAACCTCCTAAAAAGACTCAATACAAGCAAAACTTGGTCATTCTGCTGCTGCCAGTCTCAAATTGATAATAAACCATCTGCAAAAGTCCCTGTAGGAATTAAAGGAATGCTTCATCTCTGCTGGAAGTTCCAGAGCTGTGGGGTCACCGCAAAGGGGTGACACAAACCTTTCTGATATTTCTTAGTAAAGCAAAACCTGACATAGAATGTTTATTCTGGGGCAAGTCCTGAGGTGTACTAACAAAGGCAGAAGGTACTAATTGAGTGGAGTTGCACTGGTGTCTTGTGTTGGTTTTGCATGCTTTGGATCTGCAGAGCTATTTGCAGTTGATGCATGTGACATTGTTTGGCCAACTCCTACATTAAGCCAGTCCTGTTCTGGATCTGGATGCAAACTGTACCAGCACTCTGCAGTTGTTCCAATAGGCTGCGCTCTCCATGTTGTTGGCATTATTCCTGTGAATATTTGCTCTGCATAACTTAGCAGACCACGTTTGAGAGGCACTGGAGCTCTGCCCTTGTCTAATTTCACTGTTTTCTGTTCCCAGCCTGCCACTGTTCCACCCTCGGGGGCACCTTCAGCAGGAGCGGTACCGTTCTACAACCCCTCTCAATTTGCACAGGTGAGTAAAGGCCTCATCTTTCCTTTTCCTTATCTTTAGTATCCAACATTTCCCAGAGCAGCTGTGTCTGCCCCATCCCTGGAAGTGTCCAAGGCCAGGCTGGACGGGGTTTGGAGCAGCCTGGGATAGTGGAAGGTGTCCCTGCCCATGGCAGGGGATGGAATGGGATGTACTTTAAAGTCCCTTCCGACCCAAAGCAGTCTGATTCTATATTTCGAACAAAACTATTGAACAAAACATGATTTTGTGCTTTCCCAGCTTGGTCTGGGTTGTTCCACAGAGAGTGTTAAATGTGCACAAAGATCAGTCTGGCACCTGTTCAATTTAACAAATTTCCATTCAAAACTTTATTCCCAATTTTTTGAATTTTGTCTCCAGCATGACACTTTTACAGAACATTTTGTTTATTCCTGTTCTTTTTTCAGTCTCCTGCAGCCACTGGAAGTTCAAGACTGGGAAGAATTGGACAGAGGAAGTATCCAACACTGAAGTAGAATACAATGGCTTTGTATTTGGAATCCTCACTCATGTTCTGAGTATGCAAAGAACTATTCAGCCTTATGGCACGTGCTATCAGCTGCAGTTGACATGACAGAAATCTAATGATGGGTGATCTTTTTCATGCTTGCACCACATCTACGCAAACCATTACCAAACATGAAATATATGTAACTTTTCCTTTTCAAAACCTGGCTAGAAATAGCTTTGCTGTGATAAAGAATAGACACAAGAGAGGAAATAGTTGCTGTCTGTTACAAAACCTGTTTGTAAATTGCATAGGCAATTTATTCCTTAAGTTTATTTTAAACCTTACTAGCGTGACCTTCCGAGACATAGTTTCAGGGATTCCTTAATTTCTGAAGGATGCTCCCCTCCCAGCAGGGGTTAAAGAAAACATGTCCACATTGTAAGATAACACTGTGGCCTTAAGAGGACCATGCACAATTGTGATGCTTTCAGCCAGAGTGTGGAACCAGAGATGTTCCCCTGGGAGAGGCTCGCCCAGGAGATGCCTCGTGCTGGTTTGGTTTTTGGGAGGGGGGAGGGGGCCACAGCTCATCCAAATAAATCGACCTATATTGAATGAAAACTGTGACTGTAATCTAATCCTAATTTGATTTGGATCTTTCCTAGTCTGTATGTAGTTTGTGGTTTAGACTACCTGTAAAGCCAAGTGTATAGTGGGAAGGAGCTCTGTATCATAGCCAGCGCTGTTCTCTTGACGAGTGAGTATTTGTTTAAGTGCAATACGGTTACTTTGCTTTCTCTCAGACTGCTGGCACTCTGCACCTGGGGGGTAACAGCTTGAAAGTTGTTCATTTTTTTCCTTTTTTGGAGTGCCAGAATCAGTGTAATAATCCGTTCTTGAATCTCCATTACTAAAATAACCAAGGTCTTAAAGAGCTAACAGCTAAATTTCGTACTAGAAGTAGATGGATTAGGCCTCTACAGATGGACTTTAAAATCTTTAGGTTTAATATAGGAAATCTTGAAAACCATGATATGCAGTGTTTATATTCACTGAAGAATCTGAATCTGCAAAGAGAGAAATAAACTTTAAATATTTATTAAATCATTAGGCCATATTTTATTTAGAACTTGCCACCAAACTATTTGATTTTACTTGAATTTCTGCCCAGGAGTAGAAGTAATACGAATGTGAAATTGCCAGTATTTGTCCCCATTTGTTTTTTTTTTTTTTTTTTTTCCTTTTCCTCAATAACACCACTTTTCTAAGATCGTGATAGCCTTATGAATGTCCCAAAAGGTTTGTATGCAGCCCAAGTAAAACACTATTTGGGGGGATTAGAAACCTTTGTGTGCTGGTCCATACTCAATTCCAGACATGGGCAGCAGCAGTCAGTGTGGTTTACTTTTCTATAATTGAAACCTAATCAGACACTTGGCTTTCCTCTAGTCCAGCCAGGCTGCTGATTATTTTCTCCTTTCAGTAGAGACTGCCAAACAACTTCATTCAAGGAGGCTCCCTCTGAGCTGGGAGCAGCTGTCTTTCCTAAGTGTAAGATTTGACACTGTAAATTCTTAAATAAAATATTTTGCGCTCTGGAGCACTTTCACATTTTACTTTCTTCTTGTGGTTATTGCTTTAGTGAGCTGGGTGCAGGAACCTCTCCTGTTTGTCCGGGAATGATCTGTGCGAGGAAAGGCAGCCTGGAATGTTGGGAAGGCGCTTGTGCTTCGGAGCAGGTCTAGATGGGATATTGGGAAGAAATCCTACCCTGTGAGGGTGGTGAGGCCCTGGCACAGGCTGCCCAGAGAAGCTGTGGCCGCCCCATCCCTGGAAGTGGTCAAGGCCAGTCTGGACAGGGCTTGGAGCCTATCGAAGGTGTCCCTACCTCTGGCAAAGGTTGGAAACTGGGTGACCTTTAAGCTCCCCTACTAACCCCAAAACAAGCCCGTCTGCGATTCTGTGATCAGTGTTTGTATTGAAATGTTCAAAACTGAAGCTTTAGGCTTAATAGGGGCAGCTTCTAACTTTCTTAAAGTGTGAAACGCTTACTTTAAGCTGCTTTTCAAACGCCGCCTTCATCCCCTATCGTGACAGCCGCGACTTGGGCGACCGCGGCTTTCCCGCTGCCCTGCGGGCGCTGCGCGCTCCTCCGGCCGCCGGGGGGCGCTGCGGGCGGGGCGGGCCCGGCCCAGCGCTGCCCCCGTTGCTACGGCCGGGCCGGGGCGGCCGCACCGGGGCCGGGACCGGCACCGACACCGGCACAGAAACGGGCACCGGGAGCGACGCTGCGACCACGGGCGGCGGGGAGGAGCCGTGAGGAACCGGTGAGGCCCGGGCTGCTTCCCGCAGCGGCGGGGGAGGGGCGGGCCCGGCGGGCGGGGGGCGCGGG